>CM021789.1:1961282-1982545 GCA_011076525.1 Nettapus auritus
CATCCCTGGGGATTTATGAACACATCCCTGGGGATTTATGAACACATATTCCCCGGGACAGAGCGCTCATAAATCGAATTTACTCGAGTAAATGGGGACCACAAACCAGAAGGTGAATTTTGGGGTTCAGCGAGTAAAGAGAATGCTCAACTGAGGCTGCACAGAATGGGGAGAACATTTTTTGCATTCCTTGGGAGGCCCTCTGGTCACCTCTTACCCTAAAAATCCTATCAAAGACTTAATTCACCATGGCTCTGATTAGGCAGTCACAGAGCCGCAGAGGCAGGAGTCGCTCCATTATGCACGCAGTCTGTTAGCGCAGTTAAGGAATGCTTTGTCTGAGCACCAGTGAATTCCCCAGCAGCCTGTCCTCTTGGATAGCTATGAAACAGCCGCTCCGAAGCTGGGGAAAATGAGGGAAAAACTCTTTGTGTCAGCGTAAAAGACGACAACACTGGGCCTGCACTTGAACTCTGAAGAGGTAACAAAGCGAGCCTTCCTCCCTGCAGGAGTCGCGGAGCCTAGGAGCGAGGAATTTCTGTGCACGTGGACCCCCGCTGCCATGCCACAGCGCCGGCCCCATTCCCACCCTGGGGCAAGGCACCCCCTCCTGGAGCAGTTTCGAGGTTTTGCAATTTTTGGAGTTCTCCCACTAAAACACGGTCAGCCTGGTTTCGCTCAGCTTCTGAAATCCGCTGAGACCCTGCGACAAGTCTCCCCGCTGAACAGCCCGGTCAGAGCCTACAGAGCGCGTACAAACCTTCTGGCTCTACAAGGGGTGAGCTGAAACAGATCACATCTCCTGCCGCCACAGGCTTCGAGAGGTCCGGCTTGATGGCGGCTTCCACGGGCACTGGGACGTAGTCAGCCACGCCTGGGCGCCTCTCGTCCCGCACAGCCAGGAGCGTCACCCCTCTGTTCACAGCCTGAGCAACGTACGCGTGGCTCTTGTTTGCAGGTCTGATGAGCAGCAGGTCATCTCTGAAAACAAACGCTTCCTAAGCAAGAGGAAAGTGCCAAGTGTCACCCATCCAAAGCTGCGTGTTTCTGTAGGGAAACCCACACGTCCTCCAGTATGGCGACTACGTGAAACAGCTCCCGGTCCCGCACAGCTCATCTCAAACACGTCAGGTTCAAGAGGGAACGTGACATCCCTGCCACCGCTCGTGATACAGGAGCGGTCAGCTGAGCTCCCGTCTGCCTGCCACGTGCCGGTGCTCTGCAGGCTGTACCTGTTCACAGCTAAGTGCAGCCGGGCGTTCTGGGCATCGAACTTCTCCCCAACGCTGTTGTAGAACTCGACCGTAACGGTTAAGGACATCCCCAGGGGAAATGCAGCCAAGGACGTGCCTCCAGCTGTGTAGATTTTGGGACTGATGTTTATCCTTAAATAGGAAATGGGAGCAACCTGGAAAAAAAGCCAAGTCAAGCTAAGTCTTGGTATTTGTCCCTTGGAGTCCTCTGTAGCTTACTGTCACGGTACTTTGTCCGCAGGTGACGCGATGGCCTGCGGCACAGCACGCTCCCTTTCTGTCTTACTCCTCTATGACCGGCTCCTGACTCAGAGGGCTGACAGCCACCTGCTCGGCCACAGCATCATTTGCTGAAGCTCTTGGATTTTTCTCGGCCAAGTCCCGTCAAAGGACCTGCCGTTGCTCCCAAACCGATACAGCACACAATGATTTATGTCAAGCGGGTTGGTATAGCTTCAAATAAACCTAAGGAAGCTGCAAACAAAACGTTTTATGCTGCTGTGAGGCTTTCCATACAACGACTAATTCTTCAGTGTGAAATACATGAACGTCTTTTTCCATTCTGCAGACTGGCATACTAAGATCTGAGTAAGAACCCCGACCCATTTACAGGGTTGGAAATTCAATCTTTCCTCTTACACCTAAGACACAACGACACTGATGAAAAGAATCACAAAACAAATCTCTCTCCATCGATTTGTTTTCAGCGGACTGAGAACTAAAGAGCAGTTACTTGTTGCTTCCTTACAAAAACACTGCCTTACGCCCGAACTCTTACCCGGATGCCCGTCACGATTGTCTGATTGACTCCAAAGAGCTCCACAGAAGTCACTTCCAACACCGCAATACCCGTGACGGGTCCGGCTCTCAGGACGCCTCGATCGTGCTCCTCGAGGACAGAAGAGTTGGGGTAACACCGCAAGATCTGAAAGCTCACCGCTGCAGCCCCTTCCCTTAGCCAAGGACAACAGTGACAAAGGCCCGTTAGACTCGGAGGGGCTGGCAGTCTGTTTCACTCTAAGTGGCAGCCACGAAAGCGACAAGAAACGCATCTAAGTTCTAGTTCAGTATCACGCTACATTACTGACTGGCAGGCTCAAGAGCAGCAGGAGATCAGGGACGGCAGTAAGTGCACTTGAGCTTCGTGCTGACAGCCTGAGCACCATGAAGGCACGCTGCTCTGGAAGATTTGTCAAGCTGCGAGTGAGGGGCGGATGCAGCCCTGCTCAGCAGCCATCCAAAATCCATCTGCAGCCTGTGGAGTAACCCAGAAGCCTCCAGAAACGTACAGCGTAAAGCTGCCAGCCAAACCCCAAATCTGTACAAGCAGACACTGCCCCAGCCCCAGGATCTGTTTTTGTAGCTACACGGAGTTCGTTTTCTCAGATTAATCACGTTGCCCTACCCGCCAAGGCCAGGGGGAACGTTTCACCCGTACAGCGCTGCCCCTTTCCAATCTGACTACCATTTTCTGCTCCATGGTGAACTGCACTGCACACAGCTTCAGACAGTAACGTGAAACTGAGCATGCCTCACATTCCCGTTCTTGTAGCAGGAAGTACGCAAATCCCTGCTGAATATCTTGGGACGGGAAAAATCAGCTAACAGGCAGCTTTCTGCACTGAAAGGAGCGAAACACTGCCAGCTGTCCCTGCAGCCTGGAGTTTGCTTTGTCTACCTGTTTGTGTACAGCTTGAGTTGAGAATTCGTGGACATTAGAATTTGCTCAGTGGCAAACGAGGGAGAGAATAGCGACAGCTTATCAAATACCTACGGGCAGAACAAAAAGAAAGTATCAAACAGCGCTGCTGGTTTTTACACGGGTTAATGACAGCTGGGAGTTAAGAGCGAAGGAAAAGCACTTATTGGTCATCAGAGAAAACCAAACTAAAGGAGGTGTAAACCTCTGCGCAGCTACGCCCCGCGCGTACGCCCCGAAGGAACCTGTCTCTGATGCGCCTGTTGACGCGTGCTGCCCACGGGATTCTTCCTCTCAGAACACCTCTCCAAGCTGCAGCAGCGCCGCTTACCAGGATTTGCACCTCATCGGACAGTTCGGTCACGTTTCCTTCCAACTGCCCAGCCGAGGCACTCAGACACTGCACCGTCACCTTAACTCTGGTTCTGCCTGCGGATTTCGTGTGCACAACCATGGCAACGTTACTGGCTGACTGGAGCTGGATGGAAACCTGGCAGAGAGAGGGTTTTAGATTTGTTTTAGATTTGTTTTAGATTCTGTTCCTAACGACGAGATCTCTTAGCACAGATACGATTTCATCTGTTCAGCCTTCGCTGCTTTTCACAAGACACGCAGAAGTTTCTGATGGCACCCAGCCGCAAGCAGCTCAGTCTGACCACACGTACGTAACAGGTCAAACAAGAAATAAACACCCAAATGACAGCAACATTCCTACGGGTTCGGAAGTTGTACACAAAATGTTCTGAAAAACCTTCTGAGGCTTTCAGCAACAGCACTGGGTCTGGAACCCATCCTCGTGGCTTTCTCTGTACCTTCCTGTGCCGAGGAAGAAGGTCTAGAACATCTCTTTTGCTCACTGACCACTGAAATCTCAGTTCTGGGTTAGCGTTACTGAAGGAAAATGGAGTCAGCATGTTGTTCAGCCCCACGACGAAGACCGGCATCTGGAAAGGAAGGATACCGTCACCATAGGAATGTGAGGCCGTCTGTGCCATTGGAAATGGAACGCAACCCCCTAAAAGTGGGAATGGAAGGGGAATCGTGCACGACACACACAGCAGGAATTTATTACCAGTAGCATATTCTCTGCAGTCCTTTACAATACAACACAAGCCCTCCGCTCCCTTGCTCAAAAAACTAACCTCACTGAACAGATCACACCCTCTTCCCACCAAGAATCTGCTGAATATGTATTTCAAGATCTGAAACTGTCCCTTGTGTCTCCAGGGAAACGGGGGGGCAAGCTGCCTGCAAACAACGTTTTCTGTCTGCACGGATCCAGAAATTCTGTAGCAGCTAAGAAATTCACTGTTTGATAATGCATTCCTTACTGACTGCAAACACCTCCCTTCAGAATCTTCCTCCTTCATTTTTAAAGCACCCAAAGCACGTGACAGCCCTCCACATTTCTGAAAAAGGAATTGCAGAAAGCACAAACCCTGCGTTTGTGAGCTAAAACACAACCGAAGCCACTCCTTCAGGCATCTCGGCACTCGAAGCTCCTCCTGGCTGGCCCCACGGTACAGCTCTGCTGACCTCCCACAGTTGTTTCCCACATCATAACTTCGGCTCGGCGCAGAGCTGTAGCCGATTACAGGACCCGAATTCCTTGCAGGAGGTAAACAACCAGTCCAAACATCCGGACCAGGCTGGTGCTTCTCCTTAATCTCGTAGTGCTACTTTCTTTAGAGCTCCAGGCTTACCGAACTAGAACGCTGACATTCTTATTGATTCCTGCCCTCCAGTCAGCACCTACCTCAGGGTTCAGACCTGCCTATCAGGATAAGAATCCCCGCAACCTTTGGCCAACACGGGTTTCCGGTATGAGCTACACTACGCACCTCGGCGCCCGTTACAAGTCTTGTAGCCGGTACATGAATTCTCACTGCTTTTAACTGAACTACTTCTAATTCCACTTGATCCTGCAAAATGAAACAAGTTAAGCTTTGAGACATTGAACTGAGCAGCCTGCAGGTGGCCTGTAGCTCGACTTCGGAAACAAACGGCGGGGATCTGGTTACGGGCTCAACTGTTCTCTGCCGGGCGGGGAAGGTTTAGTAGCACACCTCCCGGAGCCTCCAGGCAGGCGCTAAGATCGCCACGCTGCCTTGTCACCCCCAGAATCCGTCAGCTCTCCGGCGGTGGTAACTGCTGCCAGCCCCGGCACATCAGGACTTGTGTTAAAGACCTTTGGCTCCTGTTGGCTTTCTCATGGCCTACACAGCGCCTTTAACAACATCCCACTGGGGGCGCCAGAAAGCAAAAAAATAATGCACGGAGAAAGCCTCCGTCCAGCTGGTGCTGGCCTCCTCTCGATTGCAATAGGGAGGCAGTTAGCCTCTTCCTTTTACTGCCACACTACAAGTAGTAACGGAAGTTTTTTCCAGGGTCAGATTTTCCATGCCAGGGCAACCAAGGTAAGTAAAAAGCCTGACAAACCGTTACCATTTTCTAAGGAAAAGGGAAAGGAAGAAAGCCTGAGGAATATAATGGAAAGATACCTGTGAAAAGACAGCAACTCCCCCCGTGTCTTCACTAACCACCCGGACAGCGCCCTGGATCGTGGTTGTTCCTACTGCTCTTGCCGTGACTTGCCCAAGTCGGTTCACCTCAGCGACGGAGGAGTTAGAGACAGAGAAGTGGATGCTGGACTGCGGCTGGGGGCCACCTTCTGACATCACCTGGAAAGCATTTAAATAAAACACAAGATGTTCACCGAGAAAACAAACACTACTTCCCTAAACCACAGCACCTAGGTTCACTGATTTCTGCCTCTAGCTGCCTGTTCTCTGCCCCTCCACCTCAACGTGTTGTAGCCACTTCACTCCAACTATCAGCGCTCCACGTGGAACCCATCTTCGCACGCCCTTCATGCTGGCCGAGCGGAGCGGTCCCGGCAGTGGCCGAGCCTCAGGACCACGCTTGCTGTGCCTGCAGAGCCAGCTCTCCTGCTCCAGGACGCACGTGCCAGAAGCAGCTGGCTGGATCGGTGAAGCTCAGTATAAAAGACAACCCAGAAGGGCGCTAGAATTTACTGTCTACCTTGAGCCACTTAACTAATGATGAAGAGAGGTCTGGCCACCGCCGGGTTGCCACCAGGCAGGGCTGGGGAATAAGACTGGGAGTAGGATTCAGTTCAATCAAGCTCTTTTCACCAACATGAAGCGCACCAATACTGAGGGGGAAAGGAAGCAAAAAATGACCGTTTGCTCAGAAGAAGTAATACTCACTTGCACCATGTTGTGCGGAATAAGAATAATTTTCTTTGGAATCAGTTTAAATGGAGGAAAGACCTGGGAGAAGGGAAGAACATTGTACTTTAAAATGTTAAACATTTTGTTTGTTTGTTTTGGGGGAAGAAAAAAACACATCACGAGACAGAATACCAGGACTGTTAGTGTTGAATTATCACATGGGCGTGTCTAAGTAGATCTTAGGACATCCTTCTGAAAAACGTGTTATCGTGTACAGAGATTTCTAGTAGGGGAAGTGGATTCTGCCTCATACAAAGGGACTAGGAGAACAGATACTCTGCCAAGATACAGAAATGGTTCCAATGATTTCTGATATTTATAAGGATCCTTTTCTACAAGAATTTAAGAGTCAGAGAACATCAAGGCTTTAGGACGTCATCATACAAGCGGGCTTTTTTTTTCCCTAAAGAACTTTGAACACAAGGATTCTACAGTGGGTCAGAAACACTCAAAAGTGAGCAGACTTCAAAGCTGTGCATTCTTACCTCAACTTTCCGAGGAGCAGAAGTAATTCTTCTTCCCATCTTGTCCCAGGCTGTAGCTACCAAAGTAGTCTGGCCTACAGCAACAGCCTGCAGTACGTGCAGTTCCGAATATTCTCTCACTTCTTCCATTTGCCTATGAAGACACTTCAGCGTGACTTGTCTTTTCATTTCCTGTGTTACAACTTAGAGATAACTCAGGCAGGAACTGAGTGCGACTACTGTAATATCGAGGTTTTTACTTCGAGTTATCCATAGTCCTAGACACAGGATGCGTGGAGCTCTGAGGGGCAAAACACCACACAATGAACACAGCAAACGTGAGGGAATCAATTCCTCCATGAAAGGAAAGTTTATGTCCAGAGCTACCGGGCGTAAAGAAACGCAGAGAGACTTCAGCCTCTTTCAGATACTGAATGCGCTCTCGTGGTAACAGAAACACCTTGCAAAACATTTTGTCATCTGCAACCGCAAATCTCAAAGAGCTTTGCAAATGTGAGTTAAACCACCCAGCCTGCCACAAGAGACATGCATACATTAATTCACTTTGCAGAACGGTAGGTGGAGATCCTCCTGAGAACCAGTTGCTAAAGCTGGCGGTTACAGTGCTGACACCTTCCGTGCACTCCACCAACATTCATGCAAAGCCAGCAAACAGCCAGGGGGTTGTAAACAGTTCTGTAATTACTGCTTCTGTCTTTCAGTACAGGGTGAATATTATCAGTTAGTACTCAGGAACGTTCCAACCCACCAACTGTAATACTTACGCAAGTGTAACGACAGGTGATGCTGCCTGCAGCTTCAGCTTCATGTACTTGAAGTATTTACTCCGCAAGGGAAGTCGCTGAAAACCCAGGACTTGAACGGTAACGACGACAGATTTGCCAATCTCAAGCTAGATTAAAAAGAAAAGAGGAGAGGGGAAAGGAAGACAGGGATTCCTACACTCTTCCTGAGGCCTCTACGTCTATGCCCTGCTCTGGATGCTCGATCCTAAGACGCATCTCTCGGTGCTGCCTCCTCCCCGTGGGCAGGGAATTATGTCCTACCACGCCAGGTCTTAGAAACTTTGCGCTTCTCCAAGTTTGCATCACCTTATCAGTGAGATCCACTTCCACCTCATACACGTCAGACACGTGCAGGTAGGCAGTGACCGGTTCCAGCAATGCCAAACACAGATCATAAATTTCCAGACTTAAAAATCCAGGCTGCAGAGGGGTGACCTGTAACAAAAGCAAACAGGCACAACCATAGCAACCGAAGACAATATTTGTATCTCTATTCCAGAGAATACGGATTCACAAAAAGGAGGAACTCTGCTCAAAGGCACCGCTCAAATCAGCCACGTTCACTGGTACTCAGTTATGCTCATTTGGTGCATAGGACAGACTTCACTGGGTTCGGTCCGTGTCATTCGCCACAGGATTCTTTCCTGGAACAAAGGGAGCGGTGCGTTGTGCCGCGTGATTTTAAATGCCCTAACACATCTGGCTTCCACTTCAAAACTATGCAGCAGTCAAAAGTTCAGAGGGTTCTGCTCTGGCGGCGAGATTAGATTTCTGTCTCAAACAAAAGCTGACAAAGGTTTGATTTCTGACTCAGCTGCTAACTCATGCCCTTTGGGTCACGAATGCTGTACTGCAGATACCGCTGCAGGATATGGCAGCGCAGCAAGCTGGAGGAAGGAATTTTGATAAGGAACTAGATAAAATGAAAATCTCGGTTGAACCAGGATGTGCAAGTAAGCCATGAGTAAAGAATATAAATAGCGATTATCTATGCACAACTGACATGGCCCATTTAATAACCAACAGGATTCCCCTTAAGTTAATGCTCTTGGAAGCAAATATTTGGCCTGAATTACATCGTTGCTTAAGATGAAGTGGCCTGGGACACAAAAATGGAACATACGTAACCAGCTCTAAGAACAACAAGGACTGAGACAGAGGAAGGGAAAAAAATAATTATTATTTCTTCCTTTCTCCAGAGGATGAACTTCCCTTCAAAAATTCTCAACCCAGGCTTCTCTAGCGCATAACATCTCGACCACAGTCACCTCGATGGCACTTTCCGCCTCCCGATACTTCACGTTTACTATTCCACCCTCGCTGCTGTTGACCAGAAAGTATCCAGATCCTTCCACTAGATCAAACAGCTCCTGTCAATGAAAACAAAATTACGTGAGAGATCTAAGCCCTTAGTCCTCAACTGTTGGAAGATTTGCTAAGAAAAGGGGAGATCGCTACAGGCTTTGGCTATACAGTCTGAGGTCTTTTTCTTTATTTTTATTTTTGTTTTTTTAAGCTACCAGCAGGGATTCTGCTCAAGAAATAATTGAATAAGGAGCAGAATAAAACCCTCAGCAGTCAGCCCGAGTGAGGACATCACCAAAACTATCTGGCCAATCACACAGTCACCGTTCCTTCACAGATGAAAATGCCAACGTGGAAAGGCGGAGGTCTGAAACCCGATGACAACAAGTTACTCCTCTCAGACAATAACCAACACATCGCCGAGTTAGCAGTGCTGTGATGCCACCACGGCACATCAACTACGCTTAGTATCAAACACCACTTTGAATAATAACGGGAAAACTGCTTCACCAAAGTGGAACGGGTTCACGAGTTCGTGCAGACAGGTCCCTCCTGCCTTCCGAAACCAGCGGGAAGCACCTCTTGACAGCAAAGGGCTTCCCAAATCAAGGAGTGCGAAGGCACAAAATACGCTGTTAGCGACGTTCTTACCTTTACAGCAGGATGGTTATACACAGTGGCGTTATCCGGCACAACAGCCACATCCTCCACCAATAAAAGCTCCACAGAAGCAGAGGTGAGCGAGTTAGACACTTCCTAGGAATGCAAACACAGTCAGAAGACATTACACCCGTACTGCTCCGGTTACAAAAGCACCACTTTCTTCCTTCTCTCGTACAGAAAGGAAACGATGATTGCAGACAGCAAACGAGCATTTCCCCCCCATCGCTACACGCTGAAACAAACCCTCCCTGGGAAAGCACAAAGGTCGGCACTGAGAACTGAAAATGAGTTGCCACTGAACTGTTACCCCTCGCCCTTGGCTATCAAGGATATTTTGCCACCAAATGAAAGAAAGATCAGGCGAAAGGCAAGCAGCCCCACCAGAAAAGCTCCTCGCTACTCACTTTTGGGCCACCTTGTACTGTGTACTTCACAAAGCTGACTCCAACATGAACGGTACCTTTAATCTGGTGCACTTCTAGAAGCTGATGTCCTACAAGCAACAGATGCAAAACACACCAGGACGTCAGAAATAATCACACTCAGAATTTTGAAGATTTTTAAAACTTCACCGAGTTCCCGAGAAACAATTTTAAACATCGGGATCCAGTAATTTAATTCTGTGCTATTTATGGGAATTACTCTTGACCAGTCCTCTTCACATTTACACAACGTAACCTAGCGCAGTACCAGGCTGAAATGCATCCATCGCCCGGCTGCTAGGACATGAATATACCAGAAAAGCTCTGGAAGGAGGTGTTACCGATTTGCTGAGAGAGGATTTGTTGTCAAGGGAAACAGACTGAACTCCCAGGAACAGAAGGCTCACGATGACGCGTTCACTAAAAGCTAATCCCAAGAACTACTTCCATTTGGGGCTGTACAGAGAATACCTGTGTTGGTGCCCCTGAAACACGCCCGTCTGTATTCACAGTGGTAAGGAGACAACAAAAATAACCACGCAGTTGTTGCTACAACTGTCTGCACTGCAGAGGGGTCACACTCTGAGAGCACGTGTATCTCACAGCCGCACTACGAGGTTCGAATTACTGGAGGAACCAGAAGGAAGCACCCCAGCCACGTGTCTGTTGGGTGGAAAGGAGGAAGACAGACAGCACGCGATGATGCGAACAGGCAGAACTCCCAGAGGCTCTGAGCAGTACCGTGCAGCTGGCTCTGCCCCGTCCCGTCATCCTTCGCTACCATCTTCATGCTTCTGGCATCAGAGAAGCGCGCAAGGGTTTCATTGGACGACTTCCACTCGAGCACCAGAGAACTGAAGTTGTCAAACTTCCGCCGCTGATGATCAAACACAGCTAGCTCCAGAACCGTACTCCTCACGCTGGATACGGGGACCTGCGCCCAAAGAAACACAGCTTCTGTTGGTAACCTCGAGCCTGGCCTTAGAAGAAACATTTCCTCCTCCTAAACAAGAACCAGCCCAACCGTGACGGACAGGTTTCTATTTAGCAGTGACCGCTTTTATCTCACTACAGCTTCATCACCCCGGGGCATTACAGGGCTCAGGCTCTGCAGATTCCCCTTCTGAGCTTTCCCATTGAGAAAGTCAGCTGCTGCCAAATTCAACACAAATTTAACTTTGCCAGCACGGCGCTCTGCGCTACCAGTTACCGATGCACAGTCCTTACCAAGGACAGCCAGCACCCTACACGTCCCACATTCCCAACCATCCCCCAAACAAACCCAGGATCCTAACCCAGGATGAACGTTCTTCGCTCTGTTCCAAGCCTCACCAGCTGCTTGCTCTGCTGCGGCAACGGACAAGGCTGAACTCCAGTAGCTGCCTCGTACACGGGGGTCACAGACATGCTGGCGGGATGAGCGCAGACGAAGGTCACCTGGATCGCCTCCACGGCAGGAGCAGGGTTCAGGAGCCCTGGCTCGTTACCTACTCGGAACGTGAGCACCTTCAAGGACAGGCAACGAGACGGTTACGCAGCGAGCTTCAGCCATTGTGCATAGAGTTGGCGTGCTCAGCAGTGCCTTAAAAAGCCAAGGACTGCATGCCGGGGGTGGGTGCACGCTACTGCAGTCAGCGCATGCCAGTGTCACTGTGAGGGGAAGATGGCTATCGCGTTTCTTTCACAAACGACCTGAGAAACTTTCTGCAGGCACAGTTCAGAGGAAATGTTCATTACAACTGTCTGCACAAACGACACAACCGCTGCCCTGAACAGGACATGCACTTTTGTTTTTTTCCCTGATCACAGTTCCGAGTCGAGGGGGCACTGTCAGACCCATGGGTTAAGGAGGACGAAACTCTCCTCGGCTTAGCCAAAGCCACCCAAAGCTGTGTGCTTTTTAGTCGAGGAAAATGGTCGTTGTGAGACTCTACATGCAATTTTATCCACACTGCTTGCAGCTGCTTATTAAGTTGCCAGACACATGAGAGGTTTCCTTACCTGCTCCCCCAGCTGCAGGCAGACAACCTGATAAACGTACTGGTTCAGCTTCCTTCTGGCTGGAAATCGGACTTGTACAACCTCAATTGTCTCTTTATGCTCCGCAGTTAGTTCCGAAAAGAAACGAGACGGTTCCAAAACCCACGGTCCTGGCCCACCTTCAAATACCATCTCCTTTGCCGCCTGCCAGGTCACTAAAGCCACCTCTGCTGGGTTGACAGCCTGACCACGTGAAGACACAAAAGCAGAAATTCACGCTTTTAATGCAATTTGCCAGCGAGGCACTGGTCCAAAACGGACAAAACCAAGAAGCACTGATACTGCCACTTAGCATAAGGCCTCTTCGCTGCTCTGGCAATATAAAGGACGTTTAAGACCAAGCCAGAGGACTTCTCAGCGCTGGAGCTGTACACGGGGCCGCTCACACACACGAGAAGCAGACAAGGAAGCACACATCCTTACAAAATAACAACATTTGTTCTATCCAATTACTCCAATCTGAGAAATCTAGCTTTGTGCACACCTACTGAAATGCTGATAGGGCAGCACACGGCTCAGACAAATGCGGACTACCTCAAATGCCCTGCTGATTTTTCACAATTAAGACAACGGGCAAGCTGGCTGTTCACTGATTGACGTCTGCCTGCCAGAACAAGAGGTCCGTGTCTTTGTAGGTGTCAGTTCCCAGCTGCAAATTTGCTTCTAGAGAAAACGATCTGGGACTTGGCACCGTGTACCAGGTGCATTAACTCCTCAACGATGCGGTAATTCAAACAGAACGGGATGACCACGCACACTCCCTCACCTTGAGAGGTTGGTAAGCAGCAAACACTGCGCTGGTTTCAAAACGCTGCTGGTGCAGCATAACGCGTGCCGTCAGCAACGTGTGTCCCCCAGACTTTGCTTCTAACTGGAAGCTGGAGCAGAATGTCTGCCCAGGCTTCTGACCACCTAAAAACAAAGGACATCTTTGCGACAGGTCTCTTACGAGAGACGAAATGCAGCAGAATCTTTCACCATTTTTCCCAAAAGGTTTCCCCAAATGCCACATCTCTCCGACGCTTCCGTCTGGTCGATGGGAGAGTCGGTTACAAAGTGCCACGAGAGACTTCAACCCAGCGACCGCCTCAGACTTCATCAGTGGCTAACGAAATCCCCAGGTACTGCACATGGGGGTGACTTCAGGGAAATTATTTAAAACACACTTAGGGAAACAAGTACTTGCAGCCAAGCGATCATACCTGCTTCAGCAAGGACAAATACTCCTTGCTTTTCCATGCTTATATCCAAAGGGAAGAGGGAGCAATCGGTGAAAGCAATGTTCTCCCTCGTTTCCCTCTCCGTGAAATACATCTTGAGAGGAGCTTCCACAATTTGGCCGACCTCAACGTCTGCACGAAACGGCCAAAGTTCCACCTTTGCCAGCTGCTCCACATACACCTGCAGGAGCAAAGTCCAGGGCAGCCCTGTGAGAGCAGCAGGAGCTAACACAAGTCAGAACTACAGCGTGGCCTAACAGCCGGGCTCGAGCAGGAAACACCCCGCGTTAAAGCACATGAAGATGTTTTGACGGCACGGCTGTTCACAAATGCTTTAATAGTTCTTCCATGAGACTAAACCCCACCTAGAATAAAACAACGCTGTACTCAGTAGCCAAACGGAACTGCACTGGGAAGCACCTGCCACTCCAGAAACAAGAAATGCCAAGATTCAGGTCTGCTCATTACAGGAATGTAAACTGGAACTAGTTCCGCTGACAAAACTGCAATAGAAGCCACAGAACCAAGCCCGCTGCTTCTGAACAGGTGCCCAACAAACTTTGACCTTCAGGCAGAAACGTTTGGTTTCCAAGCCTGGAGCAGCCGCCGCTTCAGAACAGTCATCTGCCCAGAAAAGAGACCTCCCTGTATTTCTCCGTAATGAGAGGGGTTCTGCGCATCTCTGGCCTGCACCGTGCAGCGCCCCTGGGCCGAGCCTCCGGTCACTACGCCCCTTACGGTGACCGTGACCACGGTCTGGTTGGAGGAAATCCACGAGAAGTTGCCACTGCCTCCTTCCACCTATCAGAAGAGAAGAAAAGGCACCGTAAGCTAAAGGTAAACAGCGCCTGGAAACAGAAGTAGGCTGACATGCTGCTGTCACACGCGCGTTACTGATCTGACACGCACAAACATATGCACATGTAAGTTGGGGCCTTCAGCCATGGAACAGCAGTAAAACAAACAGAACAGCAGCATTCCTACCGTTTTTAGCTGAAGATCTCAAAGTACTTTCCAAACTTCTAGCACTTATCATGATGGACTGGTAGGAGTAAAAAGGAAAAGCGAGTAGGCTTGTTCTACAACTCAGGTCGAATCAACATTCCCAGCCAAGTCAAAGGGAGGAGCTGATCCCCAGGTGAGTAGAGAGGAAAGCGAGTGACAGCACAGAATAGAAGTACGTCTCTACTGCCTCTCCTCATACTCACACAACACTTTAAAGGGTTCAGAACCGCAGTGAACTTCAACGATGTACAGCCAAGCGAACAACAAACGAACTGGGAACACAGGCATTGGACCAAAGAACAAAATAACGAAGACGTGACAGAAAAAGAAAATGGAAAAGCAAAGGGGCAAAAGAGCAGTGGAGGATTAGAACATGGCATTAGAACATGGCACTTCTGGAGAAAGGAAATTACGTCGCTTCATCAGCACAAAATGGATTTGGCTGGAGGGAGCAGAACAGTTACAAGGTTAAAGCAGGAGAACAGCAGTGCTTTTGCCCGGCTAGTGCTCGGGATTCTCACTGAGCCTCAACCTGATGCAAGTTTTTAATTAACTTCTCTTCTGGAAGAGGACCTCAAGCCAAGGAGGCTTTCACCATTTCCCAAGACACAGTCAGCTTCACCTGGAGGTTGTATCGGTACAGGACTTCCGTGGGATGGTGTGGAAACGCAAGGAGAGACGGGGACAGTTTGATGGGCAGGTAAATCTTCACCTCCTGCTCGTGGCCGACTGCTGTGGGTAAGTGAGCCTGGGAGCCGTCCTGCAAACAAGGGGAAGAGAGGACGCGGCCTTTCAACCTGTGCGGCTTACAGCTGACAGGAGGCTAAGGTCTGTGTATGCTGGATACAGCTCTGAGCACGCCTGAAACCCCACGGAGAAGATTGTACTGCCTGCTTAGAACGTAAGCTAAAAAAAAGTATCTGAAATCGATGGCTGCTCCGGGGGGAGCGATCCAAACGCAGCTGTGACAAGTGCAATTGTTTCCAGCACATTTTATTTTGTGTACAGAGAGGCAGGACTCTGCGGCTCCATTTACACCACCTCCTTTACACGTTTCATTTATGTTCCCAGCTGCTGAGGCCAACCGGCGTGGACTAACTTGCTCCTGCTTTCAAACTCCTCAGCTCCAACAGCTACACCTAACTCCCTCACGGAGAACAGTCCCTGCAACGCCCTCATCACACAACTCGGGAGCTTGTTTACAAGAACGCTGCTTGGCAAAGAACCAGAGTGCCACTGACCCCAACACGGCCTGTATAGGAAGACACGCGGCACGCAGCTCTGCTCAGAGCTGTTGCTACTCCAACAGCAGAGCAGCAAGTTCAGCGATCCCGGGCGCAATTCATTTCTCCCCAGCCCTCCTTTGCATCTGCCCGGTTTCTCACATATCCAAGAGAACCGTGTTTGCCTCTCGGACTGCTCACAATTCAGAAACTGCAGAAGGCACCGTCTGCAAAGACCTCGTGGAGAATAACTTGTTCTGGCAGGATAAAGATAGCAGAGCCTGAATCACAGAGCAGCTCGTTGCGACAACTTGAGGGACTAAAAAACACACTCTGAAGCAAATGACTACCATCGTCGCCTCTTACCTGTTGAAGAACAGAAACCAGTTCAGCTTTTATCCCCGTGACGCCGTCTTTCAGGACTCGAACGACATGGTAAGACCCATTGTGAGAAGACATCAGCTCTTCAAAATGCTCCTTAGGAAAGTGGTGAACGATTCGGAGGTTCTGCAAATTGACACAACTCGGTGAACACTGTGCCCCCTTCCAAGGAAATCCCGACTCATTCTCCACGAGCACCCCCAGCACCGTGTGTTTCTGCAGAGGTTGGTGACACAGCTAAGGGTTGGTTCACGTGAACTGAATGGAAATGTTGGTGAGAGACTGTAGGAAAGACTGAGATGGTAACAGAGCGAGAGTGAATTGCCTTTTCTCTCGTTTCCTTCCCGGTCCTACACACAAATGATCCCAGAATGGCTGGGGTTGGAGGGACCTTACAGATCATCCACCTCCGCATCTGTATTAGGAAGTGGTTCCAACAAACTTGGACGGGGCAGGAACGCTGTGCTCCTTCCACACCCTCCATGACAGTAACGTAACCCATCAGGGCGCTGCTCTGCGGCTGCTCCTTGCTAACTGGACGCGTACTCACATCGGATAAATGAACTTTAGTGCTGTCTCTAGCATAAACTTCTACAGTGATCACGTACTCCCGCTGCACTTCCAGGATCCATCTGTCTCCTGGATAGACAGTGAAACCTGAAATAAAACATGGGGTTCGCTCCTGAGAACACCGTCAGCAGCACCCAGCGGTGGTAAAACACCCCTCCTTCACAGCCGCGCTGCTAGAGCTGCTTTTCTTAGCCCCAGGGATAACTGAAGAATTCCTGAACTGGTTTAGAACCCTTAGGGCTGTACTCCGCTTTGTCCTCCGTCAGTGAGAGTGCCACGATGCTATTTTTTGAGACACAGACATCTTCCTGCCAACACACAGACTTCAGTGTAGAATGAGGAATGCCAGCCACGAGGCAGTGAGGGCTTACAGCCACTGCGAAACCTTCCTGGGTAAGAAGCAGTGACTGAGGCAGAAAGGCTCTCCTCATTCACCCTCTAAAGTACCTGGTACTGTGTGAAAACAAATTCTTGAATCCAAGCACTCTCTACCAAAAACATATAGTGAGCAAGAAGCACAAAAGTGGCATGTAAGGCAACTACGACGCATTCTTTCCGAGCTCTGAGGCACATTCCCTGTTGCTAATCTTTGGCTTAATTACTCTGATTTAGAAAGCAGCCCATCAAACGGAGCAAAGCCAACTTCAATTTTCAAATCAGTGCTCTTGAAAAGACGCAGTCTGGTTTTGCCTTACGCTTTAGGTGCTTACTGCCAGCATAAAGACCGCAATGAGATTTTAAAGCAGCATTCTCCTGATTTTTTTAAAAAAGTTCCTTTTACAGTTAAGCTTCCACTTCCTCATTACCTAAAAACCCAGCTTGTACGACATAGACCGTGCAGTTAGGAAGTCCAGATGCAGCTCGCATGTGAGCATCTTTATTCTTGCATAGGAATTCTTAGGGGATTTTCATTTTACGAAGAAAGCACACATCCATCCTCAGTCATCTATAAAACTCCAAGCGGTTTAAACACAGAATCGGCGAGGGAATCTGGGGCTCGGTCCAAGTTTCATCGACATCAGTGTCTTTCTGTTCCCGTCAATAAAACCCGCATTGTGTAACGGGCTGGAGGAGGAGTCGCTGTCAGCGGAGGAGAGGAAGGAAGCGCGCAGGCTACAAAGCGACCTCTGGCTGAGCAGCCAGCAGGAGGAGGCTGGAGGCTGAACACTGAGCACGCTGACCTGCTGGCCCAGGAGAAAGGGGGAGACTCAAAAAGGAATCCCTAACAACGTGACTTCTCTGACAAGTTAAAGCATTCAGAGAAACTCAGAATCAAATCTCAAAAAATCCTGTTTGCCCTCACAATCTCTTTCCCCCACAACCCCTATCACTACAGATAGCGTTGCCATGCTTGGAAAGGAGGAGAGCTCCGGATTAGCACGTGATACGTGGCTGGAAGTCTCTTTAGAAGGATACTTTTATGAACGAAGGCAAGAGTGCTCTGTCCCAGCTGCACTGCCCTCACAACGCCCGTCTGCAGCTCCAGGCTGGCCACCGGCAGAAGCTGAGAGCCACCAGGCCCAGTCGCTTGATCGCGAAGTTCCAGGTCGTAATGTTCAAGAGGAAATTCCAACTCTGCAAAGAGGTTACATTCAAAGGTACGTTCATTTGATAATCATCCACAGTCCCCTACGAAACGCTGTCTTTACACGGGTACCGACGCGAGGATCAGACAATGACAGCAAACAAGCAGCCCAAACACGGGCACACGTGCGTTAGTTCGACCCTCAGGCACGGACACACGAGGTGGGAAAAGCCAGGGGCGACTCCAAACACCTCCGACAAACTCACAGCCCTCGGGCGCTGCTTGGAGCCTCCACCAGGCTCTCACCGGGCCCATCGCTTCCCCGCTCCGAAACCAGCTAGGATGGTGCACCGAGCTAGGAAGGCCAGCGGGAGCTTGGGTAAAAGACGGTGGTGCTAGGAGATAATTTACCTGTAATCTTCCCCCGCACCACTTTTGCTGCTTGGTACTTTATGTATGCTCCAACCAGGAGGTAAACATCGTGAGAGGGCATCAGGAGGATATTCTCTAGAACCAGCAAACGTATGGAGGCAGCAGCTACTTCCTAACGGGAAAGGAGTAAATACACGTTAACAGCACGAATTTAAAATCGTTAACGCTTTCTCCGTATCCTTGCCTGCTCAATGTTCTGGTTGCCCTACATTCCCTCGCCAATCCGGCACTTCAATCGCCTGCTTACTTTTATTTTTCTATTGCTGTGTGAAGGACAACTAACGACAAAAAAAAATAACAACTCTCACAATATCTTCGATATTTAGTGGGGAAAAAACAGCAAAATTGGTAATCCTACCAATCGTGCTAGAAGTGGTATAAAGAGACTTTTTTCTCTGATCTGTTACTTGGGGAATTGTTAGCTGTCTCTAAGGCAGCAAGACAGATACCTTCACGTGCACTTGTGCACACTCTTAAATTTCTCCTTCTAAAAAATGGGTTCCCAAACTAAGAATTTGTATTCCTTTGAACTGAAAAGGAGGATTTTTACAGTAATTATCCACCTTGTAGGTTGATTCTTGCACTCGAACTTTTACGACTGCTGCACCCGTGACGATTCCTGACACCAGAATCCTGTCTCCTTGTTTTTCTGCTCTTTCCATCTCAGCTATGTAGTCTGGTGGAGAGTAGTCGGCTTCTGAGTATTTTAAAATCCTGACCCAAAAAAAGTAACTGTTGGTACGATCTCCATGATCATTTTGGATTCACTAGCACAGACAACGTAGCTGAATCACCTTTCTCCTCAGCTAAATGAACCCGGTTCCCTGAGCCTCTCCTATCACGGCTCCTGCCCCAGACACTTTGAGTGTCTGCTGGATTCCCGTCTACTTCTCAGTCTCTTATTTGTACTGGAGGGCCCCAAAAATGTAGCTTCTGAATGGCTCTGACAAGATCTGCGGATCATTGTCTCAAAACTACTGGGCGCTGCGATGACAACACCGGTGAGGCTATCACAAACTATACTTACAATACAATACTTACTATACTCGCATCCAAACCAAACGCATTCTCTCAGCAGACTGCCCCTGCTGCCAATTTTACTCACGTGATTTATTCTAAAGACTAAATTAACAGCACTCTTACACCTACTGGCGGTGCAGTGATAAATCACTTCTCATCGCTGTCCCAATTTACCCATCCTATTTCTTACCCATTCGAGGAGAATCCCAGGATGAAAGCGACTGCGAAGCATTCAGTTACAATTTCTAACATAGGTACCTTACTTTGCTTGACAGTTCTAAACTTTCGATGTCATCATCCTTTGCAATGCTCCATTCAAAAGTCATTCCTGACAAGCTACTGAACGTGTTTCCTGAAAACCAAAACGAAAAACTGTTTCAAGAGATAAAGTCATGTATTCTAGCCAGCTGACACAGTGAACTCAAGCCTCCTTTCCTTCTAAATATGAAGACAAGAAGCAGCATTTATTCCTCAGAGTAAAACTTTGGAATTATACCAGGAAAGCTTGTCTCACAAGCCATACCTTTGGCATCCAGAGCTCTCACAGCCAACTCCAGGGGAGAATCTTCCACATAGATTTCCCGGGTTCGGGAGATAATTTCAATACTGTTTATCACATCAACAATGACATCGCAACGGAGTAAATGGCCTGTCACTGTAGCAATAGAACAAGCAATCCTTAATTCAGCATCTGCTAGTTCATAATGGCTTAAGAATGGTGAGTATAAGCTAGTACCAGTGAAACTAATAAATATGTGTCCTTCAGAACCCGAATATTTTTTTTTACAGACCACAGGTTTTTCAACAATCAAGTGTCCATATTTCTAAAAATGTATGAGTACAATCCTAGGCTTCCGTAAAAAGCCTCAACTCACAAATTACTTTCTGCTTTACGGATTTTTGCTTTTCTACCTACCACATTCCTCAGCTATCACAGCACCGCTTAGCTTTGTGGCTTGTGAAGACCGAGCAGAGAGCAACGCTTTTTGGGAACAAATGGTACCATTCTCATAAATGGACTCAACAGTGACTACATCGTTTTGTGTGGAATACCTGAAAGAAAGACAGGAAGACATTTTCCTCGCTCTACTCAAAAGTGTATCTTTAAATGGGTTCCAAAAAACAGAGGGAGGAGGGGACAGCTTGCTCACATAAACACAGGTTCATATTGCCCTTAAAACACTGCAATTTTTATTATTTATTCCTGTAACAACCTGCTTAAATCCACCAGTCTTAGTGCTGGGTGCCACCTGGTCACAACAGCTCAAGTTCCAAGTTCCAAAGGCCAATCTTTTATGGTCCCCTTCTCCAAGTCCTAATGTTGACACACAGCCCAGAAAACAAACAACCCCCTGCTGTGACCAGGAAAACCATCCCTCACAACTCAGCACAGCGCACGGCTCAATATCCCCTTGCTAACCCGCTCCCTGGCAGCGCTGAGGCCTCACGGTGCTGTTAAGCCCAGAGCCTGCCTCCCAGGCACACAGCGCATGCAGGGACTCCGCTATTCTTTCCTTCAGCCATCCCCCCTCGGGCCCTGCCCCTTCTCGCCCCGTTAGCCTTAGAGGGTTCCATCTCCTCTCGGCTCCCCAGGTCCCTTTGTGTCCCGTCAGCACCCCCCTTTCGCCAGCCCCCCCCATCTTCCCTTCAGCACTGCCCCTCCCTCACCAGGAGTAACAGCCCCCCTCAGCCTCCAGCACAAAAGGGACCCGCAGCTCCCGACTGAAGGGCAGTAACACTTTGGGCACGTTTAATTTAAACTCGAGGACGGGCACGACAAAGAACAGGAGGAGGAAAAAGAGAGAGCAGAGCCGAGCCCGCCCCATCCTGGCAGAGAAGAACCAAGATGGCGCCGCCGGCAGGGCGCTGTTCCCGCCTTCCGGCACGCCTCCGCTCCGCGCATGCGCAGGGGCTTCCCGTCCACCCCGCGTTTTGCGCATGCGCACTGGTTCAGCCACTCCAGCCCCCCTGCGCTGAGGTA
>CM021789.1:1982555-2006037 GCA_011076525.1 Nettapus auritus
GTCCCTTTGTGTCCCGTCAGCACCCCCCTTTCGCCAGCCCCCCCCATGTGCCCTTCAGCACTGCCCCTCCCTCACCGGGTGTGACAGCCCCCCCCACCCCCCCCCCACTTCACCCACCGAAGCACTGCACGGGGACAGCAGCGTGGAGGGATTGGTTTTTATTTCAAAAGACAGTAATACAATTTCTCAATTTAGTATCAAAACACTTGATATGGTTCTTTTCTCCAGATTGGCCCCTAGAACTGCTACAACCAAGCAGCATGCTCGAACCACAAGCTACACAGCTCGACATCTCCACACTCACGCCTCACAAAAACTACATCAACAATGCACAGCAAGATGGCTTGTACCTTATTAAGACATTAAGAGCACTCCTGGCCGGGAGAGGGAAGGCCTCGGCTTCCCCCCCCCAGGGTAGGCAGAACTTTTCAAAGAAAACAACACTTTTGCACTTAAGCTGTTAAGTTTAACCCAGCGATGAGTGAAAAAGCTTGGTGCGTCAGCACTGAGTGAAGGCAAATTCAACCCCTGTGTAGCAATGTGTTAGAGGGGCCGGGGCTTCTCTAAGCCTACCGGGAAAGGAAGTGGCCAACACTGCGGGGAGGGAAGGGAAACAACCCTGTGAAGGTCCAATTGTTCAGATAATAGGCTTGGCTTTAAAAAAAAAAAAAAGTCTGCTTTTGCTCAAGTTGCTTCTCCACGACAGAGTTACCTTAAAGCTGAAAACTGAACTGCTCTTTTGGCAAACAGCTCCTGGAGTGGAAGTTTTCCCAACAGGCCTCCATTCCTAGCCTGGCTGTCCGAGTCAGCGGCCCACAGCCAGGAACCATCACACCCATCCCCTGCCAAAGCAGAGGGGCCAGAGCTAATTAACAGAAGGTTAATATCAAAGTTTAAAGCCAAGAGCTTTTGAAGTGTTGCTCACCAGCCTCAGTTATTTGGAATGTTTACAATGGTTGCTACAAAAAAAGGTAGTTACAAAATGTATACATCTCAAACATGCTCCCCAAACATTATTGCATTGTTTATTTCCCTTAATAATGCTGTTTGAAGCTCTGCCCAACCTGATGGCCTTTAACCCTGAGGTGAAATAGCAGATTTGTGTTTGGTCAAGTTGGCAACAGAAAGTAAACCCTGGTCCCCAAGGGTTAGAGGTCAGCAGCGGCTGGGCTGGCCCCCCATGGCATCGTGTGGCGGAGGCAGTGGCAGGGATCCATTACATTTCATTCAGGTCTAGCAGGGTCTGGTCCAGCATTCTTTGCGTGCAGAGATGCTCCTCTTTGGTGGATTTCAGTTTATCTGGCAGGAAGCAAGAGTTAGAGTTACAAGTCAGCTTAAGACAACCGAGAAACCTTCGCCAAAGAAAGCTTGCACTAGCCCCTTCCCAGCACGCTGCCGTAGCGAGGTCTCAGACCGTGGGTGCCTGGCTGGCTGCAGCTAGAAGCTCTGAAGTTACCTGGCTCATTTGTAGCCCTCGTCTCTGGTGCTGCTGGTGCTCCAAATTGGCACGGTCAGGAGGTACTTTTAGCTAGCGCTCTAGGCAGTATTTTGCATGCAGGTGCCTCAGATTGTAGCTAGCTTTCGCCAGGGCTTCAACACTTTCAGACAGCAGTCCCCAGTGGCCCAGCAAGCCACCCAAGAGCAACTCGGAGATTAAACGCTTAGAAAATCAACCCCTGGAATTCCAATTGATTGTGCCCCCCTTCCCCCAGCACAGGATAGTGATGCCAAGCTGGTCACCAAGACCGTAACTACCTAGCAGCAGGGAGCAGACAACCAAGGACAGTGGGGCAGAGGCTGTTTTCAGGGAACAGCAGGCAGTGAGCAAGTAGGAGCAGAGGTGCTACAACTCTGCCCAGGACTACAGGCAGCTCGCACAGTCGGTTCTCACATGTTCCTTAAGCCAGGAGAGCTCAGATCAGCAACTAGCACTCTAGGTGGGCTTTACTCCATAGGTGAGCCCACCCTGGCCACTGAAGAAATCCACACGCCGGGACACTGGATAGACAGGCTGTAGAAAGATGTCCTTTAGGCACAGGCAGTTTCTCAAAGCTGCTCCCCACCTCCCCGCTCCCAAGGGGCCTGCCGAGGGGCCGCAGCAACCCAAGGTCAGAAAGAGCACATTGCACACCCAGCAAGAAGCGTTCCTCCTAAGGCACTAGCAACTGCAGCGTTTAACGACTCCCTGCAGGCACTCGAGACAGCTTCATGTCATGGATACAGGGACTTGGCTTCAGAAGTCCCTGAGCTTTCCCAACCCGTCCTGAGACTCCACAACTGCCCCGGGACCAGGCCCCGGGCACGACTAGTTCCCCCAAAGCCTTCTGTCTAGGCCAGGACTCGGCTCTGTATGAAAGTACTACAGGTGTGCAGTGTCTTAGACCACAAGGCCAGTCATTTATTGTTCGAAGCCATCATTCCATGCAGCAGGAAGTCCTAGAGTCATTCAGCTAACAGTAAATTAAGCCGTAGCACTTGACAGGTATCTTCTAGCAGACAAGCCTAACTTCACCCCACGCCTCTCTTGGTGGGTGCAGCAGTTCTGGTTCCATGGAGGAGCCAGGCGAGACCGCTCAAAGAACTGCCAAGTCTGAGGGTTTCTTCACCAAAAAGACAGGTTACCTTTCAGAAAAAGAGCTCTTAAATAAAGTAAGTTAGAGGATGAATTCAACTGCCCCATTCAACAGCAGCAACTGCATAAAATGTGCAAGTCTGCCAGTCTTAAGAGCGATCAGATTTCACTGTGGTCCACAGCACTGGTGGTCGCAATAAGCTTGTTTAATGGCATTAGTGGGCCCCCTTCTCAGTCACACAGATCATGCAGCGTTAGCTTCAGCTCGTTAGAGAGCAGGCGGTTTTTCTCAAGCTGGCTGTACAGGCGCTCTGCAGCAGCAACAGGATTAGGGGAAACAAGAGGAAGAGAGAAAAAGAGAGAAAGGAAGGTTAGTAGAGTAGCAAGATGAGCACTTCAAACATCCTGTCTCCATAGCACGTGCCTCTGAAGATCAAGTCTAGGCTACTACACAGATGAAGCTGGGAAGAACAAAGGTTTGCGTTACTCTGACTTGCTTAGAGCTCGAAGATCACAGTGGAAGCCGAGTGTGGGCAGAAATGGAAGCGCTGCCAAGGGCTTGCGGAGGCAAAGGAAGAGAAGAACAGCAGAAGAGGAGCCTGCAGGCTCGGCTGCGCTGTACCCAGGTAAGGAGAGAGACCTGGGATGTGCGGGGCACCCTGCAGAAAGAAGTCCTACAGCAGCTGAACCAAGCAGCACCTTCCAGGGTGCGTCACACCTCCCTGCAGCAGGACCGGGGGCTTTAGGCAGCTGGACGTGGACACGGGTATCTCAGGACAGCAGAAGTGAGAACGACAGCATCTCACCTAACCCAAAGGACGCTTCTCCAAGGACGCGACTTTGTGCCACGCTAATGACCCACCACGTCTAAACAAGGACTGGAGGCTATCTAAAGGAAAGGGAGCGCTGGTCTGATGCTCTCCCAGCTCGGGTCACCTCTCAGCCACTGCCCTGCAGTCCCTCAGCCACAACAGAGAACCTGCTTAGCTTCTGGTTTTGTCTGCCTACGCGGGCAGCATCCCCCCAGCCTGACAATTCCCATTCCTGCATTTGGGGAACTCCACGCAGTGAAAAATCCCTACCCAGGGGCTTCCAGCCTGGTAGAAACGATCACCACAAACCGAGGCAATACGCACAGCCTGCTGCCGCTGCCCGATGAGTATCTACAGCACAGCAACTCTCGCTGGCCTCGAGCTTCTTCTCAAACCCTTCTGGTACCACAAGGTTACGAGATTCTGGTACTGCTACAAAGGTCTAAGATCCCTGGGAATCTGTGGCACCCTCTGAAGGGGGTCTGCACTATTCTTCACTCCTTTTGTCCAAGGAATAATCGCTCTCGAGCAAGACCCAGCTCCTCTCAGCCCTCAGCACCTGCCCTCGTGACACCTCACGAGGACAGCAGCCGGCAGTGCCGACTGTCCCTTCCTTAAAGCCACCAAGGAACAACCGGAGCGGCTGACGACTTCTGCCCCATTGCAATTTGACTACAAGCAGAGGGAAGTTGTGGTGCAGGACACAAGTACACTCGGTGCCAGCTTACACCGGAGCCTGCCTCGCACGTGGGCTGCTCGTGCTAGGGCCCCTGCTCGGAGCAGGCAGGCTGGGCACCCCGAGGGCAGCCTCCAGCCCCAGGTGACGTGGGCTGCTCCCGGGTCTCCGGAAGAGCAGGGGATGGGAGGGATCCGCCACCGACAGAAGCACGAGCAGCTCAAGGCTGGTACAACAGCTCCCAGCCTTCAAGCAAGCATTCCTGCCTGCGGACAGGGACCTGCCGATCCACCCACGAGGGAGCAGACTGACTGGGGTAATTGGCGTGACCTCCCCAAGACCTCGGGAATGGCTTCGGAGCTCTTGCTCGGGGCTGCGGGGCTAGCTGCAGCGTCTGGCCCGCTCCCTTCTCCGCCCAGCCTGCAGGGCAGCCTTAGAGGCCACGGGGAGCTCCGAGACCTGTGCCTCCTGGTCAGCTTATCTGAACTCACGGCTCCCCCGGGCTAACAGCTCGGCTCGCGGTAACCAGCCCGCGCAAGCCTGGCAATCCAGTCGGACCAGAAGCCTCTCAAAACCTCCCAGGGCAGAAGTTGCATCACCCACCACCCATCCAGCCGGCGTGGAGCTCCACCGGGACCAGCAGGGCAAGGGCCTGCCAAAGCCCGGCCCTCGAGAACGTCGCTTGCGACACCGCCGTGCAACGGGGGGCCACCCGCCACGCTCGGCCCCGAGCCCACGAGGCCACCCCGCGAGGAGAGGCCCTTGCACAAGGGCAGGGAGCGCGGCGCTGCCTCCCGCTCGGTAAGAGCCGACAGGAGAACGCTGTGCTGGAGGCCTCCCCTCGCCCAGACAGCTGTGAGATGCCCCTGCCCTTCCCACAGGACGCAGCCCCCCGAATTCAGCTGCAGGTTTTTTTAATGAGAGGATTCCTGCTTTGGGGGCACGCAGCTATTACCCCGTGCACCACCTGCCAGCCCTCTCCAAGCTATTCTCTTGGGAATTCCTTGCAGGCGCTCCCTCCTTCCCTGCCCAGACCAGAGCGGGGACAGCCCGACAGCAGAGAACAGGCTGGGGCAGCTCGGCACGTCCAGGCCGCGCTCGCTGCCGGTGCCCCTTGTGCGGAGAGCGGAGTGCGCACAAACCTGAGGGTCAGGAAACCACGGGAGGTGTCCCATCTCACCAAGACTCGACTCCCGGAGGGCTCTTCGGGCACTGTGGCAGACCCAGGAGGGAAGAAGTATGGGACAAGCCGCCGTAAGGCAGCACGGTTACTGATCAGTGCTTACGGTACCCGAGCAACCGGCCGTGGCGCGTGCCAGGTGCTTGCAGCCAGCCGCAGAGCTCCGTGTAGCGCTGCCGGCCACGCTCCCGGGGGATCCCGCGACCCTCAGCCCCACGCAGGGAGCCGGAGCCGGCTGTGTGCGGACGCCCTGGCCCTGCCGCCCTCAGCCCTGAAGCAAGGAGCCATCCGTCCCCCCACAGCCCTGCCCAGCTGGAAACCAGCCGGAGTTGGGCAATCTTTATTAGCTTTCACAACTCGCCAGTGGCCTCGGTGACTATCGGGTGCGGAGACTTCCCGCGGCAAGCCAGCGTTTGGCAACCAGTGCCAGCGAGTGCCAGAGCAGGCAGGTGAGGAACGTTTTCCTGCAGCAGACAGCGTGAGGGCCTCTCGCTACAAACCCCAGCAGCCCTCCCGCGCCTACAGAGCGTGCCGTGCACCGAGGCAGCGCTGGCGGGGCTGCGATGCACGTCTGAGAGCCAGTGAGACACCCAACGCGAAAAGTCCAGTGCGTTAATAAGTCTGTGTATTGCACCAGCACGGGTAGGGGCACACCGGTTTGAAGGCGACATCCAACAGCTACTCTAAAGCAGCAAGTGGTCACTAGAAACCCACTTCCCAACAGCACCAGCCGTTCCGCTCAGTTTATGCAGTTGTTTTTCCTTGAAAAAGGTGACATCATGCTCAAGCAAGAGGCAGGAGAAATACAAAAGGAGCTTTATAGCTCTACACAAGATATGCAGATGAGAACAACGTACTCCCAGCTACACCCAGACATTGAAAGGGCAGCCCCTCAGAGCACGGCAGTGTCTGGCACATCGGGTCAAACAGAGGGAGCTTTGTTTAGGGGCAAGTGCAGCATAACCGGGGGCTGCTGCTGCTGTCAAGCTTCAGAGCCTGTACAGCACGCATTCCCAGGGATGCCCTGTGCACAGTAACTGGAAAAAGGTTCTGGAATTCAGAGCGAGATGAGGAGAGCACGAGCGCGGGGTGCAGATGCAGAACAAGCCACCAAGCAGAGGCAAATCCAAAGCGGAGTTTGGAATCGCAAGACTCATCTGTGTGAAACAGAAGGAGACACTGGTTTTAAGAGAAACTTCAGTGTTTGTGCACGGCAAACCTTGCTCAGGGAGCTTTCGAACGCTAGCGTTAAGGCTCTTCTCTGCAGCGCAATACCTGGCCTCTCCGGGGTTAGTGGTAAGGGCTGTGCGGAGCAGCTGTTAGCAGAACCCACCGCCGGGCTGACAAGAAGCCAAGTAGCAAAGTTGCAGGAACACGAGGTCAGCTACTTCCACAGATCACGATCCAGCCCATCTCAAGCCTGTTAGGGCAATTCCCGAGGCATCTGCCTGAGCGCTGCCCGCAGCCACTCCCAGGAATTATCCCGGGGCCGTGGCCCGGTGGCTCCAGCAGGCAACGAAGGCGCACTGAGCCCTTCCCAGCGGGGCTGGGAGTTGCACTGGGTTCGGGTCCGAACTCTGCCAGGCCAGCACAGCGCTCGTGTTACACATGCAGCTCGCAAGGCCCTGGAGTTAGAACGCAGCATGCTGCAGGGAAGCCTCAATCCCAGAGGCAGGGATCTGTAGAAGTAACCTAGACAACACAGTGCCATTGATTCTCCGGCTATGAAAATCACAGCAAACCAAGCAAGCTCCGGCGGTCTAGCCTGCTGAAGCGAGAGGCAAACACCAGCCAGCTCATATTTACATGGAAGTCATGTCATTCAGGGCGTGGTCCAGTTCCTCACTAATTGCTTTGTACTTCAGTTTCTGGGCATAGAGCTCATCTAGAAGAGGTTTAGGAGGAGAACAAAAGGGAAACAATGAGGGAAGGCAGAGGAGTTCTTCCAACACCCTGGGGCAGGAAAAGCAGTGTGGGATTTGTGAACAGAAGAAAATGAAGTCAGATGCGGAGCCACCGCGACTGTTGGACTCCGGTCGCTCCCGACGGATGGGAGGTTCCAGACAGCCCGGGGACAGCCTGACCAGCAAGGGCCCCCCGGGACTCCAAGCCAGCTCCGAGGGGCACGGAGCCGACGGCTCCGGCCCCACCAGCTCGTGAGAACAAGCTGCCGGGAGCTCGGCAAGAACCACGGGCAGGAGCACCAGGGAGGGCAGCTCCACCTGGGGAGGCGATTGCGACAGCTAAGGCAGGCACGGATCGATGGAAGCGCTTTGTTCTCACCTTCGGTTTCAATATAAAAACCTGTTTGGGAGAAGTCAGTTAAGTAATAGTCCTGAGCATCGGAGGGAATTCCCATGTTGTGCGCTCAGCTCAGCAGGACACGCCGAGCAGACGGGCCACACCTGCGTTCTCCATCAGATAATGGAGCAGACTGGCACTCACCCACCTTCCCGTGGAGGAGGCAGCCTTGAAACTCGCACTGCTGCGCTCCTTGAGCATTGCACGGCGCTGGCACGGGCTCCTCCCGGCACCGGCTGCGACACAGCTGGTAATGCTGTTAACTGCTTCGCGGAGCCCAGAGAACTTTGTCAGTTGTCATAAATGAGGTCACTTCCACAGCAAGGCCGGAGACCGGAGCCAACTCTCCCGATCAACGCGTTCCAGGGGCGGCACGCGGGGACTCGCAGCTCCAGCACTTCTCCCGGCTCACGAGGTGGCTCAGATTGCTGCTTGGCTGCGGCTCTGCAACGGCGCAGCTGACACCGCTGCTATTTCTAGATAAAACTCCTGAGCGACTCCAGACTGTAGGATGTGGCTTTGAATCTCCAAGCCCTGGCACTGAACGACCACTGAGGCACAGGCTGTGGTTGGGGCAGGAGGCCTGCAAGAGCTCTGGCGTGCCGGCACAGCCGCTCTAGCCACAGCTATCTCTGGAAGAATCCAGCCACAGCCCCGGAGCTAAGGCAGGCACGTGGAGCTCAGGGAGAGTTAGGACAACGGCAAGCCTCAGGAGTGCCCCTGAACTTCTCTGAAACCAGGAGGAGGAAAGGAGCCCGGCCTCGGCCCAGGGCGACCACCGCACTGCACGGGTGGGACTTCTGCTGACTTTGTCTTGAACCGACGCTGGGCAGTCCGAGTCTTCCCGGGGCTGGTTTGTGACCCCCGACTGCAGGAGCGCTGTCTGCAGACAGCCACGTGCACGGGCTTCCACGCACAGGTACGTTACTGCAACCAGTTCCTGGGGAGTTTGGTTTTTATTCCTACGCCACTCCTCAAACTGGGTTAAGCTGGAGCACAGGAATCCGGTTACGCTCCCGAGGACGTCGCGACCAAGGCTAGCAGCCGCTATCCGGCCCATCACAGACGCAGCAGGGCGCTCGGATCAGAAGCTCGAGGCCTGCCGCAGCACGGCCAGGGAATCGATTCCAGCAGACGCACAGGGCACAGCCCCGGAGCCTACGGGGCACCAGCCTCGCCCCTGGGGCCGAGCCGGGCTTTGCTCCCAGTACCAAGGAGCTCTCCTTCCCCAGCTCATCACCACAAAGCCTTTGGCTCCCCATCCCCAGCACGTACCTTCCAAATCATCGATGGTCTTCTCCAGCTTGGCCACAGACCGCTCGGCGAATTCAGCGCGGGTCTCCGCCTGCCGGACAGGAGCCAGTCGGTCAGCAACAGCTCGGGGGTACAAGGGGCCGCAGGAGGAACAGCCCGAGGGAGCTCCCCCTGACCAAACCGAGGCCATCCCCACACGCTCACTCACCTCTTTGAGTTTATCGGTCAGGATCTTGATCTCCTCTTCGTATTTATCCTCTTTCTGAGAGTACTGTGGGAAAGGAGAGGTGTCAGCAACCAGCAGCAGCCCCGTGCGTCTCCCCCTCCAGAGCCACGGCTACAAAGGGAGGCTTCAACCCCTGGCTGCGGTGCACGTGCCCCCGGACTTCCAACTTGTTCACGCCCCTACCCTGCTCCAGGAGGACCGGGTCAGACAGCAAGTCCCACACTGCGCACGTAGCAGGAACCCGGGCACAGAAAAATCCTCATCCCAGCAGCACAAACATCTGGGCTGCTCGAGTCTGCCCCAAGGCAGGGAAGGGCCGGCAGGCTGCCCGCGCCCCCGGCTCCTACAGGCAGCACCAGCGCTGCGCTGAGATCCGCTGGCTCTCCTTGCTGCTCAAGGCTGCAAAGTCGCATTATTTCCATCCCAGTGGGAGCTCCGCCGTCACACCCCCTTCTAGCAAAACAGTTTCTGGCCCTCGGAAAAGCAGCCCTACCTTCTCAGCCTGAGCCTCAAGAGACTTGAGATTGTTGGTGACATTCTTCAGCTCCTCCTCCAGCTCGGAACATTTACTGCGGGGTTTTGTAAGGAAAGAGGGGAGAGAAAAGGAAAAGAAGTGGGAGGGAAAGACAGGAGAGAGGAGAAGTGAATCCATGTGCAGGGGACACCGGGGAGTTCTTTAGGAGACGGTCTGCGGCCAGACCGGACGGGACCCTGCTTTGAAGCATTCTGCAGAAAGCAAGCTCCCTTCCAGCCTCCGAGGCTGTCTAGATATTCCGCCAGCACGCGCGCGGGGCGCCGGCTGAGCCTCAGACAGGCTCCTGCCAGACCTGGCACCTTCCCGCAGCGGCTGCACGGCTGCTTCGCCGTGAGGAGGAAGCTGTTCTGGCGGACAGGCGGACAGCTGCCGCCGCTCAGACAGGAGCGCTCGTGGGCAGAGGACAGAACATCCAGGAGAGAAAGACGCAATGAAGCAGAGGGAAGGAGCGGAGCAGGAAGACCACAAGAGTTCCGGTTTAATGGGTCGAGGAGGAACGGTTAGTACCTTTTCTTCGGCAACAGACAGACACTTCAAGTTCTGGTCCATCACTCTGATCTGCTCCTGCAGCTCCCGGACACGACTGTTAGTGACGGTCGCATGATGGCACAAGCCAGGTGGGGGCAAGGGTCAAAAGGAGCACGGATAACACAATACCGCAGAGCAAAACGGGGCAGGGGAAAAACACAGAGAAGTCATGGTCATGACATGCACGTCCGGGCAGGAGGCACAGCGCTGCAGCCGCACGCATGCTAGCTTTGTTAGACAAGGCCCACGGTACAGAGGGGCCCTGACCAGCTCCTCGAGGACCTGCTCGAGCATCCAGACGCGTGAAAGGAGCCCCAGCCACACGGCCTCTGCTCCAAGCAGCAGCGCTCACGCCGGCAGCGGTTACCCAAAGTCACTCGAGGCCACAGAGCAGCCCCAGCCCCGCTCTCGGCCGTGCCGCTTCGTGGGACACCTCGGCCCTCGTAGGACAAGCCCCGTGCGCTCGTGTGCCCCATAGCGATGTGCAGGGAGCCAGTGACCGGACCGAGCAGTGCTGGGGAAAACCGAGCGGGGCAGGATTCTGAGCTCGGCACGCTGCGAGGCACCCCGTGCCGATCGCCGTGGGCACACGCTCACGTCCCCGGTGGATCTAATCCTGCGCAGAGCAGGAGAACGCTCCCAGCTCTTTCGTCTGGAGCTCTGAGCCCACCCTGTACTTCAGGCCTTGTGTAACAAGGTTAGAAACGGCACAGTGTTAGTTCCCATGCGAAGGCAGACATGCCAGCCACACGCGAGCAGATTACTCACGACTCTGCAAGCTCAGCTCTCTCCTCAGTGCGCTCCAGATCTCCTTCTATGATCACCAGTTTCCGGGCAACCTGGGGGGAGAGTCAGAGGTCACAGCGAGGAAGATTTTCGCACCGGTAGGCCGTGCGAGGCGTGAAAGGGAACGCCTGCAGGAGCTGCTGCCAGAGTTCCTCCGGCTGGGGAAACGGCGAGGAGGCCCCGAGGGCCGGGATCTCCCCGCAGCACGCCTGCGGGAAGAGGAGCCGCCGCTCCCGGCCAGGGGCAGCAAGCATCCAAGCCTCACCTCCTCGTACTTCCTGTCCGCCTCCTCCGCGATGTGCTTGGCTTCCTTGAGCTGGATCTCCTGCAGCTCCATTTTCTCCTCATCCTTCAGAGCTCTGTTCTCGATGACTTTCATGCCTCTGCCCAAAAAAAAAGCGCAGCGAGGGGCGATGGATGAAGCGGTCCCACGTGAGCCGGCGCAGCTCTGGGCGCGGAGGACAGACGCCGCTGGGCCGAGGCAGATGCGGCAACCTCGGCCGCTCAGAGCGAGCTGCTCCTCGGAGCGTTACTCCAGCAGCTCACTGGGCTCCAGGGCCTCGAGAAACGCTGCTGAGAACCAGTCAGGATGTCGCAGGGGCTGCGCACGGGCGAGCCAAGCACTTTCCAGGCCGAAAGGCAGCAGGAGCCAAGTCCTCATGGCAGGACGTCAGCTGGCAACTGGAAGGGCTCTGTTGGGACCGCTCCCCTCCAAACCCCTTCCCAGCTCCCTGCCAGCGGGGAGGGCGCAGCAGGAAGAAGCTCCCGGCCCCGGCAGCGCCCTTCACCAGCCCAGGGCTGCCCAGACCCCGCTTCCTTCTCCCCCGAGGGGTTGTGCAGCAGCAGGCAGCACCGCTCGCCCTTCGCCTCGGGCTCTGTGCCACTCCCGAGGGCAGCAGCATCGTCTGAGCGGCTCTCCCCGCTCCCACACCCCGCCTTGACGTGGCGGCTGCTTCCTGCCCTCCGGGAAGCCCAGGAGGTGGCCGGCACCCGGCCCCGGGTCGGGAACACGCCTGGGACTCAGAGCAGCAGCCCTTGCTCACCTTTCACTTTCATCTGCAGCCTTCTCCGCCTCCTCCAGCTTCTGCAGAGCGGTGGCAAGGCGCTCCTGGGCCCGGTCTAACTCCTCCTCTACCAGCTGGATGCGGCGATTCAGAGATGCCACCTCTGCCTCAGCCTGGGGGGAGCGGAAGGGGTGACTCAGCCCGCAGCAGGTTCAGCAGCGCAGCTCTGCCCGCGGGTCAGCGGCACAGGAAGGGGAACCGAAGCCGAGGGGCTTTGCCCACGGTTTTACACCGAGGCCCGCGCTCCCAGCCGCCTGCACGCTGAGCCTCGCAGCACCGAGCACGGCTCTGGCTGCGCAGCAGGCACCGCGCAGGTTTCTCACCCGAGCTGACGTGACAGCTTAAGCCGTAAGCGCTAAGTGGTGACACTAACGCGTCTTCCCCGCAGCTGCTCTAATCCCGCCCGGCCATCCATCAGTCCCCTTTATCCACCATCCCAGCGCCCTCTGACAGCTGCTATTTAGCACCAAGTCAGTTTACGCGTGTGATCTGGACGCGAACGCTGCTTGGAACGAGCCGGAGCTGATCGGCAGGGCTCAGGGCGCCGCGCCGGGCTCCGCAGCGGGCTCGGCCGATAGCTGCAGAGGCTCAGACTGCGAGGAGCCAGCAGCGCTCCGCCATCCACCCGCAGCAAGAGCCAAAGCCTCCGCCAGCCCCGAGGGGCCGCTCCTCGGCCACCTCCCTTCTGGAGCCGCGAGCTGCCGAGAGCCCACGGCAGCGAGCGAGGGTTTAACGAACCCGCGAGGTCAGCAGGCGTCGCGCGCCCCCCGCCTGGCCTGCTGCAGCCCCACCGCCACCAGCCACGAGGCAGCTGAGGCTCGGACCGCGGCGAGCCCCGAGCCGGCACCGAGAAACCCTGGGGACACCGGCACCCCAGAAGAAGCCGGCGTCCCCTCCGGCAGGATTTCCACACCGCTGAGAGCGCTGCGGCCATCTCAGAGCGGCACGGCGATCCGCCACAGCGGCCGGCGCGCAGCCACATGCCGGGCATGTATGAAATATCCCAGCCGCTTGCGACAAAGCCGCCCGCGAGGACGCGCTGCCCCGAAGCGAGCCCGCCGATGCCCAAGGAAGGAGGAGCAGCGCGACGAAAGAGGCCAGCGTTGGAACGGGGCCCGGCACAAAGCACGCTCGGGCCGGGGCGAGGCTGCCGAGCTCTTCCCGCAGCCCGCGCAGGAACCCCGAGCTGCTTTCGGGGGGGCTGGGTGCCGGCGCCCTGCCCTTCCCCGCGGAAGCCCGCGGCACCGCGATGCTCAGGGGCGGCCGGGCCCCGGCGAGCAGCCGGCACGTCCCTCCGGAGGAGGAAGTGGTCTGCTCGAGGAGGAACACGGCGCCGCCGAGCAGAACCGGGAAGGAGGCCGCCCGGCACACACACGTTTCTCCTCCTGAAGAGGCAGCGAGCTGTCAGGCCGCCCAGCCTCCTCCTGCCCCGGGGGACGCAGCCGCAGCAGCCCTCTGCTTCCTGCCCTCCCCAACCTCCCCGCCCGGCCCCGGCTTCCTGCGGGCAGCACGAAACCCACCCAAAAAATCCCCCGCTGCCGAGAGCTGCCCCTGCCCGGGGGGCTGCCAAGGGCCCGATCCTTCCTCTCTGCCCCGCTCACGGCCGCGACGCTTCCAGGCAGCCCCGCTGCCCACCAGCACCTTCCTGCCCCTCCGGGACGGGAGCCCCGAGCCAGGGAGCCGCAAAGAGCCAGAGCCGGGCTCAGCACCAGGCTCGGCACCAGGCTCGGCACCAGCCCCCAGGGATCGCAGCAGAGAAACCCCTCGGGACCCGGGGGCCAGGCACAGACCCCGCGGCCGCTGCGGGAGGATTCCTGGCGGGGCTGCCAAGAAAGAGCCGGGCCGGGGCTGGGCGCACAGCACCGAGCCGATCCCCGGGGACGGCAGGATCGGGCCCTCGGGGCGGAAAAGCCGCGGTTTGGGCTTAGAACCGGCAGAATCGGCACAGGCGGCGCGGCTGTGCGCGGCCACCCCCCCCCGGCCGCCCCCCGCGGTGCCCCCGGCGCTGCTCGGACCCCTCGGCACGACCGGGGGGGGCCGCCCCGTGCCTCCCCCGCCCCCCCAGCCCCGTTGGGTGCCCGGGAGCGCCCCGCCGAGCCCTGCCCCGCTCCCACGGCGCCGCCGCAACATGGCCGGGCCGCTCCCCCCGCTCACCGGGAGCCCGCTGGGGCTCCCCCGGGGCCCGGTACCGGGGAGGGGAACCCGCGGCTCTCCCGCACCGAGCCCCCCGCACCCCCCAGCGAGGCCGGCGGCCGATCCCCACCGCCCCCCCAACACCGGGAGCCCCGGGGCAGCGGAGCACGGCACCGGGAGGGGGCTCCCACCGCCCCCCCCACCCCGGGCGGTGCCTCCTCCTCCTCCTCGCCCCGGTCCCGTTCGGATCCCGGTCCGTTCCCGCTCCGTTCCCGGTACCTGCTCCCGGTTGCGGCGCTCGGCCTCCACCTCCCGCTGCAGGCGGTCCGCCCGCTCCTCGGCGTCGTCCGCCTGCTGCTGCAGCACCTGGATCTTGCGCTTCACCGCCTCGATCGTGGTGGCCCCCGCCATGGTCCCGGCCGCTGCCGCCGCGCCCGCCCCGCCCTGCGATACCGGAACCCGCCGCCCCGGCCCCGCCGACCGGCCGTGACGTCACTTCCGCCCCGCACCCCCGCCGCCCCGGTCCGGATGCGGCGCGCCCCGCCCCGCCCCCTTCTCTCTCCCCGCCCCCCTCCGCGGTGTTGCCGTGGCGACCGGGAGCAGCCGCCGGCACCTGGAGGGGGGGCACCGGGCACAGCCCCCACCGGGACCGGGGGCACTGGGAAAAGGGGCACCGGGACCGGGACTGGGACCTGCCCCACCGGGCACGGCCCCCACCGGGAGCAGGAGTGCCCGGTTCGTGCCCCACGGGGTACCGGGGGCACCAGGCACAGCCCACGGGGGACCGAGGCACCCCCCGAAGGAGCGGGGCCACCGGGCACGGCCCGCACCGGGACCGAGCCCTGCCCCGCACGGTCCCGGGGGCACCGGTACGGCCCACGCAGGACCGAGAACACAGGGCCCGTGCCCCCCAGCCCCCGCCCCACGCGGCCCCGGTGTCCCAGGGCTCAGCTCCGGGGCCGTCCCGCAGCCCCGCGGGCCTTATACGGGCACGGCCGGGCCGGCGGCTGCGCATTCCCGGGGGCTGAGCTCACCCCGCGGCCCCCTCCCCGCCACGCCGCCGGTCACCGGCTTCCGTCCTCGGGGTCGCCCGAGGTGCCCGGCTCCGAACCCACAACGGGGCCGAGCGTCACCCCAAAATCGGGCCGAAAAAAGCCTTTCCCGCTCCCTTCTGTGCCGCTGCCTCGCTCCCGGCCTGCTGCGCGCCAAAAGCCGGCGTTGCGACGGCGCCAGCCCAGGGTAAAACCCGCGGGTTTGGGGTCCGGGCACAAAATGCTTGAGAAAAACGCGGCCGAGCCCCGGGGCTCGCAGCCAGGCTGTCGGCACATGGACAGGGAAGGAGCGCCGGAGGCCGGCGGGGACGCGGGGACGCCTCCGCCACCTCTTCCGAGTCCCGGGGGCACGTTCGGAGGCCTCGCGTGTGCCCTGCGTGCGCTTGGCCGGCCGAGCGCCTGGGCAGGTCCCCCGGGGACGAGCTGGCGAGAGAAAGGGCCCGGCCCTGCGCCCACGTGCGAGCGCTGCCTGCGCCTGGCAGCGTCCGCTCCCCGGGGAGCTCGGCACGGCCAGCGCTCGTGGCCGCGGTCCCCGTTCTGCCCCAACAGCCCCAGGGCAGCCGGGACGGGGACGAACGGGATGCAAAACGAGCGGGGACGTGGTCCTCAGCGCCGCAGCGATGGAGAGGGGCAGGAGAGCTGCGGGGAGAGGGCGGGAGGGTGAGGAAGGGCAGCGGAGGGAAGGTCGAAGGGTGCGAGGAGGGACAGGGCTCCTGGTGAGCGCAGGCAGCGCTGCGCCCGGTGTGCCGAGCTCCAGCTCAGCGCCGTCCCGAGCTGGGACAGCGAAGCCACGGGGCTGTCGAACCGCCTGGGGGCTCAGGGACGGCTCGGGGGTCCTGGTTTCGATAATTGGAGCCGGGACAGCCCAGCAAAGCAAGCCCAGGCACCGGGGCTTGGGGTTCTTCCCCGTTGCGCTGCACGAGGTCTGCGTCTCCCGGCAGGGAGCCCACGGGTGCTCGACCCCCCGGGTGCCGGAGGGTGCCAGCCCCTCTGGCCCCCAGATGCCCGCAGGTGCCAAACGGGGACATCGCGCCACGTGGCTGCCAGGAGAGCGGCCGGGCGGCGAAACCCTGCACCGCTCGCGCCATTGTTTTCCTGGAAAGGGCGGCCAACAATAGCAGGACTGTGCAGTTGTCGCGCTGCCCACGCGGCCCCCGCCTGCCCCGGGGGGGACGAGCGGCTCCGTCCTTCTTTGGAGTTTGGCTCCTCCACCGGCAGCCGTGACTCAGAGCTCCGCGGGGCCGGGCGCTGACCCCGTGCTCCAGGGGCTGCTCGCGGCCGCCAGCCCCTTGCCGGCTTCCTCCCTGCCCCGGCCCCTGCCCCGCTTCGGGGACCGTCCTCCGTCCCCAGGGCTGCGGGGAGGGCCGAGCTCTGCGGGGAGCTCCCCGCTCTGCCCCCTGCCCCCCATACGTACGTCCGCCGCCTTCTTCTCCGCCAGCTCCAGCTTCTCCTGGGCGTCTTTCAGGGCCTCGGAGTACTTGTCCAGCTCGTCCTCCGTCCCCTTCAGCTTCTTCTGCATGGCGGCCAGCTCATCCTCCAGCTGCAAGGGCAGCGGCCGTCACCCCATGCGGACACCCCCGGGACCCCCACAGGGAACCAGCCCCCACCCCAAGGGAGAGGCTTCCCTCGTTCCTCCGGGACCAGCTCTGCTCCCCGGACTCCCTCCCAGCCCCTGACCTCTGCTACGGGATTTTTATCGCTCGGGATTTGCCCGTAAAGCCCCAGCCTGGGTGGCTCAGCCCCACGGAGCGTCTCTCGCACCCTCCCCACGCTGTGATGGGTCCGGCCGGGCTCCGTGGTGCAGCTCGGGGACAGCCATCACCCGCCACCCTCCCCGCGCTCCCGTCCCACCTGCTTGCTCCGCTCCTCCGCCTGCTTCTGCTCGGCCTCCGCCTGCTCCGCCCGATCCAGGGCGTTCTCCTTGTCCAGCTTCAGCATCTGCATCTTCTTCTTGATGGCCTCCATCGTCGCCGGGGCTCGGGGGGCTGCAGCGGGCGGCGGGGCGGGCAGGGGCAGGCGGGGTGGCACTGCTGCCCGCCGCCCCGCCGCCCGGTTTATCAGCGCGCCGCTGCCCGCTGGGCGCGGGGGCTTTGCCTTTCTTGGGCCGAGCCGCCGCCCCGCGCTCCCAAAAAGTCTCTGCTCGGGACCCATTGTGTGGCGTGGGGGGGTCCGGGCGGCCGCGGCCTTATTTGGGCTCCTGCGGGACAGCTGGGGCAGTTATAAAAAGCAGCGGCAGGTCTGCGAGCGGGGGGTCCCGCATTGTCCTGGCCGCCCGCCCCCCCCTGCAAGGGGACACCCTGACGGGGACACCGTGTCCCACCCCGCCTGTGTGTGTGCTGGCACCGCTGCGGTGGGCGGGGGGCACCGGGGGGCCGGGCCCCCAGCCTGGCACCCTCTGGGGCTCAGTGGCACTGCCGGGCACCCGCAGAGTGGGGGCCACCGCTCCAGGGCCCCCGGGACATGGCGGGTCCTGGTGGCACCTGAAGTGAAGCCTCCCCCAGATTTACACCCAAGCGGGGGCTGAGGCCATCCGTGTCACCGGCACCCCAGGCTGACATTTATCCGTGCCCGGGGGTGGTGTGGCAAAGGGCGAGCTCAGCCCGCTGCTATTTTAAGAGCAGGAGCTTAGCAGCAGCCCCCAGCCCAAACTGTTTGGCTCAGCGGGGAGCAGCCGGGGGGAGCCGAGCCCCCCAGGAGCCCGCCGAGTCCCCGCTGGCCACGCCGGTGCTCAGCCGCGAGGCTGAAGATGCTGTTGGCATCCGGAGGAGCAATTTCCCCTGGCGCAGGGAGGAATTGGCAGGGAGCGAGCTCCTCGGCACTTCCCGCGCTGCCGGGGGATTATCGGCCTCCTCGGAGCCAGCCCTGCGCGCCCGGCTGGGATCTCCCACGGGGGACATCGGCTGCACCCGGCCGGGGACAAATCCGGGGGCTGAGCGGGGCAGGAGGGAGCCGGGGGGGGGGCTCAGTGCCCACAGAGGGTCCTGGTTGCTGCCGTGTCCCCTGGCTCCGTCCCTCGGGAGCCGTAATTAGCCGCCAGCCCAGGGCAGCGGAGCCAGCAGTGGGCACGGGGCCACGCGCCTTCGCCCCGCGCTCGTCCCAGCGTGGGCAGGGGACAGGTGGCGAGCGCGGAGCTCGCGTGGGCGGCATCTCGGCGGGTCGGCGCTGGGCGGCCCTGGCGCTGTAAGAATATGTTTGATATTTAGTTGGTTTTCCAATAAAACAACCTAATATCAAACATATCAGACAGAGGCAGGGGCAGGCGGAGGCGGACGGGACCCGGGGCTCGGCTGCCTGAAAGAGAAAGAGAGAGGGCGAGGAGCAGCGGGGCCGAAACTCCTCGCCGTCCGCCTGGGCAGGACCCGGGGGCTCCGCACGTGCTGCGCCCTGGCCTCGGCGTCCTCGGTTCTGGGCTCCTCCATCGGCTCAGGGATCCTCGGGGATCTGGTGGCCAAGAAGAGGCAAAATGCAGCAGGGACGAGGCTGGAGCAGGGCAGTGCTGGCACCGTCCCCCGGCACGGCTGGGCACGGTGCGGTGGGCAGCGCTGCTCGCCCCGTCCCTGCGCACCCAGGGCCGAGGGGACGCCGCGTCCATCGCTGCCTTACCTGGGCCAGCTCGGGGGGCTCCTCGGCGGCTCTGGCGCGGGGGCCGCCCGGCCGCCGTTTATAACCGTGCTCAGCTGCACCCGGCGGGGGGACGCGGCCGGCGAGCTCCCCAGCCCCACGCACGTGGCCTCGTTCCCATTAATTACCACCCATCGACGTCCCCCTGCCCCCTCCGCGCAGCCCCGCGCCCTTGCCGCAGAGAGCGGCCGGTCGATACGGGTCGATGGCCCCGCGCCGCCTGCTCCTGCCCCCGGTCACACGCCGCCGTCATTAGCGGGGACGTCGATACCGGGGAGCCGTCCCCGTCCCGGCGGGCTCCCCACCACCGAGGGGCTGCGTGTGACCCTGCCCAAGGACGAGCCCTGGCCGGCGCTGGGGGGCTGTGCCCCACGTCCCCTCTTGCTCCATCCTGTCCCCGTGCCTTTGGTTTGGGGGAGCCGCCGAGGACATGGGGTGTGCAGGAGCATCCCCTCCACGGGCGGCTGCAGGAGGCGAGCGGCTGTGTCCTCCTGTGTCCCTCGTGGGGATGTGGCCCCGTGGCCCTGGGCACGGCTGGGGGACAAAACAAGACCCCAGACCTGCTGTGGGGTGGCCGCTGGGACACGGATGACCCCGTCCAGCTGGGAGGGCACGCGAGGCCTCGTGGGGTGCCCGGCACCAGGGCACACGCAGCTCCCGGCCTAGGGAACAGAGCTGGGGCTCTGTGGGGGACAGACCCACCAGGCAGGCCGTGGGGCAGGCCGTGGGGCGGCCAGAGCCCCGGTACCGCAGGGGGATGGGGACACAGCCCCTGCCCAGGCTGCCTCTGCCAGCCGGGAGGGTGGCACTGGGGACGGCAGGGACACGTGGAAGCGGCGCGGGGCCGGGACGTGGGGAGCTGCGTGCGGCGGCGGTGATGTGATGCGACCCGACAGACGAGCTAATGAAGGGCCGTTGGCGGGGGGGTGCCGGCCCGGCGGCCCCCGGCCCTGTCAATAACCTGAGCCAGGGCGGGCGCTGATGGGCCCTGGGGCCGGGAGACACCAAGGTCGGGCGCAGGCAGCGGGGACGAGGGGCAGGCGGGGGCTCGGGGGGTGCCCGGACGGCGAGCGGGGCCACGGAGCGTCGCACCCCAGCCCCGTCCCCAGCGGGACAGCGGTGTGTGGCTGGCACCGGGCACCGCACCGGGAGCGGGACCTGACCACGGAGCACGAGGGGCTGCGGCGCCACGTCCACACGTGGGGCAGCCAGAGGGAAGCAGAGCAGGCGCGCGGTGGCCGTGCTGCCATCTCCTGGCACAGCCACGGCCGGGACCGCGTGCCAGGACCCGGCACAGAGGGGCCGCAGGCGATGCCGCTGGATCCCAGCCGCGGATACCGGGCTGCGCTGCCCCTTCCCTCGCCCCGTGGCTGCCCCGTCCCCAGCGGGCACGGCCCCGTCTGGCTCAGCTCCTTTTATTCCCCGGTGCTGCCAGCCGGGCCGGGTGCTCAGAGCCGCTCCACGTAGAACGCCTTCCCGAGCTGCTGCAGCTCCCGCTGGTGCTGCTGGCGCTCGTCGCGGAGGAGCCGGAGCAGGGCGGCCTGTCGGACCTGCGGGGCCAGCGGTGAGCCGCGCTCCTGCTGCCCGGCGTGCTGCCGAGGGTCCCGGAAGCGCCCCGGGGACGAGGGACACGCGCCCCGGGCAGGGCACCGTGCCGAAAACGAGACCTCACCGTGGTTTGCTCCTTGGAGGCCAGGCACAGCTCTGCCGCGAGGCTCCCCCGCAGCACCCCGAGGGACGTGGCCCAGATCCGCTCCTGGCGCTGCTCCCCGGCTGCCTGCCCCCAGCTGCGGGGACGCGGGGTGACGGGAGGGATGGGGCGATGGGACAACGGGGCAGCGATGGGACAACAGGGCAGCACTGGGTCCCCGTCCTCCCTGCTGTGCCCCCCCCTCCTGCTGGGACCCCTTCACCCCAGGGACCCCCCTTTGCTGGCTCTACCTCCGCAGCCGCTCGGCACAGGCTCCCTCCTTCGCCAGGACCTGCGGCAACCAACACACGTGGGGGGCTCGAACCTGCCCGGGCCTTCCCCACGCGACGGGGACGCAGGACGGTGACTGCCCCCACCTGCTCCCGCCGCAGGGACTGGGTCCCACTGGTTGCCGCAGCCATGGCCGGTGCCGCGGGGACCCCACAACCGCCCCCTGCCCCAGCCGGGCCCTCACCAACGTCCCCGACAGCGGCGTCGCCGTCACCAGGGCGGCAGCGCGGCGACAGCCCCGTGGCGACCGTTGCTGCCTCGGATCCCGCAGGGAAGGGCTCCTGGCAGCCAGAGGCCCGTGGCACGCGTCCAGCTCGGGGTAACTGTCGTTTTATTAAACAGCAATTAAAAAGAGTGCAGAGGCCCGGGAAGGGGCACGGCTCCTGCCCCACGCGGCGAACAGCGGGGGCTGCCGGCAGGACGCCGACGTCGAGCCGGGGGCTGCGAACTTGGGCCCCGAGCCAGGCTCCAGCAGCAGCCCCCTCCCCTGGGCCCGGTGGCTGCTGGCGTACGAGGCGCTGGTGAGAGCGGGAGGAACCCCGGCAGGGCCGACGGCACGGCTGAAGCTGGGATTTGTCTGCCCGAGACGTCCCCAAACGCCCCGCTGCAGGGCAAACACCGCAGCCCAAAGAGGCGCCGTGCCCGCCGCGGGGAGAACTGCCCGCCAAACTATTTACACGCCGTCCAGGCCCCCCGGCGCACACCCGGCCCAGAGCAGCGATGGGGGCACGGGGAAAACGAGCGTTTCGGGGTCTTTGGAGAGAGACGAGCGGCTCCGAGGCCTGAGCTCAACACGGAGAGGACGCGCAGCCAGCATCAGCCCCTGCTGGCCGCCACGGGGAAGAGGAGAGGTGGAAGAGAGCGCTGGCGGGGGGCGATGTCTCTTATAAATAAGCTGAAGCTAACCAGAGTTTATTCACAGGGCCGGGGCTCTGAGGCGCTGCCGGCCTCCAAGCCGGAACGACGCCCGCAGCGCGCCCAAGCCTGACGCGGGGGGGCCGCAGGGGCCGATCCCCGCGGGGGTTGGCAGGCAGGCACAGCGCTTCGCAACGGGCTCCTGGTGCAGCGAGCTCCCAGCCGAAACGGAGCCTCCGCTCAGCTCCTGCGTCCGACGGCGGGCAAGAGGGAGGCCCAAGAGCGCGGCCGCTTCCTCCCAGCGCCGCCCGCGCGCCGAGCCGCGGCTGAAACTCGCCCAGGACACCAAGCTGCACCCTGCCAGGGGCTGTGCTCCCCGCCGCGCTCACAGGGTGCTCTCCAGCGTGTTGTAGTTGTCCTTGAAGCTCTTCAGCTCCAGGAAGTGTTTGGCACGTTTGCTCTTCTGGCTGGAAGGCAGGTAGGTGACCTGGATGGTGGCGGGGTTGGAGACTTCGGGGGACAGCGTGAGGTCCTTGGCTGCCGACTGGTGCTGCCGCTGGCTGCTGCCTGCCCGGGCCTTGGTCCTGCAGAGAGAGAAACCATCACGGCAGGGCAGGGACGCGGCCCCTTCCCAGTCCCTGCCTCAAAGGTGCAAGCAGGAATGCGGATGCGACCTAGCGATGACCCCAAATGCATCAAGGGATGGGCTGTACAGGAGAAGCAAGCCTGGAAGCGGTCTGCCGTGAACAGCCCGCTCCTCAGAGGCTGGCGTTCTGCCCCAAAGCCCACCCCTGCTCCGGGACAGGCGGCCGAGGCCCAAGAAGCCAACCCCATCCCCCAGCAGCCGCACGCCCGGGCAGAAACACTCACATGTTCGCCAGCTCGTTCAGAGCATCCTGGTACTTCAGGTATTCCGGTTTCCCGAAGACCTGGACGCAAACAGAACAGACCCTGCAAAGCCTGGCCGAGGGTACGGCGCGATCCAGCAGGCCGGGGGGCAGGAGCGGCCCCCGCGGGGCCTGGCGCTTACCCCGGTGCCGTAGCGGGCGCTCTCGTACCCGTCCAGCAAGGTGTCGATCAAGGCCTTGCGGATGCCTTTGAAGGAGGCGCTGGAATTCCTCAGCTCCAGCAGGTAGGCACAGAAGTTCTTCCCTATTAAAGACTTTGGGTATCTGCCGTCCGCGTGAAATGGTATTTCTAGGAACCAAACACACACCGCCGCCGTCTCGAGCACCGCTCAAACACAGGTCAAGCTCACGCCCTTACTTCCTACACGCGCTCTCTCCCCTCTTTCCCTCCCACCTCCCCCTCGCTCACCAGATGTCCGAATCGCATCCAGCGCCTTCATCCTGTACAGGTAGTTGTAGCAGCCTGCGAAGAGAAAACCCAAACTGAAGGTCCTGCACGACCCGGCAGCAAAAGGGAGGCAGGAGAGCGTACGGGAGGGCGCACAGACACCCCCTCCCACCAGCCAAACCCGGGGTCGTGATGGCAGCACCACGGAGGCCAGCGACGCAGCTCGGCCCCCGGGGAGCGACCGCAGGCAGGCAGAGCCAGGCTGGGCGCCGTCCCCGCTGTCCTCCAGCGAGGGGGTACCTTGTGTCTCCAGCTGCAGGAGTCTGCTGTCGTCCTCAGCTAGCAGCCGGGGCTCGTACTTGATGTCCTGCACCCGTGACAGCCGAATGTCGATTTCTTCCTTTAAATCCTGCAGAGCAGAACAAGAATTTCAAGCACTCACCTCTTCAGCAGGATTCTAAGGATGATTACAGGCAAATCCCGAGGCCTTTCTGGCATAAAGCAGGGGGGAAACCCCTCCCTCAGCAGCTCCCGGAGGCCGTTTCGGGCACCGACCTTGGGCGCGTGCTGTCCAACAGGCACGTGGGGGCCGCGGCGGGACTTCATGGCG
>CM021789.1:2006437-2036122 GCA_011076525.1 Nettapus auritus
CCGGTGCCCCCCGGTGCCTCCCCCCGTGCGGGCCCCGGCACCGCGGCAGCACCGGACGGGAGGCCCCGCGCCCCCCCCCCCCGGTGCCCGCCTCCCCCGGGTGTTCCCGGTGCGCCCCGCGGGCAGGGCCCCCCCCGGTGCTCGGCCCCCGCCGGCCCTGCCGCACGTGCCCGGTACCGGGGGAGGCCGCGGCTCGGCGGTGCTGAGCCGCGGGGCCGTGCCTCGCCGCAGAGCCCCGGGCAGGCGCTGAGCTGCGCCCCGCGTCCGCGGCCCCTTCCCGAGCCTCGTTCGACGCCTCCCGTCCCGCGGGGCCCAGCGCCCCTCCGGCACCGGGGGTCTGCAGAGGAGCCCGGAGCCCCCCGGGCCGCCCTGCGGGGCCGAGGCGCTGCGACCTGCGGCCTTCTCCTCTATGAACCCCGGGAGCGCGGCGCCACGGGGCCGGCCGGAACGTGGCCCTCGGCCTCGGGTGTGCCCCGGTTGGCTGCCCGTGGTCCTCCGTCACGTCCCCCCCGCTGCCCCGGTGTGGATCTTGTTCCTTTTTTAACAAAAAGAGGGAAAACGCTCGATAAACGCCACTCGGAGCCAGCTGTCGGACTCGTCCTTACGCGCGTGCAGCCGGCCCGGCGGCGGAGCCGAGGTGGGGGCTGCTCGTTGCGTCCGAATGTTGCCCGGGAGCCGCGCCGGAGCTCCCCGCCCGAGGGACGAAGTCCCAGCAGACAAACCCCGTCTGCAGGGCGCCCACCTGGAGGTCTCCGCACATCCAGGCCTGCCGGCGCCTCTGCCGCGGCTCCTTCTCTGGTGCTTCTCACACCTAAACCAGCTGCAGTGCTCACCGAAACCGAGCCGGTGCCCGGCGCTGCCCGAAGGCTGGGGCCGGCAGCCTGCCGCGGAGCCGCAGGTCGGGATCCTGTGGGCGCTTGGCGTCGCTTCGCCCTGGGCCCAGGGTCCTGCTGCCGGATGGGTTTAACGGGGCGCCTCGGGAATGTGAGGGGCTGGGCGAGACGGGGCCCTGGGGAGCAGAAGGAAATTCCGTGGGGAAGGAGCGCGGGGGGCAGTTGGTTGTGGGGAGCGCTGGGGCTCGGCGCTGCTGGCGAAGCCCCGGCCGCGGGGTGCCCCCAGCCGCTCCCGCTGCCCCCAGAGGCGGCGTGGGTTCCCTCCCGGTCCCAAAACCCAGAGGTGCACGGCCAGAAGGCTCCGTTCTCGTGGTGCCACGAGGCGTGGGCACCCCCGAGGGCGGCCTTTGGAGGCTCTGGGGGAAGCCGTGGAGCGCTTGGGAGCCCAGCACGAGCGGCGCGAGGCACCGGCGTGAGCTGGAGGGGGTCTGCCACGGCGCGGCGGTGGCGTGGGGTCCCCGAGCTCCCACGGAAAGGGCCCCCCGGGTCCTGCGGCGCCGCTGGCTGTCGCGGCTTTTCCACTTCTCCCTGTTGCACCCTGGGTCCGTGGCGATGGCGACGAGGAAGGCCCCGGGTCGCGTCCTGCCGGCTGCGTTCCCTTGCTCGGGTCTCCTCCTGCGGCCCCTTCCTCTGCCCCGGGCTGGGAGCAGCAGCTGGAGCACAGCCCCTTACTTCGGGGGTCTCGGCGGCGATACCGGCGAACCCGGCGGCGGTTGAGATTTCGGGGTGTGAGAGGCAGCGAGGCCTGCCGAGTGCCTGGCGCTCCGTGCTGTGGGGAGGTCGTGGGCAGGGCAAAGCCCTCGGCGCTGCTGGCACTCCTTCCTCCAGCCCCGGGGCTGCAGGAGGGACGCTCCTCGGCTGCAGGGATGCTGCGCGGCCTCGGCTCCTGCGGGGATTTCTGGCCGGGAGCTGCTCCCCGGCAGCGCGACCCGCCGCTAGCGCACGCTGGCACCCAGCTCGCTTTTTGGGTAACTCCGGCAGAAGAAAAGCGTGGCGCTCCGTGCGGGGAATAATCCAAACGAGAGGAAACGGCCGGTTCTGCGGGAGGCGTTCGCTCTCAGCACGATGCTCCTCGAGAGCTTCTCGCAGTGCTCCGCTGGCCGCCCCGTGCCCGGCAGCGAGCGGCTGAGCCCTTTGCGCGGGTGCCGCTCCCGGTCCCGGCCGTGCTGGACGCGGGGTTTTGGCACGCAGCGTTTTTGGGGAAGCGTGGGGAGGGTGTGGCCGCGGTGGCTCGGTGGCGGCGCTGCCTCCGTTTTCGGTTTCTAACAGCCTCTTCTCTCTTCTCCCCCGCCCCGCCGCAGAGCTCTACCTTGTAAATACTGTTATTTGTATATACTGTAAATGATGACATCGGTGGGCACTAACCGAGCCCGGGGGAACTGGGAGCAGACACAGACACAGAGCCAGACACAGCACAAGCAGCGGCCGCAGGTAAGGGGAGCGTCCTTGGAGACCGGCGGGCGCGGAGGTGCGGAGCCGCGGGGCGCTCCCGGAGGCAGGGCGGGAGCCGGCCGGGTGCTGCCTCCCCCGGCTTTGGAAGCGTTTACAAATACCTGAGGCTGGAGACGGAGGGCTTTGGCCGACCTCTGCAGCGCTCTGAGGGGACAGGACAAGGGGCGACGGCCACAAAATGGAGCCCAGGCAGTTCCGCACCAGCATGCGGGAGAGCTTGGTGAGGGTGGCGGAGCGCCGGGACAGGCTGCCCAGGGGGGCTGGGGGTCTCCTCTGGAGAGGCCGCTCCGGACGCCTCCCTGGCAGCCTGCTGTAGGGAGCCTGCTGTGGCGGGGCGTTGGACCCGATGACCTCCGGGGGTCCCTTCCCACCCCTGCAGTTCTGTGGATCCCCCCGGCCGTGCCCTGTTTTACCACAGGCAGCCGTCTGCGGCTTGTCTCCGTGTCCTGCTGGTGGTGAGGGCCGCCTCCAGGTGCCCTTGGGTTCGGTGGCTGGGGCTCGCCCGGCAGTTTCCCTTTCTCCCAGGCTCCCCTCCCTCGCTCCTCTCTGCCTTGCTTTCTGAAGCTTGCCTGTTCCCGGCCCTCGTTTGCGCCTCTCCCTCGTCGCCTCGGTTCCTTTGCAGCGTCCTGGGGAGCGGCTCGGCCTTCGGAGGAGGGCGAGCGCGAGGCGTGCCGGCTAACCCCGCTCTCTCATTTCAGGCCACTGCGGAACAGATCCGACTTGCACAGATGATTTCGGACCACAACGACGCCGACTTTGAGGAGAAGGTGAAACAAGTGAGTGCGAACCCGCCGGGAGGGCGAGGGCAGCGGCAGAGGGCCCTGGGGCAGGGCAGGAGGCTGCTCCCTGGGCTTCCTCGGGCCACCGTGATTTTCAAGGCCTCGCGTGCCTGCTGCCCTCGGCCCCAGAGCACGAGGCTCAGCTGCATCCCGAGGCACGGAGCTGGGAGGCTCGGTTGTAGCGAAACTCGGTGACTCAGAAATTCCCACCCTCGGTTCTGGGGATTTGCTTCTCGTTCGGGGGCATAATTAAGCTGGGGAGGCTGGCAAGGCTGCCAAACGCCGCCGTTCCTTCAGCTGCTCTCTGTTTTGGGATGCGGTTTGCTCGCCTCGTAAGAGCCGGGGGGATGGTGGTGCTTTCTTGGGAACTCGCTGACTGGGGCCGTGTCTCTCCTGCAGCTGATCGACATCACGGGCAAGAACCAGGACGAGTGTGTGATCGCTCTGCACGACTGCAACGGGGATGTTAACAGAGCCATCAACGTGCTGCTGGAGGGCAATCCGGACACGGTAGGGTCGGGTCCTGTGAGCCCTGGCTCGGTGCGACCGCCTGCGGGGAGACCAACCTGCAGCGGGGCGCACACAGCGAGCCGAAATGACGAGTGGCGTGGGGACTGTGGCTGTCTCCGGGCTTCTCAGTGCCATAGGCTGGCAGAAAACAGGAGCGTGGCCGGCCTGGAATAGGGAAATAGAGGGGAAAATGTGATAACGCCACTCGCTTCCTATTCCTCCTGAACCCGAGCACTGTACGGGTGCCAGCGTCCTGCTGGCGAAGCTTTCACGCCGCCGTGAGCGGGAAGGAACTTCTCGTTTCTCCCGAGGACTGGTGGTGAAGGTGTGGCAGCGGCTCCTTTCTGTTACCGTGGCACTTCTGTTTCTCCGGCCCTAAATGCTCCCTCCCCGTCCTCAGCGACGTGCTGATTTTCCCGTGCCACACGTTTTCGGGTCCTTTTGCCCTTTCTTCCCCGGCAGTGTTTTCCGTCGGGTCAGGTGAGCCAAGGTGAGCTCTGTACACCAGTGGGAGCTCCTCCACGAGGCGTGCGGCTGTGGCGAGGGCAGCAGGCACAAATCCTGCAAACCAGCGGGAAGCTGCCGAGCCTCGGACCCTTCCCCAGCATGCCGAGATCAGACAGAGCCAGCCGAACCCTGCGTGCAAAGCTGAGGCTGTAGCTGGCGCTTCCAAATGCCGCACCCTAGCTCTTTTTTCCCCTCTTTGTTAGCCGTGACGGATGGCTCGGGGTTCTGTGATCCTGCGGACAGCTCTGTGTTGTCTCGGGCATCCCGACACCAGGTGCTCCTTGGGCTCTGGCAGCGGCCAGGTTCAGCGTGGTGCACGTGAGGATTCTTGCCCTGCCTTCCGAGAGCCCTTTCCGTTGGTACCTGAACAGCACAGCTGCTGGAAAACCCCGTTAGTGGGCTCTGCTCCGACTGTGCTTTCCTCCACGTCCCTTGTAACCGGCGGCTCCCGGCTCAGCGCCAAACCCCCGCGACGGCAGCAGTGACAGTTCCTGGCTGAACGCATTGCTCACAGAAATAGCGCCCGGGGCAGCGCGCACCGGGCCGCGGTGTCTCCTTTATGCGAGCAGCCGAAGCCCCCAGCAGCGCGAGGTGCGGGGTGAGGCACGCTCCCTGCAGGGGCAGGGCTGGTGGCGGCCCAGCAGAGCCCTCGAGCGGCTGCCGCTTCTCCAGCCTGGAAGCACGAGGCTGGAAACGGTTTAATTTGGGGGAGTTGCGTTACGTTCTGTGTAGCCTGTTGCAGCGTGTGTACGTCGCGTCCAGCGCTGTGATTAACTGCTGTCCCCTTTGCAAACCTTCAGCATTCCTGGGAAATGGTCGGGAAGAAGAAGGGAGTCCAAGGACAGAAGGAGAGCGGACAGACAGAGCCCAGTGAAGAAAGCAAAGAAAACCGGGAGAGGGACCGGGATTTCAGCAGACGACGTGGCGGGCCGCCGCGGCGGGGGCGAGGTGCCAGCCGTGGAAGAGAGTGTACGGACCTGCCCTTCTCTAGCAGTACCTTCCAGTAAAGCTGCTCGGGCGTCGAGGGGAATCGCCCGCGTGTGCGGCGACCGCTGGGTGCTCCCCGGTCTGAGACGCGCCCTTGGGTGCCGCGCTCGGCATCGCCGGTTAAAGAAAAGCTCCGGGAGTGTTTGGCAGCGTGCTCTGCACGGCCAGCGCGCTTCTGTGCCCGACGTCTGTTCTTGCAGCCTCCCCGGAGCAGGAGGGATCCTGAAGGTCTCTTTGCCTTGTTCTCTTTCAGTTCGGGGCCAGGAGAACGGACTGGACGGGGGCAAGAGTGGAGGCTCTTCCGGGAGAGGCACGGAACGAGGGAGACGGGGACGTGGCCGAGGCCGAGGTACGCACCGCGCTTCGGGTCAGGGGGTGGGAGGAGAACGGCGTCAGCGCAGCTCCTCCGAGACGTGCCTCTGTCGGAGGAATTGCCCAGCCAAAAAGAAGCGCTTGAGATTTGTTCTCAGGGTTAGTGCCTGCGCCTTGCTGCCATTCTAAGCACGGTAGAAACAGCGGCGAGTTCTCGCGTCCCCCCCGGCAGGTGAGCCGAGCCCGGCCTCACCCTGTAGAGCTGGGCTACCAAGAGACCGAGGGGCCTGTTGGCGGGTGGGCAGGCTGCTCGTTAGCCACAGCCCCTGCATCTTCCTCCTCCCTGCACGTGTCTCAGCGCCAGCGCTGTGCCAGCACTTGGCTTGGTTTTTAAAGCCTCCGTGGCAGAAATTCGTTTTTCCCCCAAACCCGCGCTGCTCAGGAGCTGTTGCCCGGGACACGACAGAAATCAGAACCTGGGGTCCGGCGTTTTACTTTGTGCCAGCTGGAAACCTCATCTGAGCCTGGAATCGCGCGGCACTAATGACACTGCCGGCCAGCTGAGGTCGTTCACGTCCACAGAAAGCCGCTGCTGGAAGCCCCATCTACTCGGGACGCTCCTCGGCGCTTTATGTTCTGGGCACCAGGACTCCATATGTTGTTCAAATGTTCCTTCTCCCGGTGGCGCAGAGCCGAGAGGTGCTCAGCAGCGCCTGCGTGTGTTTTACAGGTGGCTCCGGAAGGCGGGGGGGAAGATTTTCTGCCCAAGGCATGGGGTAAGTCACTGGGACGGCACAGCAAAAAACACAAAAGCTTTGTGCGGGAACGGCGCCGTTCGCTTCGCTCTGCTGTCTTTTGTTCTTAATGAAACAAGAACTGCTCGGCGCTTACACGCGGACGGGCCGCTGTGGCTGCGGCGTTCCTCCGCTGAGCAGAGCGGTGTTCGGGGAACCTCCGAGCTATAGCAGCGCACGAATGCCATCAGCTGGTTTAAAGCGTCCAGCTAGAGGGAATAACAACCTCTCTTCCCGCGTTCCGCACAGGACTTTCAACCCGGCTGACTACGCTGAGCCGGCCAGCACGGACGAGAACTACGGGAACAGCAACAACAACACGTGGAACAACACCGGCAGTTTTGAACCGGACGACGGCACAAGTAAGCGCCTTTAGGCTTGTTGCCGTTGTGTTTTTAGCTCGGAATTGGGTTTGTGTCCTGCTGAGGAGGTTCTGGGCAGGTCTGAGGCTTGAGGGCGGTGGAATAGGTGCTTGGTTCAGGGCTGGAACGGAGTCGCTCGGTTTCTTTGCATCCAGAGGGGCCTCTGCTTCGAGGAATAACCAGCGCGTGTTTGGGTTTCCTGTGAAATAACCTCTGGGGTGTGAGATCTGACTATAAAGGCTGCACCAGGCCATTTGTTAGGGGAAACCGTGCTGGAAGTTTGGAGCTGGATGGTTCCTCAGGTGTGAACCTGCGCGTGCTGCGGCGGACAGGCCCAGGGACGCTCACCTCGGGTCGATTTCCCAGCAGACGCCGCGCTGCCTCTCTGCTGAAGCGTTGCAGGCAGGAGCGTGACACACGCGGGCTCCCTGGTGTTCAGCGCATCCCCCTGAGAATATTGCTCTGAGTCAGAAGTTGGATTTGGTGTGGGGAACGTGCACATTTCGCGGTCATCTTGCCCAGGTTGCTGCAGGGTGAGCCCTCGATACAAGGAGTTAGCTGAAAAGAAACCTTCGTTGCCCCCCTGCTGGAGCCGAGCACCTCTCTGCCGGGCGGCTGCGTGTCGGAGCGCCCCGCAGCAGTCCCGTACCGCAAACTTCCCGCGAGCCGCGAGTGCTCAAACACCGCGCCTCGGTCACAGGAACCGCTCTGCGTTCGTGCTGCGTGAGGCCAGCCTCGTATTTCTGGTGCTCGCTGACAAGCTAGTAGCTTTGCAAAGAGCGGCGCAGGGTTGTGCAGTGCCGTCCCTTCGCCTACGCCTTGGTAGGTCAGACTTTATTTTTCAGAAAAAGCTTTTCCGAAAGGAGACAGGAGGCCTGCATGCGTAAAGCTCTAGCAGGCCGAGTGATCGTCCTGTTGTGACTTTAGGAACGGAACGGCTTCACGTCCAGGTGCCAGAGGGGTGCGGCGAAGGGGTCTGTTGGCTAAGGGCAGTGTGTCTGGAGGGAGAAGCAAAAGGAGCAGGGCTCTGTGCTGCCAGGGGGGCCGTCTGCTCTGAGCAGCCGTCGCTGGGCGCTTTTCTGTCCGTGACTTTTGGAAACGGAACAGAGTGGTTTAGAGCACGGCTGGAGTGGAATGAAGTCGGCTCCTGACGCAGCAGTCGGGCTCTGCTCTGAGGTTCCAGCGCAGCCGTGAAGTTTACCGTTCACCTGTGTCGCGCGGTCGTGTTGTTCCTGGCGTGGCAGCCTCAGGCACCTCCTTGAATTAACAATATCCACAGGTACCACGCGACGATGGACGTGGGGGCAATGAAACTTTAAGTCAAAATTTCACCGGTTGTCTTTTTCTTTTCTTTTCTTTTGTTTCAGGACTTGATTTCATTGGGGGTGAGGGGTCAAATTATCCCCGAAAATTTGACACTGCTCCTGGTACGATACATCCAGGTGCACTGACTGCCCCGGATACCTTTACTTTAAGCTTTTTTTTAAACAAACTGAAATATCTGTGGATATGTCGTTCTTCTCTCTTAATTCGTTCATTTTAATGAATTTTGACGTTTGTTCTGACTCTGCTTTTACTAATGCTGACTCCTTGAACGTAAACTGGGAGAGGTTAACCTGCGTACCTGTGGGTTATGTACGCCCGGACTTCAGCCGCTGCTTCTCAGCACCCGCAGCAGCGCTGTGCCCCCGGCGCCGGCAGAGCACCTGCCCCCGAGGCAGCTCAGCCCTGTCCTGCCCGGAGAGCCGTGCCGAGCCGTGCCGAGCCGAGCCGTGCCGTAGTCCCCGTGCTGTTCCCTCGCTCTGCAGCAGTCACCCCGCTCGCCTCCCCGCTAGGTTTCTGCCCGGGTCCCGCTCGGCTCTCTCAGCTTTGCCTCTGCTTACGGCTGCCCCCGGCCTGCCGCTGCTTCCCTCGGGTCAGACCTGCCCTGCGGCCACGCAGCGGCGTAGAAACACGCGGGTGGAAGGGACCTACGGGATCTGCTAGTCCAGCCCTCCCAGCACCGATACTAAGCTGCTGAATCCCATCTCCACCGGGATGCTTGGTGGCGAAGCTGCTCGGTGCCTGGCCGGTTCATGTCCTGCTTTTATATCGTTACGCCTGAGGAAGCCAAGAGAGACGGGTGGGCTCGTGCAGCTGGCCCCGTTAAGCCCACCGAATCCCAGCGGTGTCCCGGGGAAGGCCCAGCACACCTAACCAGTGTCTTCTCCTCTGGTCGTGGTCCTGGGCACCCTGCTCTCGGTGGCCCTGCTCGAGCAGGGGTTGGACCCAGAGGTCCCTTCCCACCTCAGCCCTTCTGCAGTACCCAAGGTCTAGAAATCCAGGCTATAAGCCTTCTGCAGAGCCTTCTGCTTTGCTCCTTTCTTTAGAAAGTCTTGACACGATGGGATTTTGGTTTTCAGCAGTGGCTGCAGCAAGCCTCTTAGTTCACCATGCTGCCGGGCGGCACGCCGGGGCTTCAGTTACTTAAATTACTTACACCCTTCTCTGCTGCACGATGGGACGCTCAAATTCTGCCTAAAAAAGATGATAATCGTATTTTCAAGCCCTCTTTTCGTGCCTGGAGGAGCTTAAAGAGATGAGCTGCTCCTCGAAGCTCCCTTAGGGCAGGCAGGGTTCCCGTTGGTGAGAGCCGCGTGGGGAGAGGCGCTCGGCTGCGTTCACCGCCAAAACGCTGAGCGCGCCGTGCTGCTGAGGGAGCTTCCGGAGCATCCCCAGATGCTCGTCGCACGAGCGGGAGGTCTTCGGGTCCTCGTCCCTGTCCCTGGGTGCCTGGCAGCAGGGGGATGCCCGCCAGCGGTGGCTGCTCTTCGCCTGCAGGACTTCTTCCGCTTCCCTTGCTGCTTTGCTTCTCTTCTCCTTTCCCCCAGTGAGCAAAGCCAAAGCCGAGCCCTGCGCTCCCTGCACAGACCCGTGGGGACCTCTCCGGGCCTCCTGCCCTCCCCCATGGCCTGCAGCGGGGCGAGGAGCCCGCAGCTCCCGCTTCCCTCCCGGGCAGGCAAAGAAAAAAGACAATACTGCCTTGGTGCTCTGAACGCCCCAGCGCAGATAAGCGGCCGTTTGGATGTTTTGCCCTCAGAACCGGGGGGTGCGCGGGAAGCTGTGCTGAGCTCTGCCCCCCACAATCCAAGAGCCTGATCGTGTCCCGCAGGAGGGTGGGCAGAGCCCTCGTTCATTCCCCGCGTGCTGTCTTTACGCTGCAGAAGGCTTTCAGCTGATAAAGGGGCTGATGCCAACTTGTTCTGTCCTTGTGACTCCCCCCAGAGTTAATGCCCTGCCCGTCCTGGCTTCTGTTCACCTGCCTTGCGTGGGCTGAACCCACCGGGGCAGGGGCTTTGTTTTTTTGCCCTACGAGTTCTGGGGATGGAAAATGGTCCCACTTCCTTCCCACGCCAAATTGTCACTTGCCTAATGGATTTGGAAGCCATTTGGTACTTCGTTCAGCTCAAAGGACCGGGGTTAGATGGTGGCGTCTGTGTGGGACCGAGCAAGTTGGAGGTGCAGCCAGGCAAAGCTTGCTGTTTTTATTTCTTTTCCTTCGGTAAATCTTGCTTGCCTCGCAAATTGCGCTGCCATTTATTGTGGCTGAACCCTGGTGCTTTTCCCCCGGTCCCCCAAGCTTCCTCCCCTTGAGCATTTCTCCAGAATTGGGCCCAGAACACTGAGGGGTTGGTTAGCCCCCGAAATTTTCCTTTCGGATCCCCATTCCCCTCCACGAGGCTTTGACATTTTGGGGGGGGAACGACCGTGCGAGCCCTTCGGTTGCCCCTGGGCGCTGCGGAGGCTCGGCCGGGGGGGTCCTGCACAAGGGGGCCCGCAGCAGAGGTGCTCTGTCCGAGCTGCCGGGGTCACGCCAACCGCTCGTGGGTGCTGCTGCCGTAGGAGGGGGGCGAGCAGGGAAACGGGACGAGGGGACGGTGCCGGGGCTTCCTCGCCAGGCTCAGCTTTCCCGTTTGGTGCCGGGGGCCGCGCGCTGCCCTAGCTGCTGGCCCAGGGCCCCCCCGGTGCTGCTCAGCCCGAGCCAGGCTGGGGCAATCCCCTCGTGGTAACTTGCCCGTGAATTTTGGGTTGGGGTCGGCTGCTTTAACTTGTCTGGTTGGCAAATCAAAGTCCTCTCGGCTGCTTGCAAAGCTTCCCAGTGCTTCCCCGGCTCTTGCAAGCGGAGCTTTGGCGCACGCCTGACTTCTCTGCCTCTTGTTGTCCTTCAGGTGCGTGGAGGGCAGCGACGGAAGAATGGGGCACGGAGGACTGGAATGAAGATGTAGGTACTCCCCGAACCCCGCTCCTCCGCGTGCTGCTGGCGGGGGTGTCCCGTCTGTGTACACAGCTAGGAGAGAAGCACAAAGTCCACCCTCGGCACGCTCCGGGCATAGCCCAAACCTCCCAGCTGCAGGAGCTCTGATGACAGAGGAGAGTAAATATTGCTAAAACACGGGGGTCGTAGAGCTTGTCCCAGGAGCCCGGCACAGGAAGGGTTCTCCTGGGGCACTGAGTCTGGTCCTCTTATTTCTTCCAGCAGCATGTTTTGAATTCTTCCATCAGCTGGCCTTGCTCTCTGGCTGCAGCCAGGTCTTTGCTTAGAGTGCCTTGGTGGCCCGTCTTGCCCTCAGTTGTGCAGTGTGCTCTCAGAGGTTCCTCTGCTGTGGTTTTGTTCTTAAACTCCCGCAGCTCAATTGCTGGCAGTGTCGTAAACGTGTGTGCGCTTCGCCCGGAGTCCCGCCGTGCTGGTGTGAATTTTGGAATTCCTTTTTCCCTCTTTTACCTTTCAGCTGTCTGAGACTAAGATCTTCACTGCCTCCAACGTGTCTTCGGTGCCTCTGCCCGCAGAGAATGTGACAATCACAGCTGGACAGAGGTGAGAGCCCACGGCGATACCGGTACTGTGGGACAAGGGGCACCCAAGCCTCAGAGCGATTTGCCTTTGGAGACCAAACCTTGCCAGCTAGATCAAAACGAAGCAGCTCTGAGTGAGTGAATAGGTATTTAAGCGTAGAAGTTGAGTTAGAAGGTCTGGATTACAGCGTTCTTCTAGGCTCTGCCGCCGGTTCTTCAGATTTTGGGGCATTTGCCAGTGCTTAAGGTATTCCATGGGGTTCCACGGTGTAAAGAGGAGGCTGTGCAGGATGTGGCCTAGTCTCTGTCCTTTGGAGGTCGTAGCGGCAGTTGGGAGTTAACGTTCTGCAGACTCACTGGGTGTTTAAAGTAAAAAGCACAACTCGTGTGGCTGGAGGTGGAACGCTGCTGCAGTAAGAGCAAGGGATGTGGCAGCTCCTGTTCACCTCAGCGGGTTCTCTTCTTTCTTCATGCAGAATCGACCTTGCAGTACTGCTAGGAAAGACTCCCTCTTCCATGGAGAACGAGTCGTCAAACCTGGAGTCATCCCAGGCTCCTTCCCTGGCCCAGCCGCTGGTGTTCAGCAATTCCAAGCAGAGTGCCATGGCCCAGCCGACCTCCGGGAACTCCTTCTCTCACCACAGCATGGTAAGGAAACGCCGCTCGCTGCCGGCCCGCGGCTGCTACAGACGTTGGTTTCCCTGCTGCTCTCTGCCTGCCTTTGGGCCACGCGGGAAGTTCCAGTCCTGACAGGCGGCTGCGTCGTGTGGCAGTCCTCACCGGGGTGATTTGCCAGCCTGCTGTAAGCAGAAGCACGGAACGCGTTGCTTACCTAGAAATAAATGGGACAGTTCCTGCCCTGCTGCCCTTCCGGGCTTGCAGCTTTTCCTCTCTCCTGCTCAGAGGAAAGGAGAAACTCTCGCAATCCAGAGGCTTGCAAGTTTGTCAGAGACCTGGAGCTGGCTGGGGGTTTGGTGGGGGGTGAAGTGCTAGCACCTCCGCGCTGATGGTGAAGAGAGGAGATCTTGAATCTGAACTGGTGTGCGCAGCCCTGGGAATTGGCTTTGTCGTGTAACGTCAGCAAAGGAACTGCGCATTAAATGATGAGGTGGTTCCGAGCCCCCTTCCCGGCCTACCCCAACGGAAAGGCCAGGTTCTGGTGGTGGCTGTCCTGTCTGGCGGAGCCGAGTGCGTGTGCATGACTCCTACATTTTTAAAGATCTGCTCACGGGCTGTGAAAGCCTCCAGGACACTGCCCGATGCAGTGGGTTGGGCAATGGATGGGGTTACCTGGGCTCGAGCGTGATAAAGGCGGTGAGACAAGGGTGAGGCCTCCTTGCCGATGGTGTCTGCACCTGAAGCTCAAGGCTGTTAAACCGAGGCTCTCGGTGAGAAGCGGGATGCAGAGTTCAGGCTCGTGTTAGGAGATGTGCCTGTGCTCTGAGCCAAGCTCCGAGGCCGAGGAGACGTTGACTTTGTTTCCTTGCTGAAATTGCAGGTGAGCATGCTGGGGAAAGGGTTTGGAGATGTCGGGGAGGCCAAAGGCAGCAGTACCACGGGTTCTCAGTTCCTGGAGCAGTTCAAGACAGCCCAGGCTCTGGCTCAGCTGGCTGCTCAGCACACCCAGCCTGGCAGCAGCACTACTGCTTCCTCCTGGGACATGGGATCCACTACGCAGACCTCGTCTCTCGTGCAGTACGGTAAGGAAAAGCAGCTGAGGTCCTCCAAGGGGACACGTTCTGTGTTCTCCCAGATCCGCAGCAGCGTGCTGCAGTCAGCAGGGTGAGGGATTCGGAGCAGGAACTGATGTTCAAACCCTTTCACCAAATGCCCCTCAAGTTCGCAGCCAAGCTGACTTCGGCTTGGGGAAATTACAAGAGCCACAGGCGCAAGTTTGTATAAGGCATTCCCTGACAAGGATAACGTGTAGTGGTGCATCTCAGCCTTTCCCCCTTCCCTTTACACGGGGAGCCTGCAAACCTGTTGGCTGTTGCAGGCAGCCTCGGGGCCGGGGACCTGGGGTGCCCAAGCCCCTCGCCGTGCAGGGCGACTGCTGGGTGTGAAGCTGTGCAACAGGAGATGTGCACGTGGCTGCTACAGCAAACGCTTCCTGAACACAAACACTTGTCAGTCTCGTCTCGCTGCTGACCTGATGCATCTTTTAAAGGTGCCTGGTGACTGCTAAGTGCCAAGAAGTAATTCTGCCTCTGGGCTGGCACGAAGGGGTAAACGCCAATTAAGAGAGGCTCGTGCTTTTCGGATGAGATGTTGAGCCTACAGGCCTGAATCTCAAACGCTGCGGTTGGGTGCAGTTGCCGTTTCTTTCCGATCGCGCATTTCATTTCTTGCCGTGGAGATACGGCTGTGGGTCAAATGGAAGCTGAAGAAGAATTGAGCCCTGTCCTAGCTGCAGTCGCTGTTGGCAGCTCCCGGTCTGTTCAGACAAGGAGCCACAGAGGAGCGTCAGAGGGAGCAGGAGCTGTGTATTAATAGGCTGCGCTCCTGGCTGCCTGAGGCAGAGGAGGGTGGTCCTGAGGCTGGGGGTGCTGCTCGCAGGGTGCCCTGCGATTGCAGGGGAAAGAGCAGGGGAGGAAACGCAGCGATGTAGGCAGAGAGGGGGAGGAAGCACTGCCAGGCCCGTGCCAGGCAGGCGTGCGGTGCCCCCACACAAGGGACGTTAACGCCTGTTTTTAGGAGGATGGAGGACTTCTGCCGTCCAAGCTTGCTTTGTCCCCTGGAGATGGTGCAATAAATTTTGAGGATGGGCTTAAAAGCCTCAGCACGGGTGGTGGTGAGAGTGCAAAGGGAGGAGGAGGGTGCGGGGCTTCTCCGCGCTCTCGTTTTAAGGGACCCCAGGAGGCGCAGTGTGATTTTATGTTTCTTAATAGCGAGAAGTGTCAGAACTTGCTTCCGTTTTAAGGAAACGCAGCCTAACTCAGCTCTCTGCCCCCGGCAGATCTCAAGAACCCGACGGACTCTTCTGTGCACAGTCCCTTCACCAAGCGTCAGGCCTTCACGTCGACTTCAACCATGATCGAAGTGTTCATGCAGGAGAAGCAGCCCGTGGTGACTGCCTCCACCACCGTGCCGGCACCCCCTTCCTCGCCGCTGCCCAGCAAAACCAATCCCGTTCCCCAAATGTCCCCGGGCTCCTCAGACAACCAGTCCTCCAGTCCCCAGCCAGCACAGCAGAAGCTGAAGCAGCAAAAGAAGAAAGCGTCGTTAACATCCAAGGTGCGGAGCGACGGCGGGAAGGAGGCGTTGTGTTGTCAGAGCTCCGGCGAGCTCCCGTCGTGCTGCTGAGGGAGAGGCTGCTCTTGGCCTTCCTGGGGCTGGCGCTGGCTCTCGGGGGGGCTGGAGGGGGCTGATGGAGATGTTTGCCTTCCTGGGTTGCACAGAGTAGTTCAGAGGATGCGAGGCACCGCTGTGCCGTGGGGGAGCTGAAGTCATTTTCTGTGCTGATCCCGGGGAGTGACTGAGCGTTTCTGTTTTCCCTGCCTTGCAGATTCCTGCCCTTGCGGTGGAAATGCCTGGCTCAGCAGATATCTCAGGGCTAAACCTGCAGTTTGGGGCATTACAGTTTGGTTCGGAGCCTGTTCTGGCGGAGTACGAATCGACGCCCACCACGAGCGCCGCCGTGAGCCAGTCGCCGAGCAGCCTGTACACCAGCACCGCCAGGTGAGGACCCCCCTGAGGAAAGGGGCGACTGATCCGAGCAGGGAGCAGCTCTCCTGCGGGCTGCAGTCCCGCCGCATGCTAGTAGACCCTTTCTGACCCTGCCCGTGGTCGCAAAGGGGGGACAAGGTATGCAACAGCAAAGCGCAAGTTGCCCGCAGGCTTTCGGGCAGCTCTGTGACCGGTTGGCCTCGGGTGCTTGTACAGAGAGCAGAGGTTTCCTGCCGCAGAAAACTGCTCTGGAAACGCTGGAGGGGAATCCCCGGCCCAGCTGCTCCTGGTGAGCAGGTTCCGTGTGCTTCCCGTGCGATTTTGCCTGGCACACCGGGACGTGGTGCGGGAGGAGTCCCTACACGTGCTGACGTGTGGCCAAAACAAATCTCTCCCATCTTCTCTTGGGCTGCCACTCGGTGTCTGGTCCCTCGAGTGCTGGGACCGGAGTGGTGACAGCTCATGAAGTGTCACCTGGAGCAGGGCAGCGTGAGGCGAGCCTGCAGCGGGGTGCCAGCACCCTCCTGCAGCGGGGTCAGCTCTTTCCCGGGTCTGCTCCTGCCCTTGGCGGCGTCGCGTGGCTCCTCCGTGCCGGGGCTTGGCGCTCTTTGTTTTGAAGACTTGAAACAGGGAGCCTGCAGTCTGTGTCTGCGGCTCGCAGACGAGGCTGCTTTGGAGGAAAACGAAACCTTTTTGTTCTTTGTAGTGAATCTTCATCCACAATTTCGTCCAATCAAAGCCAGGAGTCTGGTTACCAGAGCGGCACAATACAGACAGCAACGTTTACCTCCCAGAACAGCGCTCAGGGACCACTGTACGAACAGAGATCCACCCAGACGAGGCGATACCCAAATTCCATCTCCTCCTCGCCCCAGAAAGATCTGACCCAGGCCAAGGTAGGCAAACAGCTTCGCTCGTCCTTTCTGCTGAGCAAGCGTGGCACGAAGCACAGCCCCGGGGGAAGCCGAGTGGTTGAGCGAGCGTGTCTGCTCCTCCAGCCTCACCGCGTGGCCTCCGGTGGGAGCTCTGCTGGCTGCTGCCGGAGCCCTCGGTTGCGTGACTTACCTGGGGCTGGGCCACGGGGGTTAGCAGAGGTTAAGTGGATTGCGGGCCGTGTTTCGTGTCGCGCACAATTACCCTGCGGCAGAGTGACACCGGGGCTAAGGATTTAGTTTTATCTGCAGGGTTTGATTCTCGCGTGCTGCGCAGGTTCAGTAAGTTTTGGCTAGCTGGGGTTCGGGATGTCGAGGCAGCCGGACTGCCAGCGGCAGAGACGCTCCTTGCGTGTCTCAGACGTGCCTGGGGCTCACGTTGGTGCTGGACAGGCTGAGCTAGGGACTGAACCTGGCGCGGTCTGGTGGCATTTGGTAGCATGCCGTTTTTCACAGCTGAGGAGGGAGTGTGGGCAGGGGCTGACGTTAGATCTGCCTCTGGAGATGAGCAGCTGCGATGCCCAATGCTCTTTTATTTCTTTTTTTCCTCAGAATGGTTTCAGTTCCGTACAACCCACACCATTACAAACCACGCAGGCCGTTGAAGGTGAGTCTGCCAGTGCCGTGGGTGTCCTGGGCCTCTTGTACTGCTGCGGTTCTGTGCTTTGGGTGAAAAGCTTCACCTGGGCTAGTGGGAAGTCCTCCCCGTGCTGGGCTAAATGCTGCCACTCGCACCGTTTGCTTACCTGGAACTGTTCAGCCTTCTGCTGGTGGTTCCATGAAACCCTTGACGAGTCAGTCCTCACATCTCCCTGATGACAATAATTACCCTGTGAAAAGCTCCTCACTGGCAGGGCTCGAAGCTCTTTGCAGAGCCGTTGACCCTGTGGGGGGGTATTGGGGCAAAGCGAGGCACATCACGGTGACACTGTCACAGGTGTGGAACTGGTTGGCAGCACTGAGACCCCCAGACCTCCCCGCTCCTCTGGATGAGCCTTTGCTGATCCTCGGCGAGCTGCCCCTAACCCGAAGCTCTTTGTTCACAGGTGCTCCAGGCCCCGCAGTCAAGTCCGATTCCCCCTCTGCTCCCAGTATCGCGCCTCTCAACGACGCGGTGTCTGCGTCGGCCTTGCTGACAACGGCCAGCCAGCACTCGACGGCTCTCAGCAGCCTGAGCCACAGCGAGGAGCTCCCCAGTACAACGACCGCCCAGCTCAGCAGGTGAGCGCGTGGGGTGGATTTCTTGGGGGGGCGAAGCGTCCAAGCCTGTCTTGTACGGGCTCCGTGCAGTGGGGAGGGGGAGATGCATTGAAATGATTCGTCCCACCCCCTTGACAGCCTTTCTCCTCTCTGCAGTACGTTACCCACCCAGCAGAACAGTCTGTCCTCATCCACGTCCTCTGGGCGAACGTCAACTTCAACTCTTCTGGTGAGTCTGGGTGTGCTCGAGCACTGTGCACCCCTCTGTTGCTGTCCGGATGCTGTCTGTGCACCCCCGGCTTAAGGCTTTTGTCCCCCTGCCTGTTTCAGACATAGTAGCAGCTTCTCTCAAGCCCGTAGTAGATCTTAAAAATGGCACGGAGTTGCAACGAGATGTCAGAGCAAATCTGTAGCTGATGGAGTGTTGCCATTCAAACATTTATTGCTGGAGCTCCTGCAGTAGAGCCCTGTGCTCCTGGCTTCTGCCACAGAATAAATCTCCTTATGCAGGCCTGGTGTTCAGTCCTGCTTCCCCCAGCAGCTCGATGGGGGACACAGCCGCGAGTGGCTTGGAAGCGTTAGGGGTTGGCTGCCTCAGGACTTTGGTCTCAGGCCAGGCGCAGAGCAGGTTTCTTTGTAGCCTGCAGCAGCCGAGCTCACTGCAGGCTGTCGGGAATGTCTGGGAGCAGGCAGAGCAGCGATGCTCTGCACGCATCCTGCGGGATTTCTGCAGCCGGTTACGTCAGCCCGGTTCCCTCACTCTCTTCTCTTCCTTCCCCAGCACACAAGTGTGGAGAGTGAAGCAAGCCTCCATTCTTCTGCTAGCACTTTCTCCACCTCCTCCAGCACAGTATCAGCTGCCCCGCCAGTGGTCAGCGTTTCATCCAGTCTCAGCAGCGTCAGCAGCCTGGGCCTCAGCCTCAGCAGTAACTCCACGGTGACAGCCTCGACGCGCAGCTCCGTTGCAACGACGTCAGGTACCTCCCCGGGTACTGCTGGGCGAGGGGAGGCACGGAGAGGCAGCTGCTGCTGCGCGCTTCACTGTGTGACTCTTCCTTTCTCTTCCTTCTTCAGGAAAAGCCCCTCCCAATCTCCCTCCTGGAGTCCCACCGTTGTTGCCTAACCCATACATCATGGCTCCAGGATTGCTCCACGCCTATCCGGTGAGTGGGACGCCCACCTGGTGCCACCAGGGCCTTCCTATCCAGCCTTCAGCTGCACTTCGGTAGTGAAACCAAAGCTGCCGCCAGGTGGCCAGGCAGATGGAGCTGGTTCCCAGCACGAGCTGAAGCTGCTAACAGCAGGGCAGCCTGGGCCGGGCAGGTCGGACGTGCTGCTCCCCAGGTGGTGGCAGAGGAAATCCGTGTACCCCCAGGGGTGAGGGGCCGTAGCTGCTCACCGCAGGGCAGATGCTGTCGGTCCGTTCTCTGCGGCCTTCCCAGCCTCTGGGGAGCAACAGCCAAAGTCAGAGGCTCCTAAAAGCACGGAGCTGCGTTACTGTGTGCTGCGACAGAAAACAGAACAAGGGAGACGACTGCCACACAGGCTAGGGCGATGTCACAGCTTTCTTCTGAAGGTGAAGCCACATTTCGGTGTCGCAGTAACTTCTAGAGGAGAATTGTTGAGGGCCTCTGCAGTCTGAGGCGGTGGTGCTAGGCATTGGTGCTCTTCCTCTGAGCAGCTTGGAGAAAAGAAACTCTTTTCAGCATCAGTCTTGCAGCAGTGAGCGCCGACTGCAGCTGCTGTAACCTCTGATCTGGCTTTGTCCAACGTTCATCTGAATGTTGAATGTAAAATCAAATTAATCTGTGTCCCTAACATCATTGGCTCTTTTTCTAGCCACAGGTGTATGGCTACGATGACTTGCAAATGCTCCAGACGAGATTCCCGTTGGTGAGTACTGAAGGCTGACGTGCGCAGACCGCTTCCACGTTCCCTAACAGCTGCCCGTGCTGCGTGCCTTGGGTGCACAGCCCCCCGGGCTGCGAGGAGGGATTGAAGAGCTGGCAGAACGGGGTGCCGAGCGGCTGCGCCTCTTCGGCAGCAGGAGTTAATCGATCGCTCCTTCGCCCTCGGGAACTGCTTGCGCTAGGTCAGGGAGCGGTGCTGGTGGGGGCTCGGGACCGCGCGCGCTGCTGCAAGCAGAGCTCTGGTGTCCAGCGGTGGAGCGAGGAGCTCCTGTCGATACCTGAACCTGATTTTTTTATTTAGAAATACAACGTATGTCACCTGTGTTGTGAACTGGTGGGGAAAATCCGGGCGTTTTCAGGACTGCACACCAGTAGACCTTATCTGGTTCTTCTAGTAGCCAGACGAGGGGGACGGTGCATGCAATAAAAACCTGGGGTTGCTGCAGGCTGTCGTCAGCCTTGATGTGACTGATTGAACTGCCATACTCCAACATCGCTCCGTAACGGAAAGATGCTGCTTTGCGTATTAGGACAGAGCTTAGAAAGCTGCCTCTGCTCTGTTTTTGTCCTTCAGGATTACTACAGCATCCCGTTCCCTACGCCCACCACGCCGCTGACTGGAAGAGACGGCAGCCTGAGCAGCAATCCGTACTCTGGTAGGGGAAAAGGCAGAGCTGGCTCTGCTCTGGTGTTGTTGCCAAACGCAGCCCTGCTGCCGGTGGGTCCCTGCGCCGTGGCCCACCGGAGCGACGTCAGCCCCAGCCCCCCGTGCTGCCTTCGGTCTGGAGCACTTCTCTCAGCAGCCGAATTCTTCGCGTCTGTGGTCATGTGGAGGCGTGTTGCCAGGAGCATGGGGGCGTGGGAGACGATGGGGCTGTTGGGAGGGTTTGAGGAAGGGCTGGAAGTGCCCGTACGGCATAAAACCGGGGAGCTGCTTTCAGGCAAGGCAGAGATGAAGCAGTCAGCACTGCTTTGGATGGAATATCTGGAGAGATCTGGTTTCTGTACCATGCTCCGGTCTGAGGGGAAGAAGGGCAATTGGGATCTGTCCGATCTAAGCTGACACGCGGGTGGTTGGTCTCTCACTGACCTTGGAAGGTGCTGTTTGTCTGAACTGCTGATTCGCTGGGTGCGTTAGAGAAAGGAGGCCTGCGAGCGGCAGCGGCTCTGGGCCTTTACCTGCTTCGGGAATTGCTGCGCTTTGTGGCTCGCTCCTTTTGAACACGGCTTCTCCCCTGCTTCAGCGGGAGCTTGTTTGTGCAGAAGTGCTTCTGCCTGGCACGCCGAGGCTGAAATCCCAAGCTCAGAGCGCAGGGCTGCTGCCTGCTTAATTTGCCAAGTTAACATCGATGATAATGAATGTGTGTGGCTACCCCGGCCTCGCCTGTGAGCTGGGGCAGCGCCGAGAAATTCACTGACTTCCCTGTGTGAGCTCTGAATAGGGAGAGTGTTTGCGCGGAGGAGCCAAGCAGGTGCTCCTAAAGAAGGGCGAAGGGGAGGCTTCCCCGCTCCCCGCCGCCGAGCCCAGACGGGAGAGAGGAAGCGAGGCTTCCGACGACTCCCTGCGGGCTGCTGGCCCTCCGCAGCGACGTTTGAGTCAGTGCCACCAGGCAAGAGAGAGGGAGGTGTGAGCCCTGCTTGCAGAAAGGGGCCATTCACATCCTGAAGATGTTTGGCTCAGCTCCTCCAAGAGCTGGTGGCTGGGAGGACGGGGCCCCCGGGCTGCGTTGGAGGAGCTGTGTTGGGGGTCGCTGTCGATGCACAGAGGGAACTTGTGGATGCTCCAGCGCCTGGCCCTGCTCCTGTGCCGGAGGCCGGCAGCGGGGCTTATGCAGGGCTTGGAGGTGGGCTGGTGTCGGGCGTTGCGGCTCCTTGGTTCAGCCGCTGTGGGTTTCCTTTCTCTGCCTGGCAGTGGAGCAAGGGATGGGCGAGCAGCACGGCCTCGTACCTAGCTGGCACGTCGCGCTGGGGTCTGAGGGCTTGCCTGCACAGCAGGAGAGGGCTTGATCCGTGTCGCTGTTAGCCCAGAGGTGACGCAGCCTCCTGACGAGCTGCAATGGGCCAGGATTTGGCACGTCTGTTCCTCACTCTCCTTTCGTGTGTTCCAGGTGACTTAACAAAATTCGGTCGAGGTGATGCCTCTTCCCCCGCTCCTGCAACGACTCTGGCCCAGCCTCAGCAGAGCCAGACCCAGACTCACCACACCACGCAGCAGACGTTCCTGAACCCAGCGCTGCCTCCTGGCTACAGTTACACCAGTCTGCCGTACTACACAGGGGTACCAGGGCTCCCCAGCACCTTCCAGTACGGGCCCGCCGTGTTCCCTGTGAGTTCCCCGGAGGCAGGGCTCGGCATTTGGGTCAGGAGAACGCCTCCGCAGGGCTGCTTCTCACTCGTTTCCTCTCCTTTCCTTAGGTTGCTCCTACCTCTTCCAAGCAGCACGGTGTGAATGTCAGCGTCAACGCATCAGCGACCCCTTTCCAGCAGCCCAGCGGCTACGGCTCCCACGGATACAGCGCTGGTAAGAGACCTGGCCGGGCATCCCTTCACCAGCAGAGTTATCGTGGGGCTTGTTCAGCCTCCCTGCCTGCGTGAGGGCACCGCTGCCTTCACACCAGCAGCAGCCAGAAGGGGAAATGGCCTCGGTGCAGCTCACGTGTCGCTTGATTCTCCTGGAGGCCCGGGCTCGTTCTGCATTCACTGGTGTGGGTTTGAGGAGCGCAGAGCATTTCGCGCCCTCCTCTGAGAGTCGCAGCTGCACGGCTGGGCCGTGGCTCACACCGGAGCTGAAGTCACTGAGTTATGTTACCACGTACGTGTGGTCGATAAATCAGCGGTTACTCCCAGTCTGAGCCTGGGAGCTTGTTTGACTCCTGGGCCCGGCATGCTTTCTAGAGAAGCGTCCTGTCTCGGTTCGAAGCACCTGCCACCTGTCTTGTCTCACTGGTCAGTGTGTGGCTGATGGTGAAGGGCCTGCCGATGGATCTGTCTTCCAGCCTCTAGCTTCCAGTTGTGCTGCCTTTTTCCACTGCATTAGAACCTGTTAGGACTGAGAACCTTTTAGGGCTGTTTTCTCATCACAAAGATATCTTCAGCTCTGCGACCTGAAATCACTTTCTGAGAAAGCACAACCCGAGTCTTTCAAATCTTCAACACTTTTTGCATGCCTTAAATGATTGCGGAGGCTTTTCTCTGTATCCCCACCTTTTAGAAACACCAAGATAAATGCGGGCTGTGTGTCTGCGTTGCCAGTTGTCGCAGCACGCTGTCAGCCTGCAGTTGTCACCTTCACATGCCGTTTGCCTGTTTCATGGCTAAGGAGCTCGCGGGCCCTTCCTGCCAGTGCATCCTGCTTGAGGGGCTGTTTAATTTGCTGCACCCTCTCAGCTCTTCTCAGAGTTCTTTTCTGAGCTTTTCAGGAATTTACGTTTCTCTGCGTGGCAACAGGCCCCTGGCTTTTTTTTCTGGAGGCTTTCAGAAGCGACGGTTGTTCAGAGCAAGACAGTTTGCCCTCGTGCTGCCACACGGCACCTTGGCCTTGCCAAGGCTCTGCTCCCTGGGGGACGTCTCCCAGTCCTGGCAGGTCGCCGGGCTGCTCGCTGCCGCCTGGTGCTGGCCCTGCCAGCAGCAGCTCCTGCCGATGCTAAGGCTGCTGTTTGCTTCTCCCCAGGTGTCTCGGTGACATCCAGTAACACAGGCGTGCCGGACATCTCGGGCTCTGTCTACTCCAAAACTCAGGTGGGTGCCTGCCGTGCGCCGCTGTGCTGGGAGCTCTGGCACAGCCTCCCTGGGTGAGGAGGGGTCTCCCCTTGGAGCAGCTGGACAGGGAGAAGGAGACGCTTGGCCGTCCCTCTCGTAAAGCAATTCTGAGCCCAGGGAGGGCTGTGGGTAGAGCATCGGTCCGTTCTCTGCGCCGGGCGCCGGCTCCCTCGCCAACGCCTTGCGTTGGGAAGGGGAAGCGTCCCGGTGCCTGGCCTTACTCCGCTGCTGGCCTCTCCCTCTCAGCAATCCTTCGAGAAGCAGGGATTTCACACTGGAACCCCGGCAGCCTCCTTCAACCTGCCTTCGGCGCTGGGCAGCGGCGGCCCCATCAACCCCGCGACGGCGGCGGCGTACCCCCCCACCCCCTTCATGCACATCCTGACCCCGCATCAGCAGCCCCACTCGCAGATCCTCCACCACCACCTGCAGCAGGACGGGCAGGTAAGCGCCCCCCCGCCCCGGGGGTACCCGTACCCCGCGCTGGGGCATCTCTAGGGCTCTCGCTCCCCCGGCCCCCCCTCTCCCTCCCTCCCCCCCACGCCCCGCAGCGGACACATGCGGACACGCGGTGACACGCACATGCACATACACGCAGGGCCGATGAGGACGAGGTGAGGAAGGCCCCGGGGTGCGCTCCGCTGGGGGGTACTCGGCACAGCCCCTTGCTGCTGGGCTGTACCAGGTACGGTCGGGTAGTGCCCCTTCACGCAGACATGCCTGGTCCGTCCTGACCTCCCCGGTCCTCGGAGTGGCGGCTCCGCAGGCCGTAAGGCAGTTAAAGGGGTTCCTCGCCACAGCCACGACCCCGCCGTAGCTTTCAGGTCTAACCGTGGATTTCTATTGTCATAGTTTGTCCCTTTATTTTACATATCCTGGTACTGCAACAGCTTCCATATTTGCAGATGATACTGTGCTGCCAACGCCAGCAGGAAGATCAGGTAATGAACCTCTCTGATAATGCATTGCACTTGCCCTGGGGTCTCCCCCTGCCCCTAAGGCCCCCCAGGCTCACGTAGCCCCCTCCTGCCCCCCCCCGTGGCCCCGCCAGGCGAGGAGAGAGGCCCGCAGTCAGTATGTGCACACACACACACCCGCGCGCACAGACACACACCCCCGTGCTCATCCCCTTCCCCTCTCTCCCCCCGCGGTGCGGCCGGGGCCCTCGCTGCCGCCGCTGCTCCGGAGGACGGCACCAAGGGGGGGGGGGGGGGACGGCGGCACGGCGCCGGGGTCTCCGGTCGCCCGTGCGGGAGGCAGCCCGCGCCCCCCGGTGCCGGAGGCGGCGGGGAGCTTTGTGCTGGGCTGAGGCGGGTCAGCGAGGAGCCGTAGCCCGCAGCGCCCGGGGCCGGCGGTGCCAGCGTCGCCCTGCGGAGCTGCCCGGGGCTGGGACCCCAGGGATGGCAGCGCCCGCGCCCCGCTGCTAACCCTCTGCTTCTCCTCCTTGCCCCCCTTCCCTGCAGAGCGGCTCCGGGCAGCGCAGCCAAGGCAGCTCCATCCCCCAGAAGTCCCAGGCCAACAAGTCTGCCTACAACAGCTACAGCTGGGGCGCCAACTGAGGCCGGGGCGGCCCTCGCCCACCACTTGCTTCCGGATGAGTCCCACGGAGCCGACGCCGACGGATGCGGGGAGGAGAGCGCAGGGGGGCAGCGCCCGGCCCCCGCGGCCCCCGGGCAGGGCAGGGCGGGCCGGCAGGCGGCTCCGCGTTGTCTGTTTTCAGCCACCTTTCCTGTTGTATGTAATATAGAATTTGTATTTTTTCTTTTTTTTTTTTCTTTTTTTTTTTTTTCCTCCTCCTCCTCTCTCTGCATTCAGATTCTGACTCGTTTGCCGTAGGGGCCTTTTTTGGTTTTTACTCCTTTCTCCCTCCTCCCCCTCCCCGCACCTCCTGCTGCCCCAGAACCTCTCGGATCCAAAGGAGTGGAAGCTGCGAGTCGCCTACAGCAAACCCCCTTATTATTAGGAATAAGAACAGTAATTGATATGAACAGCATTGTAAGATGAATTAGTTGAAGTGTTTTTTTTGTACCGTGTTCTAAATTTAATGGATAAATGTGTCTTGTATATAAAAACAAAAACCCCACGCCGTCCTGTAGTTCTCTCATTTCCGTGCCCCCGCTGCTCTCTGCGACCACCCCCAGGAGCTGGGGAGGGCCCCCCCGTTTTCTGTTCTCCCTCCGCGGGCCCCGAGCGCAGGTCCTGCCCCCCGCACGCTGTAAGTATCTCCTGCTTCTCCTTTACTTTTGGTCTTTTTTTTTTTTTTTTTTTTTTTTTTTTTTTTTCTATGCAGTCCAGATCTTGTATTTTTCAGTTCAAACCGCTCACTTCAACTGCAGCCCCCGTGGGGGTTATTTACTGAAGAGAATAAAGATCACAAAGCGACGTGTGTCCTTTCTCATCCCTCCCTGTGCCCCGGGGGGGGCAGCGCTGGGCCCAGCCCCCCGGACTCAGCCCCCTGGGACCCTTCTCCCCCGGGCTCCCAGCACAGGGACGTCACCGCCTGGCCCTGCTCCCTCTGCCTCGGGGGCCGTGCTGTGGTCTTACTGGGGTTACCAGAGTGTTACTGGAGCTGCTGGTTTTCCTACTGGGGCTGCTGGTGGTGTTACTGGGGTTACTGGCGTGTTACGGGGGCTGCTGGTGGTGTTACTGGGGCTGCTGGTGCTGCTATGGGGGTTAGTGGGGCTGCTGGCGGTGTTATTGGGGTTACTGATGTCACTGGGACCACTGGTGTTGTTGGGGTGGCTGCTGTGTTACCGCTGTTACTGGTGTTACTGGGACTGCTGGTACTGGTGTGTTACTGGGGCTGAGCCCCCGGCAGGCCCCAGGCCCCCTCCGCTCCCGTCCCCTCCCCAGAGGCGCCGGGGCCGGGCCGTGGCGGGGGGGGGGGGGGCTGCGGGGAGGCCCCGGGCCGTGTCCCAGCCCCGTTCCCGGTCCCGGGGGCGCTTGGCGGCGGCGGCGGCGCTTTGCGGCCGGGCCCGATGAGCTTTTACGACGCCTTCCGCGGCTTCTTTGGGCTCCCGGGGGGCCGCAGGTACCGGGGCGGCCCCGGGACCCCCCCCCCCCCCCCCCCCCGCCCCCCGTTCCCCCCCCCGGGCCCCCCCCCCCCCCCCCCCCCCGCAGGCCCCGGGCGGCCCCCGCGCGACTCGGTTTTGAGGCACCCGGACGGCCCCGAGGGCTCCTGAGACCCGGCCCGGCCCTGGAGCCCCCTCCCGGGGCTGCGTGGGGGGGCCTTGCCCTGCCGGGGGGGCCCTCGTGTGGCGGAGCCCCGGCACCGGGCTCCGGTGACCGGCGCCTGGCTTTGCCCCGCAGCTGGGGGACGCCCGCCCGGCCCCTCCGAGCGCGGGGAGCACCGAGCTGGGTGCGGGGGGTGCAGCTGGCGGGGGGGGGTCGGGGCCGGGACGCTCGCAGGTGTCCTCGGCGGGGCTGGGCACCATCCTGAGGCCCGACGAGCCCCAGCCCCGCTCCTGCTTCAAGAGCGTCTCCGTCACCAAAGTGACGCTGCCTGACGGGGTGAGTGTGCTCGGCCCCGTGCCACGGCATGGGTGCCCTCGTGACACCTTGTGGGTGCCCCCTGCCACGGTGTGGGTGTCCCGTGCAGGCGGTGGAGGAGCGCCGCACCGTGCAGGACAGCCAGGGCCGCCGCGAGACGACCGTCACCCTCCGGAGGGGCGACCAGGCCTTCATCGCGGGAGGGGTGAGGGGAGCAGGGGGGTGCCCTGCGAGCCCCCCCCCTGCTCTCCAGGGGAGCTGGTGCAGTTCGCAGGCACGTGGCTGCAGCAAGACGAGCTCCGTGCTCCCACCCTGAGCGACCCCTCGGCCATGCTGGGCACCTTCCTCCATCGCTGGTTCTCCGGCTGGTAGCCCTGCCCTCCTGCTGGCCGCCCTCGTCCGTGAGAGGGGTGCGGGGGCACCGGGGGGGCTGCCTGGCTCTGCCCGGGGCGGGCTCAGCCCCTTCTCACCGCCCGTTTTCCTCGCAGGTGGGCCAGGTCCTGCTGGGACGTGGTGGCTGCCACATTCTGGGGGCGAGCGTTTATATGCGTACAGAGCAATAAAGTCTATTTATGCTAACGGTGATGTGCGAGGCTCCTTGGGGCATGGGGTGGGCTGGGACCCCCCAGATTTGGAGGTGGGGTCGCACTGCAGCTCTGGGGACTGCCCTGTGGGTGCAGACAGCCACAGGGCTCCTCTGCCCTGGCCCTGTGCCCGCGCTGCTCCCTGCCCGCCTCCCTCTCCTGCTTCATCGCCTCCCCCGGGCCCTTCTCAAGGGCCTTGGGAGCACTTCCAAGGCCTTTTCATTAGCGCTGCCTGCGGTTGTGGCTTGGGAAGGGACCCGGCGGAGGAAAGCAGCGGCTCTCCAGATGGGGAGGCTCCCACACCGGGACGCGGGGCAGCACGGACTTACACAAGCCAGGACTCGGTGCCCCGCGGCTGCCGGGGAATCCTCAGGGGGCTCCAGCACCACAGGCAGGGACGGGTGGCAGCAGGGACACGGCTGCTGCCCACAGCCCCATGCGGGACTCTGGTCCCTGCGAGGCGTCTCCCTGCTGCAGCTCGCAGCCCTGATTGGTGTAAAGTCTGCGCGTTATCACCCACCCCAGCCCGGGGCTGATAAAATGCCCCGGGGAGCCGGTGCTGCTGCCACTGCCCCTGCCTGGCCGGCCCCATGGTCTCCATGTTCTTCTTGAAGAGGGCCCAGGCCCTGCTCCGTGTCCGGAACCAGCTCCTGCGGGAGTGCCTGGCCGAGCTGCTGGCCGTCTTCGTGCTCATCGTGAGCGGGGCACGGGGGCTGCGGGTGGGCTGGGGACGGGGCCGAGCGTGGGGAGGCCGCCGCTGGGGTTCTGCAGCCCCGCGGTTGCGCTGCGCCCCAGGACGGGGACGGGACGGGGCTGCCTGGGGGGGTGGCTGTGCCGTGACTGACCGTGACCCCAAACCCGCCTCACCTCCGCCGTGAACCCTGGTCCCACGACGCCCGATGCAGCCTCTGCTGCGGGCGCTCCGGCATGATAAAGGAGAGGGTGCTGCCACGTGTGCCTGAGGGAGCAGAGCTGGGCAACGCGTGCCTTGACGCCTCCTGCCCCGCGGCAGGCAAAGGTTGGGCTCCAGAGCTGTGCTGGGCACTTGGGACGGATCCAGCAGCGGTGAACGTTGGCACCGCAGCTCTGCCAGCGCCCCCCCAGCCCCGAGGTCTCCCTGCAGAAGCAGATGACTCAGTTACTGATAATATTTTTCCCTCATCATCGAAAACGTGAGCGAGGGCAGTAACCGCAGCCCTGCCTGGCCCGTCCCACGCGCGAAGCCGGAGCCCAGAAAATGGGGAGCCCCGCGCCCAACCACACAAAAACATGGGTACTGCAGGGGAAGAGGCACCGGGCAGCGCGTGGCACGGGGTGCTGCGGGTCCTGACCGGGGCTGCAGCGCGGGGAACCACGGGCGCTGCGCAGGGGCTCAGCGAGGGGCCGGGGGTGCGGAGGCGGTGGTGGAGCCGTGCCCCTCTCCCCAGCTGATCACGCTGAGCGGCTCGGCGCAGATGGTCACCAGCTCCGGGACCAAGGGGAACATCCTCACCTCCTACCTGGCGGGTGCCCTGGCCGTCATGGTGGCCATCTACACAGCGGGGGGAGTCTCTGGTGAGGCCGGGGTCCCTGCGCTGCTGCGGGGGCTCTGTCCCGCGCTCCCTACGCTCACCCCTCCAGCACCAGGGTGCTGCTGGCTCTGGATCCTTCAGGCCCTCAGCTCCCAGCCCCTCTTCCCCGCTCTGTTGCAGGGGCTCACCTGAACCCAGCTTTCTCCCTCTGCATGTGCCTGCTGGGGCAGCTCCCGCTGTGGAAATTTCCCATTTTCGTGGCCGTGCAGACCTTGGGATCTTTCATCGCCGCCGGAGCCGTCTACGCCCTGTACTATGGTATGCAGAAGCCCACGTGCACCCCGGTGCTGTGGGGACAGGGTGTGCACGGGGCGGGCGTGCTGCCGGGGTCCTGGCTCCGTGTGTGCCCTGCGCCAGGGGTCACCGGCACGTGTGCACCGGCTGTGCCCCGCAGACGCCATCCAGTTCTACAGCAACGGGACCCTCGCCGCCTCCGGCCCCCTGGAGACCGCCTCCATCTTCGCCACGTACCCCGCCAAGTACCTCTCCCTCTCCAATGGCTTCTTGGACCAGGTGGGTGCCAGCCCCGCGGCCCCCCGCCGGGGTGCTGGCCCCCGTGGTGCTGAGCTGCCGTGCCGGCCCCGCAGGTGATGGGCACGGCGGTGCTGATCGTGGGCATCCTGGCCATCACCGACACCCGCAACAAGGGCGTCCCCCAGGGCCTGGAGCCGGTGGCCGTGGCCCTGCTGGTTTTCTCCATCGAGGTCTCCATGGGCTCCAACTGCGGCTGCCCCATGAACCCCGCGCGGGATTTCGGGCCCCGGCTCTTCACCTACGTGGCGGGCTGGGGCGCGGAGGTCTTCAGGTGGGTAGGGGGGACACGGGGAACGGGAGGCAGCACGGACGCCACCGTGCCCACGCTGTCCCGGTCCCCAGCAGGGACAACGCCTGGTGGTGGGTGCCGGTGGTGGCCCCAATGCTGGGGGCGGCCGTGGGCACGGCGCTCTACCAGCTCCTCGTGGCCTTCCACCACCCGGCGGAGGACGGCGGCGCCCGGGGGGCCAAGCAGGATGGCGGCGGCAGCAGCACCGCCATCCCCCTGGGAGCCGGGCCCTGTGACAAGTGACACCCGCGGCGGCGCGGCCCCAATAAAGGAGCCCCGATGCGGGCACCGCGTGTCTGTGCTGGGGGCACCGGGGGGGGGG
>CM021789.1:2059903-2077572 GCA_011076525.1 Nettapus auritus
GACACGGAGGAGCGTTTGGTGGAGTACCTGCTGGACCCGGCGCGCTACAACAAGCTGATCCGCCCGGCCACCAACGGCTCGCAGCTGGTCACCGTGCAGCTCATGGTGTCGCTGGCGCAGCTCATCAGCGTGGTGAGTGGGGGGCTCGGCCCCGGCCCCCGCACCGCGCCCCCACCCCGCACCGCGCCGGGCCACCCCCGTAACCGGGGCTCTCTCTCCGCAGCACGAGCGGGAGCAGATCATGACCACCAACGTGTGGCTGACCCAGGTGAGGGACCCCCTGCTCCGGGACCCCTGCCCCAGGAACCCCTGCCCCAGGACCCCCTGAAGCAGGACCTCCGAGCACCGGGACCCCTGCACCCTGCCCCGGGACCTCCCCTCGCAGCCTTCCCCCCGGACCTCCGTGCACCCTGATTTAGGACCCCCCTGCCCCCTGCCCTAGGACCCTCCCCATTTCCGTGCCACGGGACCCGCACCCCCCCTGCCTGGGGACCCTGCGCCCTGCCCTGGGACCCCCCAGATTAGAAACCCCTGTGCTCCCTGCCCTGGGACCCCCAGCCCCCCGATTCTGAACCTCCATGTCCTCCTCCCTGGGACCCCCCTGCTCTGGGACCCTCCCCCTGCTGTGGGACCCCCCGTGCCCCGGGACCCCCCGTGCCCCCTGCCTGCGGCCGGGCCGGGCTGAGCACGGGTGCCGGCAGGAATGGGAGGACTACCGCCTCACCTGGAAGCCGGAGGACTTCGACAACATGAAGAAGGTCCGCCTGCCCTCCAAGCACATCTGGCTGCCTGACGTGGTGCTCTACAACAAGTAGGTGCTTGGTTTTTGGGGGGGGGCGTGCACACCCCAACCCCACCCGGGGCACGGGGTGGTGCTGCTGCACCACTGCGGCAGGGCCAGGGCTGACAGAGCATCCCTTTGCCCTAGCGCCGACGGGATGTACGAGGTGTCCTTCTACTCCAACGCGGTGATCTCCTACGACGGCAGCATCTTCTGGCTGCCGCCAGCCATCTACAAAAGCGCCTGCAAGATCGAGGTGAAGCACTTCCCCTTCGACCAGCAGAACTGCACCATGAAGTTCCGCTCCTGGACCTACGACCGCACGGAGATCGACCTGGTGCTGAAGAGCGAGGTGGCCAGCCTCGACGACTTCACGCCCAGCGGCGAGTGGGACATCGTGGCGCTGCCGGGGCGGCGCAACGAGAACCCCGATGACTCCACCTACGTGGACATCACCTACGACTTCATCATCCGGCGCAAGCCGCTCTTCTACACCATCAACCTCATCATCCCCTGCATCCTCATCACCTCCCTGGCCATCCTCGTCTTCTACCTCCCGTCCGACTGCGGCGAGAAGATGACGCTCTGCATCTCCGTCCTGCTCGCCCTCACCGTCTTCCTGCTGCTCATCTCCAAGATCGTGCCGCCCACCTCGCTGGATGTGCCGCTGGTGGGCAAGTACCTCATGTTCACCATGGTGCTGGTGACCTTCTCCATCGTCACCAGCGTCTGCGTGCTCAACGTGCACCACCGCTCGCCCACCACGCACACCATGCCGCCCTGGGTGCGCACCCTCTTCCTTCACAAGCTCCCGGCGCTGCTCTTCATGAAGCAGCCGCGGCAGAACTGCGCGCGGCAGCGCCTGCGCCAGCGCCGGCACACCCAGGAGCGCGCCGCCGCCGCCACGCTCTTCCTCCGGGCCGGCGCCCACGCCTGCGCCTGCTACGCCAACCCCGGGGCCGCCAAGGCCGAGGGGCTCAACGGCTACCGGGAGCGGCAGGGGCAGGCGCCGGCCCCCGCGGCCCCCTGCGGCTGTGGGTTGGAGGAGGCAGTGGAGGGCGTGCGCTTCATCGCCGACCACATGCGCAGCGAGGACGATGACCAGAGCGTGAGTTGGGGCAGGGCTGAGGGGTGCGTGTGCAGCCACGGGGCGTACGGGGGGCTGGGAGGCGCGCGTGGGGCTGTGGGATACAGGCAGGGACGTGGGCAGGGATATGGGGTGCACGCGGGGCTGTGGGGTGCACGCGTGACCGTGGGGTGCGTGTGGTGCAGCGTGTGCGTGCTGCTGCCCGGCTGCGCCTGGGGAAGGGACGTGCACTCGTGCACGCCACCACCAGCGACGTCCCTGCCTGGCCACATCCCTGGGGGCCCTCGGGTTCCTGGCCCTGACCCCGCAGCTGCAGCCCCATCCCCAGGCCCAGCAGGGTGCGGTTGCTCCAGCCCTGGATCCCGGGAGGGCTGACCCCACACAGCAGCCCCGTGAGGCTGCAGATTGCAGCGCAGGCGGTCCCGGCTGGGGCTGCTCAATCCCCAGCTCAGCTCAGTGGAGAGCTGAGTTTTCCGGGCTCAGCAGAGGGGCTGCCACAGCAGGGCCCCGGGGCCGTGCCGCAGGCTGGCAGGTGGCCCCAGGAGCCGCAGTGCTGAGGGTGCAGATTCGGGGCTCTGCAGAGCAGCGAGGAGCTGAGCCCGCGGGGACACGGGCAGCGAGAGCAAAGCTGGCGCGAGGCAGCTCGACCCCGGGGCTGACCGAGTTTATCCCGGCCCCGTGCAGGTGAGCGAGGACTGGAAGTACGTGGCCATGGTCATCGACCGCCTCTTCTTGTGGATCTTCGTCTTCGTCTGCGTCTTCGGCACCGTCGGCATGTTCCTCCAGCCCCTCTTCCAGAACTACGCCACCAACTCCCTGCTGCAGCTCGGCCAGGGCACCCCCACCTCCAAATAGTGCCGTGGACAGCGGGGGACCGTGGGCTCCCTGCGGAGCCAGGCGGGCAGGTCCTGGGGCTGGGCGCTGGGCTCCAGGCAGCCACTGCAAACCAATAAATACTCACACAGGAGGGGACTGGTTCGTTTTACTTTCATTGCATCCAGCACCGCTCCCCAGAGGGGCTGGCACAGGGCAGATGAGGGAACAGGATGCGGGCAGGCCCCCCACACAGGCCAGGTAAGAGGCTGTGGGGATGACGTGCTGGAAGAAAACCAAAATTGCCAAGGGTTGGAGCGTAGCGGTGTGAAAACAGCTCCTGGGGAAGCGTCTGACTCCTTCCCACGTCCCCATTTTAGCACCGGGTGCTCCCAGCATCTCCCCTGGCGAGGCCCAAACCAGGGTGAGGGGCCCGAGCCCTGCATCCCTCGAGGCTCCCCGGGGCTGCGCTGATGCAGCAGCACCAGGAGGAGGCTGAGGCTGCTCCTCCCGCGGTGAGCGCGCTGGCAGCAGGACGCTATTTTTAGGTCCGACCTGGAGGCATGGACAGGGCAGCGAGCGCGGCAGTGGTGCCACCATCCCCTGCGAAAACCCAGGCTCAGCCCACTGAAACCAAGAGCAGCCCTGAGCCGAGCTGCAGTCGTGATTTATTTTCATTTTATTTTAAATGGTGCAGAGTTTGAGGCTGAGGGTCGCAGCTCGGGGACAGCAGCCCCAGCGGGTCCCGCTGCAGCGCTTCCCGCGCTGGCACTTGCAGGCAGGAATCGGCCTCACGGGGAAACATTTTAAATTGAGTGTTTTCTATAAATACCACTTATCCTCTGCGCAGCCAGGGAGCAAGGAGCAGACAGTGACCAGCAGCGCGTAGCTCTGGGAGAAGCCGTGGCCCAGAAAGGATTTAAAACCCAGACATTTCACCCAGCCAGAGAAAGCCCGGGTTGCTGGAGTCAACGCTGTTCAACCCCCTCCTCTCAGGGCCCTGTGGTACGCGCAGGGCCAGAGCTCCACTTAACGCAGCAGGCTGGGGGCTTCTCCTGCTTTGCCTCCCCTCGGGGGTGCAGTTCTGGGTGAGCACAGGCCAGGAGGAGAGAGGGAGCTGAGACCCACCCGACCCAGTGAGAGCCCAAGGCTGGGAGGAGGCCCCGTCCCGCAGCCGCAGCACCCAGAGCTGCCAGCAGGAGCAGAGGGGGCACGCAGAGGGGAAGGGGCCCCAGCCCCAAAACCTCTTGCTTAAACTCACAACTGGCAGAGTTCTGTGCAGAAAATTCCTTTTCACGTAGCCCCTTTCCCCTCCAAAAAAGCCCTCAGCTCTACCCAGGGATCCTTTGTCAACCTGCAGCAATTCACACAGCCGTGGAACAGAACTAGTTAACAATACAGAAAATTTATTAAACAGGGAATGTTACGCTGGCCGTCTTGCAGAGATCAGTCTGTGTCCCAGCCCCGAGGGGCTGCCAGTCACCATCCAACAGAGAACAAGAGACATGAAACCAGCCAGCTTTCTCAAAAGAGAGAATTTGCCTCAAAAACCTGCCAGAGGGAGCTGCAGCGCACAGTGCAGGGTTCCAGGTTTGCAGTCCAAGAATCCCTCTGGCTTCCTGTGCCTTCTTTTAAAAAAGAGAAGATGTGAACATAAAAGCAAACAGCGACTGAGCCTGCCCCAGCTTAAAAAATATACAACAATTTTCATGCATGTTTTAAAAGAGAAAGGGCAGGGTCTCAGAGTAACAGGAGCAGAGAGAAGGCAGCCAGGCCTGCTGGGGAAACTGCTGCATCCTACCGACTCCATTCCAAAAGGTGGCGGTGAAAGATGGACGCACACACCCACGCTCCCACCTGCGCACAGCCACACACCCACAGGGAATCTCATTATGCATCAAGGAAAGAGAAATTCTCTTCCTCTTGGGGTTTGCGGATCCAGCTGCCATAGCCCATCTCTTCCAGCGCGCTGAAGAAGCACTGCTTCGCTTCTTGGTACGACGTGGCTGCCTCCTTCGCTTCCGAGTACACCAAGAGCTTCTGCAGGTCTTTGCAGTTGTTCTTGGCACATAACTGCTGGAACAGGGCAAACGTTTTCCTCTTCGACACACGAGACACCTCCAGCTTTGGCCTGGGAGAAAAAGGCAGCCATGAAAGGCGTGACAGAGAGACAAGCGGGAACAGGGGACACGGAACAACCGCACAATCGATGTCTGCAAGATCTAGCTCAGTGAGACTGGTGTAGGGCCTGGGCTGGGCAGCGTTTGTTCTGCTTCAAGAGCACCGGCTCGAATCAGTTCAAAATTCTCCCCACATGATACGGGAACTGCTCGGAGCATGCTGGTTCTTCACGTCTGTCCCTCTCTCCCCAAACTGAAAATCAGCAGGAAAGGCTCCTCTTACCCATCCACTTTCCCTTTTGTGCCATCCAAGACTTCAACTTCGCTTTCATCAGCAAGGCACCAGTTCACCGAAGACTCCTTCGTCTTGCCCGTCTGCCTCGCAGAGTCGTAGACGCTGACTCGCCCAACCTGCGTTGTCAGAGGTAAAGGAGGGTTTCGAAGCGTTAAAATCCCAGCTACCCCGCTGCTCTTCCTTTTGGGAAGCGATCGCGCTAGGTCTGATCCCATCTGGGACGAGCAAAATCGGAGGCGTTTCTGTTCCCTGTGGAGAGGGGCTCAGCTTGTCCCAGGCGCTAGGTTCTTACCAAGCTGAAGGCTACAGGGGCAACCCTTGGACTCCTTTCTCCCAGTAACCCACAGACACGGGGGGAACACCACGAAGAGGGCTGCTTTACCGGTCACTAGCCTCCCGACCCTGGCTGCAGGCACTCTGCCAGGCGACACCCCTGCAGGGGCCTCACTGAGGTCCGAGCCCACGGGCAGAGGTGGAAGGCAGGATGGAAATACAGAGGTGTCAGGGCCACGGTACCTCGGGGTGGTTGATGTGATACGGAGCCTGGAGCTTCTTCTGCAGCACGTCCCCATCTCGCGCCAGGCGGCAGCAGATTGCGCGCGTCAAATGGCCCTGGCTGTACAAGTAACCTGCGGAGATACACCTGAAGGCATTAGGAAACTGCCCAGGTAACAGACAAGGCAAACGCTGAGAACCACAGCACCTCCCACAATCTGCAGAGAGCTGGCAGCCACAGGGATCAGCAGTAGTGACCTCCTCCCTGCTACACGTCCCCTAGATGTGTCAGATGAGGATTTATAGACTGCAACGTGTATCAGCAGACACATCCCGGCAATTTTTGTCTCACCCTCCTAGATCACATGTGCCTTCTAAAAAATCGAGAACCCTGGAGAAAAACTCACTCCACCTACTACATAAAATCCACAAACTCCCTTTATACTTCAAAACAGAACAGCTCTGCCAAGAATGATGTTTCAGTCTGTTACTCCTACAGCCTCCACAAGCGAGCTTTTCCACCCCAGTGGGAGGGAGGCTATTTGCCGGTGCAGCCCGTTTCAGCTGTCCCAGCCCAGAAAGAACCGGTGGGGCTCATACCAAGCGTAACAGAGCTGAGATAAACTGGCTCTATGAAGTGCGACAGCAACGCTCCTTGCAAACCGAGTACATTCCAGCGTAAGATTTTGTCACTGCAGGACATGGTGCGCAGCCTCTCCCCGTGCTGGATCCCATCCCAAGTTGGCACAATGTCACTCGACTCCACGGGAATGGTTCCTTCCCCTGCACAAGCGAAGAAGAAAGCTGTTCTGTAGAGTCAGATACTCGGTAAACCTCAAACCCCGTCACCAGCTGTACAGGAAGTTATCTCCTACACACAGGCACTGAACCATCTCTGAAGTCGGCCTGGCTCCGCCATGCAGGGAGCAAACACACTCACCGTTCTCCACCTTGGTCCGCAGCTTGCCCTGCTTGGGGTTCTCAAAGAGAGGCTGATGCTGGGCTTGCCCCATCACGCTCGCCTGATCGCTGCAGGATTTATCGAAGAGCGCCCCGTCCCCACAAGGCGCTGTGCTAGAAAAGAAACGCTCCCCAGGTTAGAACCAGGTTGCAGAAAGCTGCTGAGGCCAGCGGTGCAGCAGCGACACAGGTCATTGCCTGAACAACCCCACACAGACCTGACATAGAGGTGAAAGGTGACGTTGCTCTTTATTTTGAGTCTCTTCTTCCCCGCTGGCTCAAAAATGCTCTCTTCTGCAGAAGAAGGATTAGACCGGTCATACTTCATCAGCTCACCATAGAGAAACCTGAAAATAACAGCAGCACACCGTCAAAAGGCTGCTTTGCCCCTCTGACAAGGAGCACCTCAGTCCAACCCCTGCCACAAACCGAGGACGCTGCTCCTCATCCTGCCACACATGAGAGCAAAGAGCAGGAGTCACGGCGGGAACACCTGGAAGCCAACCTACAGCACTGACACCCCAGACAAGGCAGGAAGCGAAGCGGCCTTCTTGCAATGCAGAAGACACGTAGCAGAAAATCAGTATTCTGCCAGGTAAGCAGACAGAAGCACTGGACGGGGAGAGAAAGGAGCCTGGCTGCCTCTGCTCTGCTGCTTGCATGCATCTGATCCAAGCGCAAAGACGACTTCAAGGTTGGTAACCCAGCACCTTTAGTCAGCACCAAGTTCACATTAAACGGCCCCGAAGGCAGCTGAACGCAAGCAGAATTGTTAGCACAGCCCCACGATCCGTTTACAGCGACCGGGTCTTTTATGGCTGCTTCTGCCTGGGAACAGAGAAAAACCTTGAGGTCTCCAACATGCTGCCAAGGACTAAAGAAAGACTGCGGCTTCACAGAGCCTCCTCAAATAAAACCTGTGCAGGCACTTTGCAAGGAGAGGTGGAGCTCACCGTTCTCATCTGACAGGCTTCGCTGTGCCAGAGCAGCCCAGCAGCCACAGCTGTCAAGACTAATAGCAGAGACAGGCAGTAAGAAGAGCGCAACGCTCTGATTTTACGGCTTGCTGGGGAGCAGCCCTCAACACCTTCCAGCGCTGAGGAAGACAGATCCTAACAGCAGCAGACAAAGGCTTTACAAAACCAGCCGGCTTCGCTGTTTGTAACTGGGAGGGCAGACAATTACAAAAGGCTTGCCCAACCGCATCTCACTTCAGTTTAAGAAAAGAAAAAGCGCCGTGCTGAATGTTCATACAAAGGCGAGAACAACTGCACTGTTGGGTCTGGGGAAAGCCCCTCCCAGACAATGGAAAAGGATTTCTCACTTATCCACACGAACACGTTTGACACATTTTCCTGAAGCTTTCTACACCTGGGCCCAGAAAGGCCGCAGCAGGGTCTGGCGGGCAGATTCCCCGGCACTCTGCGTCTGACAGAAAGCTGGGCTCAGACTGAAACCACGCTCTGCGTGCTGGCCAAGCAGCCCCTGCAGGACGCTTTATTTGAAGTACACCCAACGCGGCCCTTGGGCTCTTGGCAGGTTTCCAGTTCGGTACTAATTTGGGACCATTCAGGCATGGCCCTTATCAGAAATAATATCCCTGTTTAACAACACGTGGGGAAGCAGCGGCGTTAAAGGATCACAGCTGCCTCCGAAGGAACCATCACAGCTACATCCCTTTAGGATGGGGCGGGCACCTTTTGGCAGGCACCTCTCCCTCTCCTTTGGGTTTCCCCTTGTCTCACCTCACAAAGCCTCTTCGAGAAATGATTTCCGCATGACAGTCGTTCACAGTCTCCCCCTTCAAGCTCAGTTCTTCTCCTTTCACACATCGATTACCTGAAAAAAAACAACCAACAAACGTCACGAAGTCAACACACAGCTTCGAGGGAGGGTTTGGGAGGTTTTACCTCACCTGAAGTTTTACTTCTCTGGGCTTCTGAGTAGCAGCACCCTGACTATTAGATCAATATCCTGATCAGGCAGTTAGGAAAATAAGGGACAAATTACACACTACTTCAGGGACAGTGAAGGCTTAAATTGCCGCAGTTTTAGGGCAGTGTCCCTCCAAAACCCTCTGTGCTTTTCAGCCAAGCACTCTGGGTGGAAGCACAGCAGCTAACTAGAAAGGGGACTACGGTAAACAAAGCTGTGAAAAATTGGGGGGATCTCGTGCTGTACAAAGCGGGAATCCACGCTCTGACAGACGTGCACAGACTAGCGCAGAGCAATGCAAGCAAAGATGAAGAGCAATACAGCTGAAGGCACACTCACTTTGTTCCCTCTCTCTAACTAAATCACTTGTGACACTACGCGAGCCCCGGGAGCATTTCTTGCCCTCTCTGAAGGAGCCTACAGCAATTCCCTAGTCAGGGCTGCCAGGGAAGAGCAGGGGGTTCAGAGCTCAGCTCGTGCTGGAAGCAGCCGTCCGTACCTGTTCCGATGCTGACCACAACTCCCAGGTCGTTGTTTCCCCTCCGCATGATGATGGCAGCCAGGATCTTCCGCCCAAGCAGGCTGTGCTGGATGCGAGCAGTGAGGGCGTTGAAGCGCTGGTGGCTCAGCATGGCCAGCTGGTCGTGGAGGGTACTGCCACTCACAGGGAGCTGGAACGGGGACGCAGACCAGCACTGCTGGGAGACCACAAGCAGGTCAGTGAACAACACAGCTCGAGCAGCAGCAGCCAGCCTGAACCGCAGCTACCCAAGCAGAGGACAGCAACACTGAAAACACAGACCACAGGGAATGCAATTTGGGGCCGAACACACGGAGAGCATCAAGGGGTAGGTGAGGTTCTTTTGGTTATTTCTGGGGAAACACTCTCCCATGCGCTGAGCTCTGCTTTAAGCATCACCAGCAGGCAGCAGCAAGCCGGCCTCCTGGCAGCAAGCTGAACGGGCCGAGGAGCGGCCTCCTGGGATTGCCAGGGGGAACCCCACGGCAAAGGAACAAAACCAATCTTGCCCGTTCCCGGAGACTCAGCCAGGGAAATCTGTTACTGGTTTCGCAGGAATTCCTTCTCTGGCTGCCTGGTGGGAGACTGCAGTCACTCCGTCTCAAACGGGCACTTGCCTCCTCTAGCGCTGCTGACTGCCACATTGTCCCTGATGGATTTTCTATTTACAGATGCAGCTGCTACACTCAGCTGTGCAGCTCAGAGTGCGGCTTTTAAGACACCACAAAACTCAAATGTGATTTAAAGAAGCACGGGTTTGGGACAGCCAGCCTGACACAAACGGGGCTTTGTTCCTAGCTGATACACGACTTTTTGAGCTGACATAATTTTTAGTGTACTATGAAGGAATGCAGAATGGAACAGAACAGAAACGAGCACGTTCCTGCTCCACCGCAGGAGCATATTTCAGCAGCTTGTGGAAGTATCTGAGGATAATGAAGCCCTACAGCAGACACCATCATGAGGGAAGAGAACGTCTATGCCCTGAGGAAACACCTAACCCATTTTAGGAGAGCATCAGCTTATCTACACCTTCAGAGAGCAACGATCTCACAGTTGCTCTCGAAGGCATTTTTCTGCTGGACTGAACAGCACAGGACAGACAGGGCTAAAAAAGCAGCCGCAGCCTTGGAGGAAGAGGATGTTACCTCCGTGATGCTGATTCCCTCCATGCGCTCAGCCCTCTCCGTTTCCCCGATGAGGACTCTGAGCGCTGCGTCAGCCGCCTCCTGCTTGCCCTGTTTTTTGCTGTGTGCAGTTACAGCCGGGAACCAGCGGCCTCCAACCTTCGCCTGATAGACAAACCTGTGAAGACAGCAGCGCGCTTCTGAGAACCTCCGAGACCCCTGGATTTCAGTCTGCTTTTATATCTCAGCGTAGAAGAGAGCAGAGGGGAGGTAGCTCATTGCTGTCTGGACGCGAGGTTTGGTGGAGGCAGCAGCGTGGCCCGTTGCCACCTTGAACTGCATCAGGAACTTTGTCCTGAAGAATGGATAGAGAACACGACAGCAAAAACGCAGCTTCCTCCCGGAGGGATGCAGCCACTTACTTTGGGTCGTGGGGAGGTCCTGACTGGTCAATGAGCTTGAACTCTGCAGCGAAGCCATTAGAGCGGGCGTACTCCAGCAGGCCGCTGACTGGGTTGACGTTGAGGTATTTGATGAGCTCCCCAACACCCTTCGCTTTTGCTGCCTTGGATTCATCCGGAGCGATGACCTGTGCTCCACTGCCGCGCGTGGACTGCTCGCCCTGGGGCTTCACGACAGGCTAGAGCAGAGTTAGACAGGAGGAGGCTGTTACGTACAGGACAGCTGGCACCACTGCACGACAAGGCAAACCTCCGCTAGAGCCAGAACGTGACTTTGCGGGGTGAAATCCAACGGAATACAAAATAAAGGGGAAATACGACAAAGTACTTGGGTCTTAGAAAGAAGCTCTTTGTACCTGTTCAGGTGAGACACGTGGCACAGGCTCTCCAGAAAGAATCTTCATGGCAACTTCTGCTGCCATTTGCTTTGCTCCCTTCTTGCTGTTTCCTACCACAGCAGGGAAAATTTGGTCACCCATTTTCACACAGTAGCTGAACCTGACAGGACATTATAGCATACGAAGAGCGTTAAGCATAGATGTTGCAGTCTGTTTATTATCCCCTTCTCCCAGTTCAAATTAATCCTTCTGCATTCTCTCTTATTTAAGTCTACCACGAAGGCCTCAAACAGTTTAAAACGCCACTCCAGCACGACCAGGTACGGTACAAGACCAGAAGCTGCTCCTGGTAGAACAAACAGCATCCTTTTTCTCTGAGAAAAGGCATTACTGCTGGTCTCTTTCTGGAGGCAGAGGTCTTGGAGAAGCCATTCCCAGACTCCTGGGATAAGAGAAGCACTCGGCTAGGTCAGCGATGACCACGTTGACGTGGGTAGCATGCTGAACAGCAAGGATATTAAAGAAAGGGTTTCTATCCTCCCCAGGGCTGACAACAACATGCCATACCTGGGATCGTGAGGAGGGCCGTCCTGAGAGAGCAGCTGGAATTCAATCGTGTTCCCTGATTTTTGCCCGTATTCCATCAATATGCTGATAGGGTGCTTCCCGGGAAGCACGTTCAGTTGAGCTGGTGCAGACGACGACTCTGGCTCTGAATGCAAAGGCTACAGCAAGAAACCAATTTCAGACCAAGCACTGTTTGACCAGACTTGCAAACAGAAGACAAGACTCACCTGTTCTGACTCAGAACTGTTGGATGGAAACGGCTCTTCACATTTAATTCTGTCGGGCCTCCCGTTCTCTGCTTCTTGCATCAGGACCTTCATAGCATTAGCCGCTGCCTCCTGCTTCGCAAGCTTTTTGCTCCCTGCTTCTGCCGGTGGGAATCGGCGCCCGCTGATCACTGCCTGGAACTTAAATCTTTGAAAGAAAAGGAAGAAAACAAGCAAGGTAAACCAAGAGGCAAACCCACGGTATTCTCACAGCAAGCGGTTCCCCTTGGGATTCGAGTGAGAAGGAACAGCTAGCTGCCATGTGCAGGAAGGACAAAAACAGCAGGGATGCCAAGAGCTCTGCATCTGGGCCTTGCTTCATCGCATTTCCAGAGCTGTCCAGGAGACATACAGCAGCTCCAGATTTCGTTCTGAAAGTACAGGATGAATCGTCTTGTTCCGCAGCTGCCAAACCCAGCCCGAGAAGCGCAATGGCTGTATGCAAATAACAGCTCAGTTACGTCTCCTGCGCACAGAGGAAGCTTAAAAGCAGCCTGAGTTCCACCTGCACCTGGTCGTTCAGGGTCATCTGTCCCTCCGGCGTTTTCCCTGACTACCCAAAGTGCTCGTGAACCACCCAGGGCATTCACACCAGCTCAGAGAGGTGCTGCCGCACAGAAGCCTTCCATGTTTTTGCCTCCCTCCTCCTTGTGAGCGCCACACGGCTTTCCTCCTGGCCTCCAGCCCTGTGCAGAGGAAACCTGCTTCCAGAAAAAAGGGGTCAAGGGGGATCTGGAGATGGGCTGTGGGGCTGAATCCATTCAGACCACCCCTTACAAAAAAAGCCTGGGACTCTGCCTTCAGAAATTAGGCCAATTTTCCTGTCTAGCGAGTCTTTTGACATACGCCAGTGTGGCACATCCGTACTTTTCACCGTCTCACTGGTGCTCAGGAACAGCCACAATTCAGCAAGTGGAGGCAGGACTCCAGAAACAAACTGCACGAACCGTGGCGTCACGCCACGCTCCGCTCGCACGGCACCCACTCTGAGCTGCTGCACCACGGGATGTTCTGAGCGGGTTCACCTCATCTGACCCGAGACATCCACGCCCAAGGGCTTTGTCTGGGGCCCCCACTTCCCCGGAGAGAACACCTTGACTGCGTTTGGGTGAGAGGTACCCCAGAAACGCCAGCTTTACTCTCTGTGATCTGAACGTGATGAAATCCAGGCTGCCCGGGGTTAAATCTTAGTGCCTTTTTTTTTTAAAGCTCTACAAGGAATCAGCTAGGCTAATCAGTCCCAAATGAAGTAAGCGTTAATGAGCAGGCCCTTCAGGACAAGGCTGAGGTGAAGCTGGTTCAGGTGAGTTTAAACAAAGACGGCTCAGGGAAGCTAGGAAATCTTACCGTGGCTCGTGAGAGGGCCCGCTCTGCTCCAGCATTTCGAACTCGCAGAGCTGGGAGGTGTACTGGGAATACTCGGTAAGGCCACTCACTGGGTTCTTCTCCTGACAAGCCATCAGTTTCTCCACAGGCGTACACGGGAAGCCAGCGTCAAACTGGGCGGCGTAACTGGGGGAAGCCTGGGAGTCCATGATGGACTCGGACTCCTCGGGCTGCTTGCTGATAGTGTTCAGGTTGTCTGGGATATCGTCCGAAGCCCACCTGCCGTTCTCAGAGCTGTCGTAGGTACTGAAGCTGGAGAACAGGGGCTTAGCGTCCTCAGGCACGGCGGCTTCTGTGTCGCTGTCGCTGCTCTGAGCGCTCTGCCCCAAAGGCTGCTGGCCGTTCTCTACGCTCGATCCTGCTGCTGGTGAAGCCACGGCCACGGCCACCTCCCGCGGATCGGGAGGAGCGGAGGAAGAAGGCAAACTCGGCCCAGGGGGATCCGCTCTCCTGGTCGCTGCGCTGGCCTTCAGCCGCATCTGCATCCGCTCGCGTTTCCTGTCCGTCAGGGACCATCGCGGAGGGTTGGAGTTTTCCTTGTGGACGTCGCCCAGCTTCTCCAGAGCGCTGAGAAAGGCGTTAACGTCCTTGGCCCTCGAAAAGCCGATGTTTTTGGCAAGGTTGAGCGCCGTTGTTTCTGCCACTCTGAACAAGTAGTTGCAGATTTTGTCCTTTGTCTCAGCCATCGTGGGGCTGACGTCTCTCGAGCCGGCCGCGCTCCTCTCCCCTCTGCTCTCAGAAGCTGAGGCCGCGCTGCTCCCCCCGTGCTCGGGAGGGTTTCTTTCTCTCCCCGCGCTCGGGCTGGCAATCCTCCAGAGCGGCGGCGTCTCTTCACCTTTGTGCAATTTGCCTTCTTTGAGGAGCTTGTACAAAACACGATTGACTTCTTTCTTCTGAGTTTTAAGCTTCCGTGCGAGATCATACACTGTACAAGTCTTCCCCACCCCAAGCTGCCTGAAGACAGTCAGAATTTCCTGTTCATAGTTCTGCCCGGCAAGAGACAGCCTCTGGAAATTCAGACTTATGGAGTCAGAGTCTCTCTCCCGGTTCTCCTGACCGTGGTGCTGAGGAGGACGACAAGGCCACGAAGTTTCCACCCGCTGGCACTTGCTGGAGAACCTACGGCATCCTGCTCTGCCGCGCCCGGCCGGCCATCTCCCTGCAGGAGCCGGTGCCACAGCCCGCCAGCCTCCGACGCGCGGTTCCTTGTATGCCGGCAGCTCCTGAATTAAACAGACTTCGCTGTCCTGCCCTTCTGGGAACTGCTGTCGTGAAAAGGCTTCCCGGTTAGTGTCCCGTGGGGTATGGGGGCGGTTAAAGAAACCCGGATTAGTGCTGGAGAAGTTAGGTCTTGAAGCGGTAAAACACGAGCCTTTGCCTCGAGTGGTGCCTCTGTTCATAGCGCACTGCTGGAGCACGAGGGGGAAGCGGGCTGCCTTCGCACCGGCAGAAGAGAAGCCGCGGCTCGCTCGGCGCTCTCCAGTCCTGAACAGGAACCTAGGAGGGGAAAAACAGGACTTCAGAACCCAGTTACATGACCACCGGCTTCCAGAAACTCAGTCTGAATGGCCTCTCTGCTACCGAGACACCTGAAGCATCCTCACCGTGCCAAGCCCTCCTGCTTTCCACAGAGTTTAAATTATTCACGTAAGCACAAATGGCAAATTCCGCCCGCCCAGCACAAAAGCCAGCAGTGGGGAATCCCACGTGAAGCTACCCACGAGAAAACGGCTTAAGAAAAAAAAAAAAAGAGTGACCCTCTCTGCTTTTGGGGCTGAATTTCAAGCTGGCTGCACGGAGGCTGCTTGTCTTCTGGCAACGCCTTCTGCCAAAGGCTCACCAGGCGCCTCCAGAACACGAGCAGCTTTCACTCGGCTGCCCTCAGGGAGGCAACAATCACAGCTCTGTTTTGCAGAGAAACAGCGGCACGAGGAGGCGAAGCAGCTCACGCGGGACAGAGCAGAGCTGCAACGGGCTCAGAGCAGTTTTAGATTCGTGGCCTGAAGTCTGACACCCTAAACGTACTTTCCTTCCTGGACGTGACCTACAGAGGTAAAGCATCACACTGCAAGAGGAGTCAAGTGATAACGTACAGAGAAATCGGATAGGTGCGTGCTTCCGAACGGTATGAAAGCTATTTTGGGGCTGCGGCCCCAATTCCGCTCGCATCTCTGACAGCTGGGCCACCCCCTGTGCTACAGGGCGCAGGTCTCAGCTTTTTACGCGCTTTTTAAAGAAAAGAAACCGAGCACCGGATAAAATCTAGCCCTTCCGCCACGGCTGCTTGTGAACCCAGTGGATAAAAACATGCAACTGATACCTCCTGCCTCCTTCTCGGTGATACCTGTCCCCACCTGTGTGGCTAAGGCTTGCTTTGGAAAACCAACTTGGTGAAGGGAGTTCCCTTCCTTCGTACAGAGACCTTTGTGAGCTTTGCAGCCACACGGTGCGAGCTTTGACGGGTGAAACGTGGGAGCTGGCGGTTATACAGGGAAAAGAAGGAGGCGGGCTGCGCGTGGGGTAATTCATTCCTCAAGTCACCAAAACGGCAGAGTAACAGCAAGATGCGCAGAGCCAAGTACAGCCCAAGGTCACCGGGAGTCTCACCCTTTACACCAGCAGGTCACCAGCCCCTGCCTGCCCCCAGCCACCTCCACGGGGGCTGATCTCCCCCCGGGAACAACACGGGCTCCCCGGGAGGTGAGCCCTGGGCTGAAGGCAGGGCTGGCAGGAGGAAGAGGGGGTTCAAGATCGACCCTGCAGGCTCTTACCTCGCTGTCCATTCGCTCCCGCGCACGCCCCTTACTTTGGCAGCGGGAGCAGCAGGAGCCAGGCCCGACCGGGCAGAGCGCTGCCGGCACCGGGCCGCACCGGGCACCCCCGCAAAATGGCCGCGAGCTGCCTTTCGGTTTCGGTTCCCGAACCCTCCCCGCCCCACCGGGGGCGGGCAGCGCCGAGGCTCGGCCCCGTGCCCGGGCCGGCGGCGGGGAAGGGCCGGGAGGGGGAGGGGGGGGGCGCGGGGAGGGTTCGGGAACCGAACCCGGGGCTGAGCAGCGATCGGGGAGCGGCTCCCGGCGGGAGCCTCGGCCCGGCCGCCAGCACCGGGGCTCCCCCGCTTGTACCGGGGGCTGCGGGACCTCCGGCCCCTCACGGCCGCCGCTCCGCGGGGCGCTTCCCCTCGGAACTCAGGACGGCTCCGTGTCCGCCGCGTGCGGCCTCCGGGACACCGGGAGGGGAGCGGGGGGGGAGAGCCCCGGGCCGCACCGGGCAGCCCCGAGTCGCACCGGGCAGCTCACGGGGCAGCACGGCCCGGCTCCCCGAGCCCCGCCGGCCCCCCCCCCCCCCCCCCCCCCCGGGACTCGCGGCCCCCCCCCCCCCCCCCGCGCCCCCTTACCCCCTCCGCCGCCGTCGGCGCCGCGGCGGGCGCACGGTGATGACGCGGCCGAGCCGCGCCTGCGCGGAGCACCCCGAGACCGCGCGGCCGCCATCTTCCTTCAGGGCACAGCGCTTCAGGGCCCGCTTGCGGGCAGGGCAACGCATCGCCGCGGCGTGGCCGAGGCCCGGGCACGACACCCGGTTCGGTGGAGCCGCTCCGCCCGGAGGGGCGCCGCGGGGGTACCTCGTGGCGGGGGGCGGCGGCGGAGGCTCCGGCTTCATCCCGGGGAGCCGCGGGAGCGGCCGCCTCAGGCCTGGGCCCGCACGTGCCCGGCAGGGCGCATGCGCCACAGCCCCGCCGCCAGGCCGCGCGTGCGCACTGCGCACGGCCCGCGTGCCCCGGGGACGTCGGGGCCTGGGGAGGCGGGGCCGGGGGGGCGGGGGGCGGAGCCTGGGGGGGCGGCCCCACAGCCCCCCCCCGTGCCCCCTCCGCCCCCAATGTCTCCCCGACCCGCGTGGGGCTCCTGCCCCCAACCCCCCCCCCCCCAATCCTGCAGCCCCCCCGGGCTCCCCGTCCCCAAATCACCACCCCAAAGCCGCTCCCCCCAGCCCCGCGCCCCCCCTCCGCCAGCACGGGACAGCCTCAGCCCCCCCCCCGCCCCCCCCCCCCCGGCCCCCCCCCCCCCCCCTCAGGGAGCTCCCGCACGGCGCAGCTCGGCCCCGGCAGCCGCCCCCCGGCAGTGAGGCGGTGCCCGTGGGGGGGCTGTGTGGAGGCAGGAGCCCCCCAGCAGGTCGCAGTCTCGCCCCGGGGCTGCGGGCACGCCAGGCGGCACACACGTGTGTGCGCACACTCGTGGGGGGGCGTGGGGTGAGCAGGGGCACAGCGGCACCTGCCAGGCCCGAGGAGGTGGCCGCTCGGGGCGGGGGTCGCACACCCACGGGGCTGCTTCCCGGCGGCTTCGCGAAGGCATTTACATGAGCCTGGGAGTGCTGCAGGCACGCAGGAGCCGTGAGTCAGGCCCCAGAATTGTCAGGCTCAGCTATTGCTCATGTTGGGTGACGTTTTTGTGAAGCTCAGGTTCAGGGATGTTTAGGTAGCTTTTTTTTTTTTTTTTTTTTTTTTTTTTTTTTTTTTTTTTTTTT
>CM021789.1:2077972-2113841 GCA_011076525.1 Nettapus auritus
GCGCACGGTGATGACGCGGCCGAGCCGCGCCTGCGCGGAGCACCCCGAGACCGCGCGGCCGCCATCTTCCTTCAGGGCACAGCGCTTCAGGGCCCGCTTGCGGGCAGGGCAACGCATCGCCGCGGCGTGGCCGAGGCCCGGGCACGACACCCGGTTCGGTGGAGCCGCTCCGCCCGGAGGGGCGCCGCGGGGGTACCTCGTGGCGGGGGGCGGCGGCGGAGGCTCCGGCTTCATCCCGGGGAGCCGCGGGAGCGGCCGCCTCAGGCCTGGGCCCGCACGTGCCCGGCAGGGCGCATGCGCCACAGCCCCGCCGCCAGGCCGCGCGTGCGCACTGCGCACGGCCCGCGTGCCCCGGGGACGTCGGGGCCTGGGGAGGCGGGGCCGGGGGGGGGGGGGGCGGAGCCTGGGGGGCCGGCCCCCCCGCCCCCCCCCCCCGCCCCCCCCACCCCCCCGCCCCCCTCCGCCAGCACGGGACAGCCTCAGCCCCCCCCCGGCCTCCCCCTCACGGGCACCCCCCGCACCCCTCAGGGAGCTCCCGCACGGCGCAGCTCGGCCCCGGCAGCCGCCCCCCGGCAGTGAGGCGGTGCCCGTGGGGGGGCTGTGTGGAGGCAGGAGCCCCCCAGCAGGTCGCAGTCTCGCCCCGGGGCTGCGGGCACGCCAGGCGGCACACACGTGTGTGCGCACACTCGTGGGGGGGCGTGGGGTGAGCAGGGGCACAGCGGCACCTGCCAGGCCCGAGGAGGTGGCCGCTCGGGGCGGGGGTCGCACACCCACGGGGCTGCTTCCCGGCGGCTTCGCGAAGGCATTTACATGAGCCTGGGAGTGCTGCAGGCACGCAGGAGCCGTGAGTCAGGCCCCAGAATTGTCAGGCTCAGCTATTGCTCATGTTGGGTGACGTTTTTGTGAAGCTCAGGTTCAGGGATGTTTAGGTAGCTTTTTTTTTTTTTTTTTTTTTTTTTTTTTTTTTTTTTTATGTTATTTTATTCTGTAACAGGGATATTCATTTTCTAAAAAAGGACCCCCTCAGCCACCTGAAATGTTCACCTCTGGATTCCTGGGAGGATTTGGGAGTGCTGAAAACCCTGCCTGGGATGAGACTCACCCCAGAGCTGCAGATGCTGGGGTCAGGCGCTACCAGCCCAGACAAGCAGCGCTTCTCACCCGCTCATTAGAAGCGTGAATGACTGCGGCGTGCAGAGCACCCCACCATCAAATCCTCAATCTGGTCCTTTTTCTGCCTTTCCCTTTTAATTGCCTGTGATGGCTCTGAGGCTTTAACCCAGCCTCAGTGAATTTGATTCATTTGTGCAGCTCCGGAGGCTCAGCAGCAGGGTTGCCGAGCTGCTCTCCGTGGTGTCGGTGTGACACGCCTGGTCCATGAAATAATCTATAGCTGGAGGTACGGAGCCATACGTCCTCGTGAATTGCAGCGCCCCGAATGCGACAAATGGCCCCTTAATCGATACGAGTTCATTCTCCGTTCGCCTCGTTTGTGGAAAATTGGGCAGCCTCCAAGCTCGTTTCCATAGGAACGTGACTGGAGACTGTGCGAGCCGAGCTGCGGCGTTCACACGGCGGCGTCGTGTGCTTCGTGCCACCAGAAGCTCCCGTGGCCTCCCCGTTTCGCTCCCGCTCGCTGGAAACGGGCTCGGGGAGTTCATCTGTGCCGGAGATAAGGCGCCCGTAACCGCTCTACGTGCTGCTGCCGCCTCCAGCCCCGGCGGAGGCTGAGCGGGGCCCCTCGCTCCCCGGCAGCGGCGTCCCACGGGGGGCAGCGGCCGCCGGGGCTCGCCCGGCCCCGCGCCCCGTGGGGGCCCCCCCAGGACCCTTCGGGAGGCTTCCCGGAGCCGCCGTCCCCGCGCGATGGCAGCATTCGCCAAGGCACTAACGGGCTGGCGATGCCTCAGGTGTCTGCTTTGTTCCGCTTCCCTCTTCTGAAACGAAATGAGATGAAATAAATTGTAGCACAGCTCCCCCGCCCGACTCCCTGTTCAAATGCCAGCTCTTGGATACGGCTATTGTTCCGCCGAGCTTCATTTAAAAACTGCTTTATTAGACGCTGAAATATCGCTTCCTCGCTGTTGAAGTCAGCCTGTTCCTACCAGGGAGATAAAAGCTGACGGCTCGATTGCAAAGGGGACATTTTGTTACTCCCTAAATCAGATGGCTGCGTTGTTTAAGGAACGTGCCCTGGGAGCGTTGCTGCGTTACCGGGCCTGCTGCTGCCTGCTCCCCTCCACCCCAGGGGCAAGCTCTGCTCTCATGCTGCTGATCCGAGAGGTGCAGGTAGGTGCCGGCCTTCTCGCAGGAGCCCCCGGCAAGCCCCCTAGGTTCCTCGCACGAGGAATTGGGCTGATTCAGCCCCTACATTCTCCAGAACAGGCAGCGCTGCTCTTTGCTCTCTGGGTGCAGATGCAAAGCTGGGAGCTGGCATGGAAAAACTGCAGCTCCTGTGCCTTCAGTTCCCATGCAAAGTATTTTTTCCCCAACAGATAATTTTTTTTCGTAGCTAAAAACACCGTGCAGGTACCATGATGGGTCCATCCAGGACCGTGTTTGTGGAGGTACGTTTTTTTACACAAGTGTATAGCAATTAATCACCCTGAAGAAGAATTACTCCTGGCTTGTTACAGCACCACAGGATGGGACCGAGCGCTGCGTGGACCAGCTGGCGCTCGCCCTCACACAGATGCACAGGCACCTGCTCATCCGGAGGGAGGTTGCACTCACACCTCCAGCCCTCGGCCTCTTTTTTCTCAAATATGGGAAATTCTGCCCCATGCTGAGCCCGGGGAACCAGGGGAAGGTGCTGAATTGCCATTTTTTGCTTTGCTCCAACCCCTCCGAGCCTGCTCCTGCTCCCACGGGGCTGTTTCCCAGCCGGAGAAGCAGGAGGGCTACGCAGAGCTTTTTCTTCCTAGGCTCCTTGCCGTTCAGCAAAGGCGTGAACACGAGCTTTGATAAAGCCCCGGCAGCTGCCATGTCTGCTCTCCAGAGATGTCAGCAGTAATTACTCATCTCCAGAGCTCCCGGTGCGGAGGGAAGGGGGGGACTCCGCCGCTTCCCCCATCCACACGCCGCTTGTCCTGCTCCGGGGACGGGACAGCACGCTCCTGCGGCCGACGTCCTCGGCCCCGAGCTGGGAAGCTTGGCGTGGGCAGGCAGGTGTGGACGGCACAGATGCGGCAGTGGAAGGAGCCGCAGCACTGACTCCCAGCGCAGCTGCAGCAGCGAGGGTTTGTGCCGGCTCTTACAAAAGGCAGGGCGTTGCTTGCAAAGCAGGCAGGAGACGGAGCACGGCACCGCCGCCGGCTGATCCTCGCGTGGCTGGGGATGCCACGTGAGCACAGCCTTTGCCTTTAGCTCTTGGCTGATCACAGGCTTATCTGCCGTGGGTTCACGGCCACCATAGTGTCCACTTGGCAACCAGCCCTGTGGTGTTCTCCTTCAGCCTCGTGCCGCTATTTAAGGGGCTTGGGGACAGGGAGTTCTGCCGCTGCCACCGCGACCAAGCGCTCTCTGGCCTTTTGCTGCCTTCAGACACCGGCGTTGCTGCTTGGCGTGGCTCGCGCTGCTCCAGCCTGGTTGCTCCTCCTTATCAAGCTGTCGTCCCTCGGGTGGCGGCTGAAGCACCACAGGGTGTGGGACGGGGACCCCGGGCTGTGGCCGCCCAGCACCTCTCACAGAGATTTCCTGGGGGGGGTCAGCAAGAAGGGGACCCCCCAGCCAGTGAGAATTGATGCAGCAGCTCCCTGAGAGTGAATCAGTTACATCAAGGAACACTTCCAAATGCCAGATTCCGAGGAGCTCCTTAATATATGGCATTAATTTTCTCTTCTGTAACCTTTATGTTGCCAGCCAGTCCGGTTCCCTTTTGCCCTTTGCTACTCCCTTTTGTGTTTAATATTAAATCTGATTTGGCAGAGAGAGGGCTTTACTGTGCACTCAGACAAATCAAAGGGATTTCACAATCCCTCGGCTGGGAAAAGCATCAGCCCGAGGGCAGAACGCATCCCCTGGGGCTGCACCCCCAGCCAGGGCTCCCCGCTCGCAGCTCCCCTGCTGCTCGTCACCACCCCGAGGGCAGGAAGCCAGGGGCGGCTTTCCATCCGCAGCGCTCGCGGCGTTGCCTCAGGGCTCAGCCTCCCTGCTGACCCTGCCATTTTCTTCAAGGTCAGCGCTCTGCAAACTTCGGGAGCTGCCTGGGGAGGCCGCGAGACAGACAGCCCGCTGCTCTCAGCTCCTTTTTATTTATGGAGCTATTGAGCACAGAGAGACTGTTTAATGGATCGTCTCGCAAGGGAAAGCCTGGCGCAGCCGGGTCTCCAAAGGGCTTCCTTGTGTGGAGGACTTCTTTGTGCCTCCCACAGGATCCTATTACACCTTCTTCTCGGCTTTTTCTTTATTCGCTGTGAATTATTTTTTCACGCAGCACAACCCAGCTGACAGAGCCGAGAGCTGTAGATCAGTGACTCGCGTAGATGGATAGGCAGGAGGGCGGCTGGAGGGAATGATGGATGGCACGGAAGATAGTTGTTTGCAGATCTCAGGGACATGCACGGTCCTTTAATTGGTTGGTCTGCACAGATTTCCCCACAAACAGCATTTTTTAATCTAAAAGAAAGCAAGAAACTGGAACGTGTCTTGCTTCTTTCATGACTTCCCTGGAGGCAGCAGCAGCACATTAAGGAAAAAGAGAAGGAGGAGGAAAAAATAGTCAGAAGCACCAGGTGGCTGAATATCTTGCAGCCTAATTGATTCCTCTTTAATTAGTACAAAACCTGTTGCTCCCAACCAACGTTCAGTGCAAGCTTTGGAGCAAGCAGCATCCTCCCCTGCGCCTGCTTGGCGTGGCGGCGCGGGGTGAGGAGCAGCTGGGGAGCGGCACAGAGCTGACGGTGCCACCTCGGCACCTGGGGACAGGGCTCAGCTCCAAGGTCTGAGATGTTCTTCCAAGCAGCAAGAGCTGGAGGAGAATTGAGGAGAGGAAGCCATGTCAGCACAAGGCGTTGGAGGAGAGCGTGAGGGTAACGGGACACTTCGCCGGGATTTCTGCCCCGGTGCCTGCCTTCGCTTGGAAACCGCTCGCCAGTTATCACCCCAAACACAATGGCATTTTTCGAATGGAAAAGAGATTAATGCCGTTAAACTGGTTGTCGTGGATACTATTCCAAGCGTCTTCATCCAAGTTCAAGTCTGCTTCTGGCTTGTACCTGGCCAGTGAAGACATCCCCAGAGCAGCGTGCTCTGGAGAGCCCAGCGCGAGGGCAGGAGCCGACCGTCCTCCAGAGGCAGCCTTAAGTGCAGGCGTACGTAGCACAGAGGAGCAGATATTTAGCTTCAGAATATCAGCTTGCTTTTTTATTAGTGGAAAGGATGATGTTCGCTTTCAGTGAAATTACTTCTCTGCTTTCTGCCTCCTGAATTCTGAAGGGACGTTCAGGGACTGGCCTGAACCAGGTTCCGTGCTCGTTGCTCCTAGGTCAGGTGGGGACTTTGTCAAGCAGGCTCAAACTCAAGCCCTGCAAGCATCTGGCCAGGTCTCTAGGACTTCTGAAAATGCCACCTTATGGTTTTAATTCCTTGGTCTTTCTGATCCACGTCACCCCTTCCACCAGCACAATGTGGGCACAGCCGCTCCCCTCTCACCCAGCAGCTCCTCTGCAGCAGGAATCTGACTCTACTTCTGGACCCTCACTTCTGTCAAAATACTGGCACGGAAGAGGCAATAACTGCTCTGGAGGTCTTGCAGCAAAGCCCCCTCTGCCAACCGGTTTGCAGCAGTTACCATTGCTTAAGCACAGCGGCTGCTCCCCAGCAGGAAATCCAGAAATACCCATTTAGGTGGAAAAGTGTAATTTACCATTGCATTTCACAGCTGGTTCCTGCTGAGAAACCCTTCTTATTGTGCGAGTGCCAGGCCAGCAGGCTCTGGGAAATGGAGATAGCTTCTTCCATCCTGATAACCACGCAAAGGGACACAAATGCCATTAATACGAGCCTGGCATCTTTGCAGGCAGATGCATCCTCTGTGAGCGCTCATGGGAATTGCAGGCACGTCTGGGAGAGAAGAGGAAGCTCATGTGCAAACACTGCGGCCTGACCAGGAAGATAACAGCACCCAGCAGCAAAAACCTCCCCTACGAGCCTCCACGTGCAGTCCCAGCCCCGCTGGTCGCTGCTTTGCTGGGTGACCGTGCACAAGGGCCGGAGACCCCGGAGCAGGAGGGGAGGCAGCCGGAGCCCCCTCCCTGCCGTGCACCTCGCAATGGATCAGGAGCAGTTTTCGCGGTGCCGAGCTGCTCGGCTGATGTTGCCCAGAGCTCTCCGGAGGCGTGATGTTGCCTGCAGACCTCACACCGTGCTGGGGGATAATTAACAATAACTAACAGCCCCAGCGGTGCCTGTGCTCCCAGGGCCGGGGTGATGAAATTAGCAGCCAGGCAGCCCCAGTTTTACCTTGGAAAATGAGCCCGTGTGAAATGGAAACATCTGCAGGGAGACGGGCCCCGAGCTTGTTTTATTCCTGCAGCAGAGCTCAGCCTTGGAGGGGGAGGTCACACGGGAGGCTTTGCTGATTTGGAAGCTGCAGCTCCCCGCGGCTGTAACTCGGCCCCTCGAGAGCAGAAAACCACTCTGCGGATGCCTGCTGGGTGCCCTTCAGCAGGTAAAGGGGCTTTCAGCTCGTCAGCTGGGGAGATGGCAGCATGCAGAAGCTGGAGCCCTCCTCCTGCCTCCTTCCAAGCGCAGAACCTGCTGCAGAGCCACCGGCAGCCACGCGCCCACCCTCGTCCCCAGGAGCTGCCTCCTGTGCCCAGCTCATTTCCAGCACGCAGGTGCCTATTCAAACCCAGGGCTGGTGGAGCAATTTCCTCGTGGTTCTCCCCTCCCTGCTGAAGGCCGGCAGTCCCCTACTGATTATAAAAAGCTCCATCTGCTTTCAAGAAACTGTTGAGCGAAACAATTAATAGCTTCCCCCCCCCCCATCACCCCCACCGCAGCACGCACACCGATGCTGCCACGTGCACCGAGCGTCCCCCCCCAGGCTGGGAAAGCAGAGGACAAGGGGACAAGCGAGGGACATGGTTCTCTGCCTCCACACAGAAGCCTTAATCCCAAACCATTAATAAAAACAGATTTCATGCCGCACGCAGAGATTAAAGGAATTTCACCTAGTCTCCGGGGGTAGCAGCAGAGCTACAGCTGTAGTCACACGTTGGGGCTCTGCTTCGCTAAGCCACTAATTTGGGAAATGAAGCTATATGCTTTTAATCGCCTATCAAAGAGCCCCTCAAATTGTTGGAGGTATTTTTAGAGTTTACAGGTATTAGTCAAAAAAAAAGCCCAATTTACTGATTCGTCACGGTTCACCTGCCGCACATCACCCCCTCCTTCCTCCTCTGCTGGCCCCGCAGCACCCACGCCTGGATCAGCCAAAGGCTTGTGCCCACCGGAGCCCTCCTGCCACGTGTGCAGGACGTGTTCCGGGGCAGCTGCCTGGCTGCCAGGCCCTCGCACTGCTGCTGCATTGCCCGATTTATTTTATTTTATTTTATTTTTTAAATGGACTGAGCCAAAGCTCACAGCGCAGCGCTCACAGGCTTCAAGCGAGGCTTTTGAATCGTCGCCTGGATTTAGCAGCACCAAGTGGGAAAGGCTCCAGCTTCCCCTTCTCTTCTGTTCCCTCTGTGAAGTTGTTTTTGTGCCCTTTGCGCTTCAGCCAGCTTTCATCCTCATTTTTTAGAGGTAAGGGACAAACCAAGCCATTAGCTGGATTGAAGGAGCAGTCCAGCTCCGACACACTGTGTCTGTTGTGCTCAGGTCACGCTGGGGGAAGCGGGAGGGGAATCCTCAGGATGCTTCGGTGCACGGCTAGAGGAAGGAGATTTGTGACACTGGCAAGCACCTGGAGCGTGCCACAGACCCCACAAGGCACATGGGAAACCCCCAACACCTTCAGCAAAACCCCTCTGGGAGCAGATGGCTTGAAAACGCCTTGCTGCTCGTGTAGGAACCTGAGATTCCTGGGAGGGAGCAAGGAGCACACGTGGCCCTGCAAAGCACTGAGCAGCTCCCGACACGGAGCTCGTGTCGCGGCTGGAAGGTGGCAGAGCAGCCCCGGGCTCCGGAGACGCCGCAGCCGTCTGCTTGGGTTTCTCCAGGCACTTCTCCTCCCTGCTCGTCGCTCTCATTCAGAAAAGACGAGCCCTGCGCGGATCAGAGCCAGGCGGGCTGCCAGGAGGGAGCCTGCGATTAGGAGCAAAGCCGGCATCTGCCACCTCCGCGGGCACAGCTCCTCCCTCGGTCCAGCTCAGGGTGACCCACGGGGAAGTTTAATTCTCTCTGGTGCAAGTGGCAATGACAGAAGCCGCCTCAAAGCCTGGCGCTGCTACCCCCGTGCCTCCCTCCAGCCCCATCGCTCTCTGTGCCTCAGCACCCCCACGGTACAACGGAGCGGGGATGCTCCCCCCTCGCCAGGGTCCCCCTGAAGCACGTGGTTGGACCACGGCAGCCTGGCACAGACCCCCAGAGGCACAACGCCGCTTCCCGGGGACGTGCAGGGAGCTCAGCACCACCCGGGGACATGCCACCCAATGCCACGGGGCTGTCCTACAGGAGCGATGCCACCACGGCACGACCACCCCCAGCCTTGCTCCGAGCCAAAGCCAAGCACCACTCCCACCGGCAGGAAGAACAGAGCTCCAAAGACCAGCAGAACAGAGGGGTCCGAAGCATTTATATATGTACGTATATATCATATATTTGTGTGTGTAACTATACATAGGTATCTGCATACTTACACACCGCACAGGTAAATATTTATAGATACTGACCTCTTCAGATTAAAGTCCAAGGCACTTTTTACAGTGAACAGGTTAAAGCCATAGTTTAAAACATGCCTGTTTCTGGGTACAGATCAGTTTTATGGCAATGCTGTCGGGACAGGCAAGTCCCCGCTCCCTTCCCCCGTTTAGGAGACCCAGCCACGCTCAGACCAGAAGGAGGAATGTAAGCCCGGGGCCAGAGCCTGACCACAGAGACGCGAGCAGCTCCGCCGGGGCCAGGAGGTGCGTTGGGGTGTGCTAGGACCCCGGCAGCGCGAGGGGAAGAACACTTTGGGTAGAAGACGGAGCAGAGCCGGGTGCTGCGAGGCGCGCACCGAGTGTCCCGGATGAGAGCAGCCACCGGGCTCACGGTGCTGGAGACCTGTCCCGTACCCCACTGCCTGAGCAAGAAGGGGCAGATGGGACTCGCCTGGGGGGAAACACCTCATCCCACAGAGCAGCTCGTCTTTCCCCTGCAAAATCCCCTGTGCGTAACCCTGCGCCCTCCGTGTGGCTATGGGGAGGAAGCTCGGAGCTGGGCGAGGAGAAGCTGGGGCTGGAAGCGGAGCAGAGCCTTCCAGCAGCAGCTTCCCAAACCCCCCAGGAGGTCACCACCAACACCCCAGCAAACCTACCTGCTGGTCACAGGGCTGCAAGCCAGCCAGGGGGACACAGGGCAGGAGGAACCTGAGGGAGAGCAGCGCAGGGGGCCCAAGCACCCTAGAAATCTCAAGGCACCCCCAGAGCCAGCAGGAGAGGGGCAGCCCTGCCCTCCCGAGGAGAGGAGCCAGCCCCTCTCCTCCAGCCCAGCCGTAAGGTCCTGTCTGCTCCTGGGCTGGGTCCCAACGAGGGGCAGCGGGAGCCAGCCCCACCACGGAGCTCGGGGCAGCATCACAGCAAGCTGCTGAGAGGAAGGAGCTGGGGGATACCGGAGGAGATCAGGCTGCAAGGGCCAGCAAGAAGACGTCGGAGCTCGGTGAGGTACAGGCGCTGCCGTGACTCCCAGCGGGATAATCAGCCTGGGAGGGTCAGGCCAGCACAGCTGCGACAGCAATTAACAGCGATAATGACAGCACTACAGTGACAACTGCTCTGATACGGAAGAGTTGGTGTAGGGGCTTTTGTTTGCTCTGGAAGAAAGCAGGAGTTGGTCCCACACGCTCTGCCCCTTCCTGGCCGTGGCCACCAGCGAGGCCACGCTCCGCACAGGAAGGCTGCCCAGGAACAGGGGGCAGGGCTGCAAAAGGAAATTTAAGACTTATTTGCCCACCAATCTCGTCCTACACGTGATGCAGATCAGCTGCAGCCAGATCAGGGCTGGATGTAAGGAAGAGCTGCTCTCAGAGCACCACCAAGCACCGGAAGGTCCCTGCACCCTCACCGCGTCTCTCTTCTAAATTCAGGGCCGCCCCTTTGTCTCTCCACACCACCAGTCTGAGATGGAAGGGACCAAAACCACACTAGTGCCTCCGACAGGCCAGGTCGCAAAGCCCAAAACCCTCCCAGGGGCCAGCTCCTGTCCTGCCCGAGACCCGCCACGAGCTGGGCACGGTGCCCGAATCCCCTCGGGGCCGTTCCCCGCTGGGCGGGCGCAGCGGGATCCCTCCCTGCGCCGAGGCCTTACCTGCAGCAACAGCGGTCGCCCGCGCAGGGCTGTCCTTACCCCGTCATCCCGGCAGCTACGTGTTGACCTGAGAGGAAAAAGAGAGCGCGCTGCCTCGGCGTCCCTCCTCCCGAGGGAACCCCGCGCTGCCCGGCTCAGGGGCGAGGGAGCCCAAGCGGGCAGAATCGGGCCCCGCGGTGCCTTCTGGTGCGCAGCTCTGCAGAGGAGGAGGAGGAGGATGTTGCGCCCCTCGCACTTTTCTAGGCACAAGTGATTCCCTAGTTCAGAACATCCGGATCCTGCCCGTGTCACTCGGTGCTGAGCCGAAATGTTTTGGTCTCTGCGCCAAAAGCCCAGCGGGGAGCCCGGCGCACCCTGCACTGCTTTGTCCCTGAGAGCCTCCATCCCCGGGGGCAAACGGGGAATTCTGGCCCTCGTACAGTCTGTGCCCGGTGAGCTGAACCCCACCTTCGCTAGAGAAGACAACCGGGGGAGGAAATGGCTTTCCAGGAACCGCTGAGGGGGCTGAGACCCCGGGAGAGAAGGGGAACGCGCCTTTCCCTAGGGAGAAGCAAAGCTCCAGTGCGGCCGGGCTGCGTGAATTTAGACCTGCTGAAGGCCAGCTTCCAGGCAAGGGGAATTAACGCCCGGGGGTGGAAGGGATGAGGAGCACGTGGAGTCCTTCTGGACAGAGTCCAGAGAGCCTCCTCTGCTACCCCTGGCCTCCGTCCTCACGTGGAGCAGTGACTGTACTCAGAAACAGACATTTTGGCAGCAGGCTGGCGTCGCTGCCTGCTGACAAACTGGTTGGATACAAAACCATAATTGAAAGTTACAATAACCTTTATAATATAGCAATATATTTCATTGTTAAAATAAACTATTATGCTTTCCCCTATTATTAAAAAAGAAGCGAGCAGTACAGAGGCAAGATGCAAACCCATGTTGAAGCTCCTTAAGTCTGGACAGAAACGCTTCAGTCTGTGAGTTTGCAGAGAGGATTTTGTATCTTTCTGGCGTTTCTAGGACGTTTTCCTTGCAGGCAGTGCAAGAGGTTCGTGGAGCAAAAACCGAGGCTGTGCCGAAAAGGAGACTGGCTGTCGTAGGGTGGGTCCTGGAGGGGCTTCGGGGCGCAATCACCTCGCTGGCTCTAGCAGCAAGAGAGCACGGGGTGGTTTTTCTCTTGCATTGCAAAACCGGGGTGCGGGCAGCTTCGGTCCTGGTGGTGTGCAGGGTCCGACGGCTTCCCGGCTGCGGGAGGAGGTCAGCATCTCTTTGGGTTTATAAATTTATGTTTCAGTTTTGTTCTTGTGCTTTTCCTCCGCATGTGTCGGTGGTCCCAGCTCTTCTCTCCACTTGCCCGGACGCAGTTGGAGGGGCAGCCTCTCCGGGCCCATGGCCGCAGGCTCCGAAACAACTTTCTCAGGTGTGTGAACAGCACCGGGGAGCATCCTGCCATGGGCAGGGGGAGGCTGCACACCGCGGTCCTGCCAGCCGGCTGCCGGAGAGGAAAGCTCCGGGGCATGAGCTTGCGCCCCGGTGCACGTGTGTTGGTGGCTGCCACGTGCACCGAGGTGATGCCAGCGCTTGTACCAAGACGCAGGGAGCGGGGGAACAGCTCCAGGTGCACACCTCAGGCACCAGACCGTGCTGGGGTGCTTGGGGTTGGGGCCGTGGAGCACTCGCCCCCTGCCCGCCTCTGCCTGCCGGGGAGAGGAGCCCTCACTGTGGCCTCAGGGCTGCTCCAGTTCCGGTGGCGGGGCTGGGGCCGTGAGGTGCGGGGAGCCCCAGGGCTGGCCCCGGTGGGCTCAGCGCCCGGGGTGGGCACTGGGACTTGGCCCCAGGACTGACAGTGGGATACGGTGCTGAACCAACAGGGGGTGCGGGATGGAGGAGGCAGGGTGCACAGTGTGCAGGACGGGAGATCAAGGGTGCGGGACGGAGGATCAAGGGTGCACGTGCTGCAGGGTGCAAGGTGCCGAGCACAGGGTGCAGACCCAGGGCTGCGAGGTGCTGGGCAGGGGGTCTGGGGTTGTGCAGGGGTGAGGACGGGAGGTGCAGCGTGTGGGGTGCAGGGCTGGGGGCTGCAATCTGCAGGTCGTAGGGCACAGGGCCCGGCGTGGAGGATGCAGGGCCAGGAGCTGCAGCGGTGCCGTGAGCTCCGGCACCCCAAAGCCACGCAGCAGCACGTGGCCCGGCACAACCCAGCACTGCAGCCGGGATCCCACCTCCCCAGCCTGGCTCCTGTCACTCCTGGCCCCTCGTGACCATGCCGAAGCAGCAGCTCTGCGCAAAGAGGAGCTTCTCCTGCACTGGTTGCACTACTCGAGCTTTCACCGCTGGTATTTCACTCCCCTTCACAGCCTCAGGTCCTAGCCAGCTGGCATTTCCTCATCCCATCTTACTCAGTTTGATTTCCCAGACTTGATGATTAGCCCGTAAGGAGGTTCCCGCTGGTGATATCGATTCTCAGGCATCAATACTTCCCTCAGCTATCCAACGCCCTAGGATGTATTTCTGCCTCTCCGTGTACATGTTGTACACAGCAGTTTGTTCCTACACAAACCACAGAAGAGGCGGGGAAATGTTTTTTTCTGCTGGCTGCCTGCGGCCAGTGGAGATTCTGTATTTTAGGCTCGCTCTTAGAATTTACAAGCCCTTCTTCATTGCCAGACTTGAAACCTCCTTACAAAGACGGGCAGAAGCTTCTTTATCCCCACCTGAGGACCAGGGAAGCGTGGACGAGGGCTACCTGTAGGCACATGGGGATCGGCAGCAAGGCTCAGAATAGACTTTGGGCTGCTGCCGAGGCAGTGACACTCTCCCAGCAGTCCTGCCCACCCTACAATTACACTAATGACAAGATCTTTGAAAAGGGGAAGAGCAGCGCATTCCCAGAAGCTGAGTATCTGCTGCGGCCAAGGAATAGAAAAGGCTGGCAGTGATCTCCGTGCACCTCCTCTCCTCCCTGAATGCAAAACACGCGACAAGAACAACCACGGCTTGCTACCATGCCACCGACAGCCTTAACACAACCACCTCTGCAGCACCAGGAGCTCATTTTGCAGCTCCCCCGGAGCCCACAGCAGAGGAGCCTTCCTCCTCTTCCTCCTCCTCCTCCACCGCGTGCTGATGGCTGGAGCTGGCGGGGGGGAGCGCGCCTTGCTACCCGCCGCTTGTTTTCTATGCAGCTTTAATTGCAGGGCGCAGGGAGTGGAACACCTACCACCAGCAGTAAGTGGGGTTTTGCACAGAAATCCCTCTGCACCAGGCTGATACGGCCCTGCCTACGTGCGCGTGAAATGCGGCGTTATTTATGGAAGTGAAAGAGTTACACAGGAGAAGATTACAGGCTAAGTATACCTGGCGTAACACAGTGACTTTGATTACAATTACTGACACTGCCGGGTGATGTGTAATTAATATCGCGGAGTAATTACATGGTTACTTCATCTGTTTAAAAATATATAAATATCCTCTGCTGAGTTTTCATTGAAAGCAGCAAACACCATCCCAGAGCTGCAGCCTGCTGGCAGGAGGCAAGGCTCTGTGCAAAGACCAGGCAGAGCCCCAAAACAACCGCAGGGCAGAGCTAAGAAAAAGGGGAAATGGTGAAAGCAGAACAGAAAACGGTTCCTTGCAAAGTAGCCAGGTGATGCCCGAGCGTCCGTCAGAGAGCTGAGCACCTGCTACAAGCCGGAGCCGGCCCCGGATGGTGCTGCTGATCCCCACCAAACCCAGCAGAAGCGGGACAAGGGAGGTGGGTTGGTTTTAAACAGATGAAGCGTCCCACTCGGTACTCGCCTTCGTCACTACACCGCTTTACAGGGAGCCCCCAACCTCGGCGCCGTCGGCTCGGCTGGGGGCGTTGGGCACCCGGCAGTTCTGGGGCAGCTGCGAACGGCACCAGGCTTGGGGACGTGCCCGGCGCCCTCCCGAAACGCAGGGGTGCTCCGGGGTGGGTGACGGTGGGGACACCTCCGAACCGGGGCGGCGTTCCCCGCCTGCTTTAGGCACTGCTTCCCGAGCTCCAGGCGCCAAGAAGAAGAGCTGCTGCTTGTCCTGCCCCAGCAGAAACCTCTCGCTGCTCTGGAGAAACACCCCCACGCAGGTCAGGCACCGCCACCTACCCTGGAACGCGAGAGGTGCGTGTGTGCATTCGTGTCTTGGCAAGGAGATGGGATGGAGCGTGGACATCGTAGGTCAGAGCCTGTGCAAGAAGCCACGGGATGGGCGCCTGCCCGCCGGGGCTGGGAGCGGAGCAGGAGGAAGGGGAGCGCACCCATGGCGAGCGGCCCCGGCCTCGCGCCCGGCCCCGGGGTCCACACAGTGGAATACTCTTCCTCTGGTGTCTCCGTTGCTTCAGTGCTTCCGACTTGGTTTTGTTTTTGTTTTGTTTTCAATGTGAAGACCTGAGATTGAGCGTGGATTTCTGTCCTCCACCAAACACTGCGGCACGGGCCTTGCCAGAGGCTTCGCCTCCCGTCCCCTTCCTTCACCACGTGTAGAGGCACCTAAACGGGGATTAGATTTCCGATTCCAAGGCGTTAGCGAGCTCCGAGCACCCGCTCGGCACCGCTGGTCGCACCGAACGCTCCCGCGGCGCTTCGAGAAACCCGAAGAAAGTCCCTTGAGACCTCAGGACCTGCGCGTCAGCTCTTCCCGTGTCCGTGGAGGGCCGAGGGGCTTCGCTCTGCGTTTTTAGCAGCTGCTTGAGCTAGTGTAAGGGGTGGGGAAGGAGGTGGAGCTGACCCCGATGGGGCTCTCGGAGAGAGGAGTTTGCGGGGTGCCCACCGCCACGCTGACCCCCCGCGCCTCGATGAGGGCGGCGAGCAGGCGCTGCTGCTGCTGGCGCAGCATGTCCGCGATGAGCAGCGGCAGGGAGTTGAAGCTGGCGCTCAGCTGCTCCAGCTTGGACTCCAGGCTGCCGATCTGCTTCTCCAGGTCCTCGCTGCGGTCGTTGAGCTCGGTGATGAGGTCGTACATCACGTTCTGCATCTGCGGGGAGAGAGGAGACAGCCGAGGGGTTGGCGCGGTGGCTAGGGGCGCTGCACTGCTGCCCGGACCAGAAACGCCGAGCCCTTCTTGCAGTGCTCCTGCGAGGCAGCCCCGCACCGTCCCTGGGCTTCGGAGGCTGCTTCTGAGCCACCGCGCGCCGCCCGGGCTGTGAGCAGCGGAGGTTTCGCCTGCTGAGACCTTGCGAGCACACCCCGGCTCTGTCAGCTCTCATCAGGCAGCTCTGCAAGCTCAGCACAACGCGGTGAAACAGAGGAGAAAGAGCAGGCAGCAGAGGAAGGGACAGGGAGGGGGACCAGGAGCTCGTCACCTCCCCAGACCACCTCAGGGTTGTTTACCCGAGGGGCAAGGGGCAGCTGTGGCTTTGCCTCTAATGCTCCGTTCCATTACAACCCACGTGTGCCCCACCGAAGTGATTAATGCTGCTGGGCCCTCGTTGCAGCTCCTGGGCTGCTCGCGGCCATCTCGGCCCCACTGCCTGCTCCCAGGCATCCTGCCCAGAGCCCCCCAGGGCAGAGGAGGTCTCCTTGGCTGTGCTGGTACCAGAGCCCCAGAGCTGCCCTCACAGCCCCGTTAGCAGAACGGGAAGGGGGAGCTGCCGCCCGCTTCGAGCCAGCTGCTGTCGGGATGCAGGCAGGGCCCCAAAGGATGGGCAGCGATCTGGGGCGCCACCCCGCAGGATAATCCCTGCGTTTTAATCCCTTCCTGCCAGCAAAACCAGCCTGCGCCCCCAGAGCCTTCCCGTGCCAGACCAGGACGAGGCATTTGGGAGGCTGGGGCTGCGGGAGGCAGCACGGCAAACACCACGCACCCGCTGCGGCGCATCCGGCCCCGGCCCCTCTGCACCGTGACCGGTGCTGGGCTCGCCCCCTCTTCCACTACAAGCACATTAAAGTGATGAAACCCAGCGGGCTGACCGCTGAGCATCCCCAGCTGGGGCTGTGATGCTTTCCCCAGGGACGGTGAGCACAGAGCCTTACTGGAAGCGGGGTGCTCCCCCCCCCCGCTGCCTCCCAGCTCGTGTTTGTGCTCTTTCCTCCTGCCTAGCACAGGCAGCAATCCCCTGGCAGCGATTCCCAGCTGACAGCTCAGGAGCCGGAGCATTTTGCAGTCAGCCAGGTCTGCTTTAGGTTCTCCGAGTGAGGAGAAACACTCTGCAGCCTGGCCGAGCCACGAGGTTGCAGCGAGGACTTGCCTTCGAAAGGTCAACCAGCGTGTTGGCCTGGTCGCTCAGCTTCCTCTGCTCCATCTTCACGCTCCGCAACCTGGGGAGGAGGAGAAAGCAACACGGATGCACCCCCTTCCCAAACTACGGCTGCAAAATGCAGCCAGAGACCTGTTTGCTTCAGGGAAATGGGAAATTGTCCCTGGACCCTGCGGGCGGGCAGGGTCACCCCTCCCCAGGGCTCAGCAGCCCACTCCCCTCTTCCCCCCAGAGCTGCGGGAGCTGGCGCACGCCCCACTTACTGGTGAATGGCTTGTAGGAACTTCCTCTGGTGCTTCCTGACTTTTGCGTGGTCAATCTTTTTCAGCAGCTTGGTGTGCTTGTAGATGAGCCACGTCTCCCGCAGGACGTTGGCTGCCGCGTTCTTGATCTGTAAGAGAAGGGAGTCGGCCGCAGGTCACCAGCCCCATCTGGTGCAGCGCGTGGGACGTGTTATTTCACGGAAACAATGCTCTGGCTTCGCTGCGTTCTGCCGCTTGTGAGCAGAAATAGCTGCCGCTGCGACAGCGCTTGACTCGCCCCAGCTGGGAGCGTGGCGCGCGGCTCCGTGCGCCTGGACGAGCTCCTGCGTGTGTGCGAGGGGTCACGTGCGGCGGGGACGGAGCAGCCTGTGCTCCGGCTCCAGGCAGAGCAGCGCGCCCCGGCCCCCGCTGCGGCCACATCCCCATCCCACCCCGCTCCGATGCCCTGGGGAGAACCGCTCCTCGCGCTCCAGCCATCAGGCGCCTCACCCGCGTGGGAAGTTTACACTAAACCGACGCCTCAAAGGAAAATAAATCCCAAAGTATTTCTCCTCTCCTGCATCTGTCTGCTGGTTTTGGCTGGACGCACGCACGCACAGAAGGCATCAGCCCCGTGCTCGGCTCGGCTGCTGGCGCGAGGTCGCGGCTTCCACAGCCTCTGTGGCTCAGCTGCAGCCCCGCTGCTTGCTCCGGAGTGAATTGGCCGCAGCCTGCTTGGCACGCAGCCCGCGGAGCCACATCCCCGGCCGCAGGAAGGGGCTGACCAGCTGGGTGCTGTCCCAGCCTGACCACGCACGCCACCCAGGCACCTGTGGCTGCAGCCCCCTGGCAACGGCTCAGCTGCTGGGACCGAAGGGGGAAGGATGCTGAGTCCTTCCTAGGGGCATCGCTGCTGCTCTCTGAGCACCCCAGCTCACCCGGGCTGTGCTTTACCTGCTTGCCTCCATCGAGGTGGGGAGCATCAGCTTGTCCTGCCCAGGGAGGCCGCTTTGCCCAGCGCTGGACACTCAGGGCTCCCGTTCTCACCATCGTGCACACCCTCGGAGGGTGCCCCATCCCCACCAGCTGGGCAGATGGGCTGCGCCTCTGCTTCCAAGCCTGGCTGCACTGCCCCTCACTCCATCTCACATAAAAACTGCCCCGACACCGGTGTTAGGAGCCCACCCAGCCATCCAGTGCCGCTGGGTCACCAACGCTGCGCCACAACGGGGCTGCTGAGACCAGAGGCCTCCCCCCGTGGACCTCGCGCGCTGCTGGGGACACGGTGCCCAACAGCTCACAGGGCCCTTGTGCCCCTTGCCTTGGCATCCTGCAGGGCAAACAGGAACAGGTTTGGGATTTCACTCCCTTGGAGAGGTGGGGGAGCTCTGTGGAGATGCCCAAACTTCAAGCTGCGATGCCGCGGCATGGTTTGCTCACATGGGACATGTCCTGGGTGTCCCACCGCCCCGGATGCCACCCTTGTCCCCTTCCCCTGTGTTTTGCTGGTGACTGAAATCCAGGAGCAGGCAGCCCAGCTGGGGCTGGTGCCCACGGACCTGCCACGGCCTCTGGGTCCCTCTTTGGGGACTGAGACCGCAGCAGCATCACGGCGCAGCTCTCGTCTGCAGCAGGCAAGATGCTGAATCACTGAAATCCTCTCGTCTTCCTGACACTGAGATAAGTGAGATCATATTCCACAAGAGGAGATGGTCTGTCTCCTCCAAGGAAAGTAAAAAACTCGGGCATTTCCTCCCCGAGGCACGGCAGAGCTCGTTGCATTTCCTACAGCCCTGTAAAGTGGAGTGGAGTGGAGCAGAGGGCTGATGCCGTTTGCTTTTACCATAATGCTTGAGCCTGCTCTGCATTCAAGGCACTCAACACCTCGCTCCCGCCCTGGTACCCGTGGGACCGGCCCTCGGGGATGCTGCAGGCTGCAGTTTCCCCTCAGACTGGAGAAGAAAACGCCCCGGAGCACCCCTGGTTCCCGCTGCCCCCACCCCGAGCCATCCCTGGCACCTTACCCGCTTGGTCAGCTGCGTGTCCATCATGAAGTTGTGGACGTGCTTCTCCGCTTTGGTGAGCTCCAGCTTCCTGGCCACCACGGCCACCACCAGGGCTGTGCAACCGGCGCCCTGCACGGGGACAGCAAGGACGGGGGGGACACAGGGACGTTGGCTGGGGAGCGGATTCAGCCCCGCGGTCGCTCTCACCCTCGTGCTTTCCCCCAGGATTGCAAACCCCTAATTAGCTGAGGCACCACACGCCCCCTGCCCACATAACCAGTTATCCCAACAGGTTAACCTGGCTTTATCAGAGGACCCAGCTTCCCGCCGCATCCTTGAGCGGCTGCCAACGCACCCAGTAATTAACGGGGCTGATTTACAAGGTCAGTGGTGAGCCCTCGCCTTCCCAGCGCCCTGGGGACACGAGGAACGGCCGAGCTGATCCTGCTCATTGCTGCCAGCCACGGACCACGATCTGTCCCAGCACCGTGACTGTGTAGGGGTCTCACCGGGGGCTCTGGGCAGCGGGGAAGGCACCGAGCACCCCGAAGGAGAACAGGGATGGGGTCCCAGCCCCCTGCAGTGCCCCGGGATGGAGCGGGACCCCTGAACGGCTGCAGCGACAGCTGGAGCTCGCTTTATCCCAGCGATTAGCGGCGGATCCGCGCCGTTGCACAGCCGTCACCTCCAGCGTGTCTGCCGGCAGAAACCCAAGGTGCCAAGGCAGGGGAGCCTCTGCTCCCCGCGGGGCTCCGCGCGCCGCCTGGCTCTGCCCACACCAGATGAGCCGCTCCCCCCTCCCCGGTGCTCTGGCAGAGGCCCACGACCCTGGCAAACGATCCTTAATTTATTAAAGAGTCATTAATTAGCATCGTGGGCTGAGCTGAATCCTTCAGCATCCCGGCAGGTCCCAGCGCGCGCTCTCGGCTTTCACCACTTCTCCCTTTGCCAGCGGCCCCGGTGCTGCCGCTCGGGGAGCCCCAGCGTGCTCCTGGCCCCCAGGGCTTTGCAGGGGGACACCGGGGGGGTCCCCAGCCTGGGGGCACCCACCCTAGTTCCTGGGTGGAGAGGGGCTTTATTGGCCAGCACTCCACCGTGCTGGTGGAAACGCCACGTCCAGCCCTCCCTGAGTTTTCTCCCTCGGTTGGCTCCTATCACCAGCATCAGCCTCCCTGGCGCCCAACCTTACATGAGACAGATGAAATACTTGCAGATAATATCAAATTAATACCCTCCAGCAGAGCCGCCTCAGCCAAGAGCTCTCCTGGGGCACCACGGCAGCCGAGCCAAGAGATGCTGGTGCCAGGCGGGACGGGGGCAGCTCCATCCCCAAAGCCTGGCACCCAAGGCAGGGACCGAACTGGGGTGCTGATCTGCGCAGGAGCTGTGCCTCGCTGGGGCCCCTGGCGCCGGCTCCTGTCCCCAGCTGGAAAGCCGCACAAGCTGGGACGTCTCACGAGCATCTTGGAGCAGGTACGCTCGGGGCCCCAAAGGACAGCGGCCTTCTGGCCACGAGCAAGCGAAGCAGCGGTGCCGTGGGCGGGGAGCGCTCCCAGCTGGCCTCTGCTCCCCCCGGGACGCGGCAGCATTTGGGATCACTCGGCGCGATGGAAGCCAGGCTGCGCGAGCAGGGCGGCCAAGGGATGCTCGGGGGCCTCTCTGTGTCCACATCCGCAGCTGCTGCCCCCCCTCCAGGCTTTACTACAGCCTGGCTCCCTGCTCCCTCGCAGCACAGGGGTCCAAATTCACCCCAAATTCACCCGCAAGGACAAGCAAAGCCAAAGGCAGCTCGCAGGTTTGTAGCCCCAACGTGCTCCAGTCCAGGGGCCAGTGTCCCCAAGGGATTCGGCGTCCCAAGCTGTGTCCCCAAGGGATTCGGGCACAGCCCAGCACCCCACAGCACCCACCAGGCACCCAGCCTGCGCCACCACCTCGTTACCCAAACCAGCACGCTCTGCCAATTACCGCACTTACAGCAATTGCAATTACAGCTCCAGCAGCTTTCAGGCTGCGAGACTTCAGAGCTGAAGCCATTATGGCTCGGACAAGCCTGCTGAGAAGCCGGTCCCCGTAAAAACCCCACTGCCTCGGTGCCCCGCTGCCCCAGCCTCAGGGTAGGGGATGAGCGGAGCCCAGGGGACGGGCGGCCGGCTCGGCGCTTACCATGATGCCGGTGAGGAGGCAGACCCCCTTCCCGCAGTAGGTGTGCGGGACCATGTCGCCGTACCCGATGGAGAGGAAGGTGATGGAGATGAGCCACATGGCCCCCAGGAAGTTGCTGGTTACGTCCTGCTGGTCGTGGTACCTGTTGAGAAGACGCGGGCGTCAGTGTCACTGCAGGGGACGGGGACAGGACCTGGGTGCCACGGGAGGTGGCTTGCCAACCGAAATGCCGGCACAGCGCGGCAGCGGGTGCTCGTGTGCTGCCGTGGGTGCACCTGGGTGCGACGGCTCCCCAGGCACGAGAGCATCGTGTGAGACAGGGAATAAAGATTAACAGCACGGCAGGATGCCCCATAGCAACAGAGATTGCACAATTTCCGGCAAAGAAAAAAAAAATCCACACGCACAAAATCAGAGCAAAAACTCAACAGCGAGGGCTTCTGCTTTCGGTCAGACCTGTCACCACGTCCCAGGCCCTCCGGCTCCTTCCCCGGTGCCACGTGGCGCGGCGGCAGGAGCTGTCTGATGGGAGAAACAGATGTGGGGCCCCTGCTCTAACCCACGAGGGCCCGGACCTGCAGACCTCGTGGTTGGAGGGCACGGGGCAGAGCCTCCCGGCACATCTGGACCCCCAGGGACTCGTTTTCTGGCCAGAGCTGCTGTGCAAGCGGACGGATGTGCGGGCACCGTGCTCAGGGTGCTTGGTTGAACTGGTCATGGTGGTGACTCACGCAAGAGCCCCTGGCCACGAGCATCGACAGCGCTGACCCCATCTGCTCCTCGTCCCATCCCCACTCCCACATCCCCCCCATCAGCTCAGGACACTGACGTGCCGCGGGGACGCTGCCAAGCCGCAGGCACGCACCATGCTCTTAGCCAGAGCCAGGGGCGGCTCGCCGCGTGGGACCGAGCGCCCGCAGAGCATCTCCAGCTCCAGGGATGCTGCAAACCTTCCGCGGCCACATCCCCGCCGAGCCCCAACGTCCTGCCCTGCTTCCTGCCCTGCCGGGGTCAGCGACCGCAGCAGCCCAGCCGCCTCTCGTCCCGCTAACACGCGAGCAGGCCCCCGCGTTGCAAGCTGTGCGTGCCCCCCGAGGAGCACCCCCTCGCTCCAGTCCCACCAATCCCACCCAGGGTGGGCACCGGCCCCCACGCCGGGCTCTCCGCCGCCGAGCCCTGCCTGCCCGCGTCCCTTCCCCGCAGCAGGTTTCTCCCAGCCTCCTCATGAAATCATTAGAGGAAAAACAGATGGAGCTTTTGGCAATTCCCTGCAAATCAATTCATCCAAGCTTCGCAGCTCATAACTCGCCCAACAGTTGGGTTTTCTCCTCTTCCTACATTTTTCTTCCTCCCCCCCCAGTAACTGGAGACCCTAATGAAATAGCAGAGCAGGAGAAAGCGTCTTCAGCCGTGACAAGGCGAGGCTCCAGCCCGGGCAGAGGGGCTGGAGAGCACGGCTGCCCCGGGACCCTGCGAGGGCTCCCAAAAACCAGCGTCAGCAGCTCCCTGTGCCGAGCCCACCTGACGCATCCCACAGCGCAGCCTCAGCTCTGGCCTCCAGGACACCGGGGGGCTGCCAGCAGACACCCAGCCCCCCCCAGCCCCCAACGCAGCGTGCCCAGGGGTGACCCAAGTGGCGCAGAGGAGCTGGCCGTGCCGTGCTGAGCAGACACCCCCGGGCTGATGTGGCCAGCGGGCTTTCCCCCGCCTCGGCGCGCATTTCCCCCTGCTCGCGTTTGTGTTTCCCCGATAAGGGCTGAGCCCCAGTTCCCGCGGCAGGATGTGAGCTCTCAGGCCGTGGGGACAACCCCAGCTGATGGGAACAACGTGCTGGGGGCTGACGGGGGGAAGGGGGCTCCGGAGGCTCCAGCCGGACCGACGGCTTCTCTTCCAAGAAGCACTCGGAGCTCATAAACAGGAGCAGCTGGCATTGCGCGAGCAGGAAGAGGGGCCGGCCGCTCGTGCCAAGGGCTGATGCAATTCTTTAGACCCGAGCGCCGATTTCCAGCACCCCCCGTCCGCGCTCCCCGCAGAGAGCGAAGCGCAGCACGGCTGCCCCGAGCATCGCCCCAGCGCTCAGCCCGGCTCCACGCCGAGCCTCGCGGCACTGGGACGTCTCCGCGGCACGTGCTCGGCCCTGCCGTGGGTTTGGGGATGGCCGCGCTGCGCCGAGAAGCCGTGCACATGCGGAACACCCCGGAACGCAACGGGGAGCGGGCGGGGGGCACGTGCAGGCACACGTGTGCGGCCGCAGGCAGCACCGCAGGCAGCGCGGCGGCCGGGCGAGGGTTGCTTAGCGACTCGCTGCCTCCAGGGAGATGCGGCCCCCCCGGCACGCAGGGTGGGGAGGGCGCCCGCAGCGATGCTGCGGCCCCGGGGGGACGCGAGGGCGAGGCGGGGGGACGCGGCACGGCGATGCCGCCCCGGCGGCGGGGACCGCGCCTCGTCCCTGGGTGGGTGCTGGCCGGGAGCTGCCGCGCAAACCGCAGCGAACTGGTTCCAGTGCCGGTGCAGCAGGCAGACGGGGGGCACAGGGACACGTCCTCTCCCCTGTGCTCACGCTGCTTTGCGTGGACACGAGCGTCCCGCTGCCACACCTGGTGGCGCTTGCAGGAGCTGTGGCAGCACCCAGGACCCCTGTGCGCGGCGGGGACAGCGCATCCCTTGGGGTCAGCGCCTGTCCCCGGGATCCTGGACCCCCCCAGGTCTCTGCGTGTCCCTGGGGTCGGCACAGCTCCAGCCCGGCTGGGGGGGGCTCCCATCTGCCGCTCTGCAGGCACAAGGAGGTGGTGTTCATGGCAGCTCACGGCAGTGCTGGCGATCTGCAGCAGCTCTTCTACATCATTTCTATTTTTCCTTGCTAATGGCTATTTATTTACATCGGGTTTTTCAGCCTAAGCCCCCCAGGTGCAGGAATCAATCCCCTGCATGGCCCCTGGGAGCCCGCCCGCCCGCTCCCCATTTCGGAGGTACAAATAAAAACCTCCCAAACACAATTAAGGAGCACACAACTCTCCAGCACATTCTAATAGCATCATTAAGAGAAACAGGAACATAAACACAGCCTGTAAAAGCTCGTAAAACCCAAGCGTGCAGCTCCAGTCCACGTCCACAGTACTTAAAGCTGCCCTAACGCAGTTCCCTGTGGCTCGGAGACCCAGGTGGGACCGGGAGGTGACTTCTGCGAGGGAGGAGGAGGAGGAGGAGGAGGAGGAGGAGGAGGGTCTTCCTTCCTCCTGCCTTGCAAGCACCCACAAGGGAGCCGGGCACCCCGGGTGCTGCCAGCCCCGAGCAGGACCCTCTGCAGCGTCCCCCGAGTGGGGCTGGGGGCTCGGGGCCAGCTGCGGCGACGAACCCCTGCGTTTCTGAGCCCAGCACCAAACCGCCGCAACAACTTAGAGGGATTTAATGCGATTTGGCTAATCCACTTAAAGCAAATAATAACACGCATTTGTCTTCTTGAGCGGTTTCCTGCAGACAAGCCCACGCACCCTGGCTCCCACCACCCTGGCCAGGGGGAGAGGAGCAAGGGCCCGGTGCCGGTGGCACCGAGTCCCAGTGCTGCTGGGGGAACGGGAACGGGCCCGGCAGAGGTGGCTGTCACCACGAGAATAAAACCCCGGGCACTGGGAGTGAGCCCCAGCTCCCCAGCAGCATCCCCTGATCCCAGCAGGGCTCCCCAGCACGCCCTCGGCCACCTCCTTGGACAAGTCACCAGGGCTGGGGCTGCCCCGGCCCCGCTCCCCGGGGAGGTGGAGGAGCAGCAGAAGCACGCCTGGGAGTGGAGCTGGCCGGCAGGCAGGGCCATATCCTGCTCCCTGCACCCCCGGGAGCCCCTTGAGCCCACCTGCTGCCGGAGCCGCACTTCAGAGCCAGCACAAGTGTCAGCTGAGCGAGGGCAAGGCTGGGAGCCAGGGCCTGAGAGCTGTCCTGAGCCATTAGCCCTGCTCTGATCGCGGCTCAGCACCCAGCACAGCCCCCTGGGGACGGCAGCATCCCCGCACAGGACAGGGGGGTCTTTCCCTCCCCCTGCCCCAGAGTGTGCAGCAGGCAGCCGGGACAAACAGTTCCCAGCGAAGCCCTGGCAGGGGCTGGGGTGTCCCCCAGGGGGCCCCGAGGGGTGCTGGTGCATCCCAGCACCGGAGGCGCCGCCGCGGTACCCGCCGGGACCGGTCGCCACAGCAACCCCTGCGCCGTGCAAAGCGATGCCGGCGTGATGCCATCCGGCAGTGGGTTTGCAGCCACGGTGTTGTCATGGCACTCGGCTCACAGCGATGCCAGAGCCAGGCGCCGCTGCTCGCCAGCCTCCCCGCACCCAGCGGGGCCCCCACGTCCCCCCCGCCATCCCCGGGGCACCTGCTGGGGACCCTCCCAACGCCCCGCGCCCCAAAACCCGGCCGCAGCGCCCGCCCCTCTCACCTCTCGCACACCCGGACCGTCCACGCGGCGATGATCCAGAGGGAAATGCTGAAGACCAGCAGCACCGTCCCGGGGCAGATGGTCATGAGGGTCTTCATGACGAAGCGCGTGTTGAAGTTGATCTTGTTGAGCGCCCCGATGCTGCGCGACGAGGCGTCGGTGAAGAGCTTGCTGTGCAGCAGCATCACGCGGGCGATCAGGTAGAGGCGCAGGAACATGGGGATGGACAGGATGATGTCCACGTCCGCCTCTGCCCGGGAAGGCGTGTAGGAGAAAGCCAGGCGGGCTGTCCAGAAAAATTTGTACTCCCCGGGGATGGGGTGTATGGCACAAACCAGCATCTCCAGGCTGATGTAGAGGATGCGCTCGTACGTCATTGCTATCCGCCAGTCGTCGGCCCCGTTGTCGATCACAAAGAGCTACCGGGAGGCAAAACCACGGCGTTACCGGTGGTCCGGCCACCCCCGCCCCGCAGCACAGCCCCACAGCTTGGAGGGCACCGACCCCAGAGCCCCACGGAGATGGATAAAGGGAACTGCCCTGGGGGACCAGGGATGGAGGCAGTGGGAACAAACCTCCCCCGAACCCTCCAGCTGCTCTGCCTGCACCTTCAGGACATGGCTGTGGCGCTGGGAATGCCCCAGAAAGCTTCGGGGTGCCCCGAGACATCCCCGCTGCAGCGGCCGAGATGGGCGAGCCACGGTGCCACTGGCACAAGCCACCCTGGTCCTTTTGCTCGCCCCAAAAGTGGCATCACCCAGGTGCCAGCGCAGCCCTGCTCCGCTCCCAGCTGCGGGCGGAGGGCCAGGAGCTGGCGATGCCGACGCGGGCAACTTTTCAGGAGGAAGCGTGGCAATGGATGGGACCGGGTTGTCATAGCAACTGCAGGTTCATCCTGGGCAAAGCAGCGCGGCACCGCTCCTCTCCAACCGCTGCAGCAGGAGCCGGGCACCCTGCAGGAGCCTCAGCACCCGGCAGGATGGGAGCAGGGGCTCCTCGCCTGGCTGTGAGCCGTGCACTGCCCAGCACCACCCCCACGGGAGATGTGGCCTCGATGCACATGTTCGTGAGCCTCCATGGCTCTGTTCCGCACAAGCTGGGCCACATCGGTGCCACCAACGTCCCCTCCAACAGCAGGGACCAGCTCGGGGACTCCCGGTGAGCAGCACTGGGCAAAGACACCGCTGGAAACGGACCCCAAGGGGATGTGGCAGCACACTACCCTCACCAGCACCTCCTTGACCCTGCAAAGAGCAGGGCCACCCCGGCTCGTCCTGGGGGCTGGGAGCACCCGGGGGGGTGGGATCCCTGGCACAATGCTCCGTCAGCACCCCCAGCCCTGGCACCTGCGGCGAGCTGCGGGGCCGGCACGGCGCGGCACACGGGGCTGTCCCCAGGGACGGCGAGAGCCGCCGGGACTGACTCACGGAGCGCCTGTCCCCGACCACCTCCCTTTCTGTTTGGAAAGCTCCACTCCTTTTAGCTGCTTTGAGAAATTGTTTATAAAAAAATGCTCCAAGCTGTCAAGGGAGATCCTCAGGCATTTAGCAAGCTGACAGCCCATTCCTTCCTGGAAAAGGGTGTTAAAAATAAACAAATTAGCAAGAGGAAAAAGCCAGAGAGCCTTTTGGCTGCGTGTGGAGAATTGCACCGGGTGAAGGGCACGGGGAAGGGAGGTGCTCGGGGCAGATTTCCCCTCCTGCAGCCCCTCTGCAGCTCGCGGCGCATCGCTGCGGCGGGGGTTTCCATGGAAACCCCAGGCAAAGTCCGGCGGCACCCCGGCATCCCCGGCACCGGCAGGGGAAGGAGCAAGAGCGTTCACCACCGCGGCTGCAGGCGAGCGAAGCGTGCGGGAAACGCAAGGAAAGGCGCCGGGAAGCCGCACGGTGGAAGGAGAGGCTCCCAGCAGGGTGCTCGCCCCGTGACCCCCGGGGGTCTCTGCTCCCACAGCTCACCCAGGGATCCCGGCACGCGGTGTGCTGGGGCTGCGGCTCCCAGCTCCGTGCACAGCCGTGGGGCTCACAGGGCAGCGCTCCGGCACCTTGGGAGCACAGGTGGGGACTGAACGCGCAAACCACTGCTCTGGGCATCCACGGGGCTGCCCCCCAAAAACCTCCTGCCGGAGCTGGCAGCCTGAAGGCCGGCCGAGCACTGCGCTCCATCGCGTGCAGCAGCAGCAAACACCTCGCTGGCACAGGATGGCACGTGCCGCGCTGTCCCCGAGGCCACGCCAGCACCAGGCCCTGCCAAGCCCTTTGCATCCCTCACCGCCCAGCCCCTCGGCACCCAGGGGAGCGGGGCAGCCCCCGCCACGCAGGTGCAAAGGGCTGGGAGCAACCCGAGCAGCGAGGAGGAAGGCTGGGCTGCGCCAGCTCCCTGCACACGCTCAGCTGTAACGAGGAGCGAGTGACACACGCAATTAGCTGCAGATCGTGGCCTCGCAGCAGGAGGCAGAGAGCTGAGCGGCTGCTGGGGGCGGGGGAAGAGGAGCCGCAGGGAAGGATGTCGTTCACCTGCAGCCCCGGCTGGAAGGGCGATGGGAACGGGGACAGCGGGGGACCTGCCACTGTCTCAGGCGGCTGGGTGACCGCTGGTGGTGACGGCCACCTCCCCTACCTCAGAGCCAGCTTGGCCGCCAGAGCTGCTGCCCCACGGGAGCAGGGATGCGCCCATCCATCACTGCGCACTTCATTACAGTCGGTTGCAACAGGAAAAGGACCCAGGATGCTGGGCGGCCGCTATTCATCTCCTCTGGGGGATGAATCCTCCCGAGGAAAACGTTCCCGCGTGCTCCTTCCCGTCCCAGGCAGAGCCGGCTGCTGAGCCCACCACCAGGACACGGCACGGGGGTGAGGAGCCCGCAGCCCCTCCTGCCACAAAGCAATGCCCCCAGCCCCAGAGAAACCACGGCAAGGGGAGAGCTGGGAACGTCCCCAGGACTTGCCAATTACCGCAATTAGCACTGAGGGAAGCAGTTGAGGCTCTTGCCTGATCTTTTCTGTAGGATGGGGAGGGCTGGCAGTGCTGGCAGGGTGAACGCAGCCCCCCCCCCCCAGCAAGGAGGAAAGGAGAAGCTGAGGATTTATGGCTCCGTCAGCCCCACTTCCATCTCTGCTGAGATCCCAAGGCAGATTATCAGCAATCCCTTTATAAGTACCTAAAAGATAATAGGGCGATAAACAGCCAGCATGGATTTGTCAGGAGCAAATCGAGTCAAACCAATCTCATTTCCTCCCCTGCCAGAGTCACCAGCGCAGCAGAAGGGGGCGAAGCGGGCGGCGCAGCTCGGCTGCAGCGGGGTTCATGGCGCGGACCGGCGCGATTTCTGTGCGTGGGGACCGGGAACGCTCCCGGCAGGAGCGCTTCGGAGAGCCGGCCACGGGCTTCCTTGGCTCCAGCTGGAGAAGACGAAGCCCAACAAAACCCAAGGGTTCCAGGAACGACGTGGGACGCGGCCGAGGAGGCTGCGCTGGGCAGGGGGTCGCAGGCAGGACAGCGGAAATTATTTCACAGCGCTCGTCGCTGCCAACAGGGAGCACAACACAACACGTCCCGCTCCGCGCGGCGTGCGTCAACGGGGCCGTGGGAGGACTGGAGAAGGCCCAGAGGAGGAACCACGAGGACGCAAAGACCTTGGCAAGTCCGTGGGGAAAGGTGGAAGGAACTGAGCTGTTCGGTGGAGGAAGAAAGCCTCGGGGTAGAAAATCTTCGCAAGTCGGGAGCTGCGCTGGGGTTGCTTTGGTTTCACGGCCCATCACCGTGCTCAGTGCCCGCCTCTCCCATCCGCCAGCGAGCCCCCAGCACAGCACCCTGCCCGCAGGCTTACGTCCCCGATCCCGCCAGTTCTGCAGATTTTAGCACGTCCTCCAGCACTTTCCTGACCCACAGCCTGAATAAGCAGACCTGGGCCGTCGGAGGGGCCACGCACTTGAAGACAATGGGGATTCCAGCCCCGTCTCCAGGCGGAGCAGGATGAGAGCTGTACAACCCTGCGTGCTGGTCAGGGTGGATGCGGTGTTTGCAGAACCAAGAACAACAACCAGAGGAAGCCAGAAAGAGCCGGGGGTGCAGCTTGCCCTGCCGACCACAAACAAAGCAGCCCTGGGGGTAAATATTATTCCAGCAAAACCCAGCTCTCTCAAATATTTGCTTTGAGCAACCCATCACCCGTGGGCAGCCCCTCCGGCGCAGGCTGGAGCGCGAGCAGCCCACACGGAGCCCTTCTGCACCGAGGCTTTGCCAGCAGCGCAGCAGAACTCTGCTTTTTAGGGCCGGACAAGCTCAGACCCAACGGCGCATGCGAGGCAAGCCAGCCACGAGCGGGACAGTGGGGACCTGGCCCCGAACGGGCACCCACGGCTGAGGGGTCCCTCGCCAGGCTCACCGGGACGTTGGTGGCTCCTGGCCCCGCTGCTTGGACGCCGCAGCCCCGGCTTGGCCAGGAGCCCGGGGAGGAAGTTTGCTTTTCCAGCGCCTTTCCTTGGCCGCTTGCACACGTCGAACCCGCAGGAGGAGCAGGAGCCAGTCCCAGGCACGGCCTTGAAGGGGCTGGCAGGGGACAGGGCACCCTGGGGACAGCAGCGCTGGCCGCATGCCCCAGCCACTCGGCCACAACAGTCCCCAAACCCAGGGCACGGTTCACAAGCAGGCAGGATCACACCAGCACCGGCTCCTTCTTCCATCCAACAATTCCTTCTCCCATCCCCAAAACACACCGGCACCGAGCTGGAGCAAACTGGGAGCCCTTTCCTCTCCCAGCAACGCTGGAGTGAGCAAAGAGGAAAAGAATGGGCAGGCTCGATTAGGAAAGTATTTCACAGCTTCCCTTAGCATATCATCCGTGCGGTGAAAAGAGAAAGTCGGGGCCCTGCCCTGCTGCCTCCTCACCCAGGCCAGGGCACCCCTGCAAACCTGGGAACAGGGTGAGGGAGCAAAACCCAGCCAGAGAGAGGCGGCAGCAGCTTTAATGGGATTAACGAGCTAATTCCCATCACTCCTGTGGAGCGGACTGCAGGTGCTCTTCCCTATATGAGGGTCAACAGCCAGAGGGACGTAACAGGAGGGAGCGGGTGTCCTGGCACCCAAACCCTGCGGGCTGGTGGCCGGGCGCAGCTGCGAAGCCCGCAGCCTGGCTGTCGGGGCCCCGGGACCTACCTGCACCTCCCGCGTGTGGTAGGCGATGATGAGGCCCAGCAGGATGACGGTGGACAGGCTGATAAGGCATTTCAGGGCCAGGGAGAACATGGAGTCCTGCAAGGAAACAGCAGGCAGAGCGTCAGCGGCGTGGACCCCACGGCAGCGGGACGGGTGGCACCACGAGCCTCGAGGGTGGCACCACAAAGCTCGAGGGCGATGCTGACCCCCAGTCCCCAGCACGGGCATCCCGCGCCCTCCCCAGCACTCGGCCACCCAGCTCCCCACCGTCGGCATCTCAGCACAGCGGCCCCAGCCCTGACATTGCCACGTGCACTGGGGGCACCTCTGGAGCGCGGCGCTTTCTCCAAAACATTTTGATTGGTTTTGTTTTGTTTTGTTCGTTTTAAATCCATTTCCACCAAATGAAATTACCAGCCTCCCCTCGGCTGGGACGAGCGACTCCAGCGATCCATCCACATCCAGCGTTAGCCCAATATTATGGCACCCTAATGGATGGTCTAATCAGATCCTCCCGCTAATTAGCTCTATGTAAATTAAACCAGCCCCTGATTCACTGGTGACTAAAGCAAATGCTCCCAGCCTCCCCTGGCTCCCTATAGGAAGGGCAGGACTCACCTTCCCCCCTGAGGGCTCATCCCCAGACCCCGTTGTGGTCGCTGTGAGCCTGCGCTGGCCCCGGCCGCGTTGCTGCCCCCCGGGCAGCCACAGCCCCCTCCTGGTGCTCGACTCCCCCCGTGGCCAACGCGGCTGGGGTGTGGAGCGGGACCAGGGCAGCAGGAAAGGCCGAGCCGTGGACAGGCGGGGGGGGAGTTGAGAAGGGGGAGAGGAAAGTTTTCCTAAGGAGAGGCTGCTGGCAGCGCTGCGGACGCTCGGGGTGCTCCGGCCACGCATTGTGAGCAGCTTCACAACTTGGCACTCGCCTCTCAATTGTGTGCATATAATGGCTGGTGTTGAGAGAAGTGCCGGGGACCAAACAACGCTATTAATAGGCAGCCTCCAGGGCAGGGCTCGTGCCAAGGCCGGGCCCTCCCGAAGCACCGATCCTGCCCGGGTGATGCTGCCTGCATCCGCACGTGGGACCCTCCCCGCAGCGTGGGGCCGGTGGGACCCCGAGCGGCTCCGCCACTGCCACCGAGCACCACGGGGCGAGCTGGCAGCGAGCTGGCTATTTTTAGTGAGCCGGTGTCTCGGGGGAACACCCGGGATTAATTGCAGCGAGATGTCACTCCCGCAACGGATCTGGCATCCTTTAGGGCCAATCTCAGTCGCCGTCTAGACATCCTTAACCCTCCTCCTGCCAGCACCCGCTGCGAGGCAGCTGCCTGGCGGCGCCGGCTGAGGACGCGAAGCCACGGAACTGGCATCGCTCCGTGCCAGCGCGGTGCCGCGCCGGGCAGCTGGCAGCCCTTGTCCTGTCCTGAGCCGTGGGGGACCTCACCCTGCCGGGGCCATCGCACCCACATGCATGCCAAGGGGTCCTGGCAAGCGGTGCCGCATGGCAGAGCTGGTCCTGGCACTGGGGCCGGTACAGACGGGGACGGGCAGCAGATGGGAAACCCCGAGTGCCCGGCTCGCACGGCACGGTCCCCACTCATCCCCTCTCTCCTGGCTCCGGGCGCTGTCCTCGTGCACTGTCACCTCTGCAGGGCCGCCCCCCACGTGGCATGGCTTGGCACCCAATATCACCCCAAAACCAAGCGGGAAGGGTGCACGCGGGGGGCAGACCCACTCCCAGCACGGCCGGGCAGGGAGGTAACGAGGCCAACGCCGTTTGGCAAAGGTCACCACACACCCACCGCCGTTCTCAACGCCTCCGGCCAGCGCCGGTCCCGCAGGGGCCCGGCAGGAAGAGCGGCTGCCGGCTCCCACGCTCGCGACAAAGAAAACCGCGGGGCCGGGGAGACCTCGTCCGAGCGGCACCGACGCCTCGGCCCCCCGAGGGACCCCGGCACGCATCCTCCCTGTGCCGCGTGCAAGTGCCAGGCTGCTTCGCCCTGGCTGTGCCGTGCAGGCTGCTGGCGGTGCCGGGAAGCAGCGCTGCTAGCCCCAGGAGCAGGAGAGGCCGCATTCTGCCCGAGGGATGGGCAGAAAGCAGGCACAACCTGGCCGCCGCATCTCCAAGCCCAGTTTATCCACAGGCCGGACCCTGCCCCAGCCCTTTTGCCCCACTGACCGGCTCCGACATCCCGAGGAGCGTGCGGCATCTCTGCTGCCGGCCGCGGGGGCAGAGCTGGATGCGGGCCAGGGCCGGCAGCACCGAAATCCCCATCCACGCGACAGCTGCCGGCCCCGGCACTGGGCGCTCCTTCGGTCACGGCCGCGTCCCTGCCAGCAAGCTCCGGTTTCCTGACGGAGGGGGCTGGGGGCTGCCGGGGGGTATTTATAGACAGTCGCCCACGGCTCCGTGCGAGGCACCGGGGAGCCCCCTCTGCACCCCAGGGTGCGCTCAGCGGGAGGGGAGGGGATCGCGGGGGCCCGTTGAGCCCCAAACCCTTCCCCAGCCGGCAGCAGCTCCCTGCCCGTGCCCCCGAGCCCTCGGCACGAGCATCGCGGGCGGGCAGCAGCCTCCGGGGCAGGGGTCGGGGCAGCTGCACGGAGGCAGCGCTGACTCACGGGGTCTTCCCCGGTTCACACAGCCGCTCGGCGCGCCGGGGCTGCCGAGCGCCGCGGCAACGCTGCTGGCAGCCGTGCTGCGTGGCGAGGGCGGCCGGTCCCCCCCTCTTTTCTCTCCCCCCACCCCAGCACCACGCACACGGGCGTCCGTGGCTCAACAGGTAGCGGGCACCCCGGGGGGAAGCTTAGCCCCGCTCCTGCTGCAGGGCAGAGGGGAAAACGCCTGGAAGAGGCTCTGGCGGCGGACAAGAGCATCGTCCTCCCTCGGCACGGGGAGCGAGGGATGCAGGGCTCGGCGCTGAGACATCCCCGTGCCTCCACTGGAGCAGAAGGAGCCGGGGCTCCCCGCAGCTCGGCTCGGCCCCGGCGGCAGCTGCGGGCAGCTGGGGCTCGGGGAGGCACCTCTGGAGGTGCGCCCGCACCCCGACCCGTTTCCATGGGGACACCGCAGGGTCCCCCGCGCCCACGGGACCCCCAGGCGCGTCCCTGCCTCCACCTGCTCTCAGCTCCATCGCCCCCTCCGCCCGCACAAGCCCTCCCCGCCGCGATTGCCAGATAATGGCAGGAAGCAGCGAGCAGCCCCTTCCCACACGGCTCCTTCCCCTCCGCACCGTCCCCACGCACGGGGCACCCTGCCCCGCGGCACGGGGACCCCCCGGGGTCCTCCAAGCCCCCCCAAGCCCCCGCAGCGCTGTCCCACTGACGCCCATGGGTGCCACGCACGCCCTGCCAGCGCGGGTGCCTATTCCCTTCCCCTCTCTGGATAGGTATAAATAACATGACAGATGTCTATACAAAGAGTTATTCATATCGCTGCCAACGAGCACAGCCAGGGAGCAGGAGCTGAAAGGGGTGTGTGGGGGGAGAATTATAAATAAAAGACACCGTCCTGCAATAAAAAAAAAAAAATACAGAAGAAAGGGGTGTGGAGGAGGATGGAGGGCTTCGCCGCACCGCGGAGGGCACAGCTCCTCGAGGAGAACACGCACGGGGCACCCGCATCGCTGGAAGAGGATGAGGACCCCCAGCCACCCCCAGCCACAGCTGCCCCCACCCGCCCCTGCCCAGCACCTCGGGGGAAGCCCAGCACCCCCTCAGACCCCACCCCCAGCCACAGCACCCACCCTGGGAGCTCGTAAGGGCAAATCCGCCCCTGCTAACCCCCAGGCACCCCAGTGCCCCCCGACTTCAGGGCCACCCTGGGTGGGCCGGCGGTGACACGAGGCCGGTGCTGGCAGGGCACAGGCAGGCTGCTGGCAGCTCCCGCCGGCTGCGGTGGCGGCAGAGCGACTGCGGGGCCAGGCTGGGCCCCCCCCAGGCCCCCTGCACCAGCCAGCCCCGGTGTCCCCAGCCCTCAAACACCACCACGGGGCCAGCAGGGATGCGGACGGGTCCACTCGCTCCCCGAAAGGCAGTCAGGGACTTTTATGGGGCCTCCAGGCAGGAGCCGCAGGTGGGGACGAGCCAGGGCGCACCCAGCAGGGCTCCTGCTCACGAGGGCCAGCCAGGCGGGGGGCCCGGCAGCCCCCTGCCCTCTGTGGCCAGGAGGGTGCCAGATGGGGCAGGCCCTGTCCCCTCCGTTGACACCGAGGGCACGGGGCAGCTCCGCCAGGAAAGGCGCAGCGCCCACCCCAACCAAAGCACCCGCCACACGCAGCCTCATCGGCGCCCGCCCCGTCCAACATCGGCACCCACCGTGAAGCCCCCGAGACCCCGACAAACCCGCATGGCCCCATCCGGCCACAAACACCTCCAACGGCCGCCCCAGCGGCCCCCAACCTCCCCGCGGCCAACCGTACCTTGGAGTAGAGCCCCCAGGAGAGCTCGGTCTCGATGACCATGACGACGATGCCGAACATGCCGAAGATGAGCGCGTAGTCGCTGAGGCGCTTGCGCTTCTCGAAGAGCGCGCGCCGGTGGCCCAGGCGGTAGCCGATGTTCTGCGCCTTGCGCTTGGGTCCCTTGGCGAAGGCGGCGGGGGCCGGGCGGGCGGGCGGGCGGTCGGCACGGGGGCCTCGGCGGGCGGGGGGCCGCGTGGCGGGCGCGTGGTTGTCCTCGCGCGAGACGACGATTTCGGGGGGCCCGCCGGCCCCGAAGAGCTGCAGCGGCTGTGCCTCGGGCTCCGCCTCGATGAGGTTCCTGCGGGAGGCGCTGAGCCGGCTGAGGGGCTTCATCACCCCCCCGCTGTACTTGCAGGAGCTCATGGCGATCTCGGTGAACGGGTTGCTGTCCCGCCGGTGCACCAGCGGGCTGGGCTGCCGGTGCTTGCCGCCGCCGCCCGCCGCCGAGCCCGGCGAGTGGCCGGCCAAGTGGTCGCTGAGGTTGAGCTGGCTGCCGTGGCGGGAGGAAGGGTGGAGGGCGGCGGGGGCGGCGGGAGGAGGGGCCCGCAGCGACCCGGGCGAGGAGTGCAACAGGCTGTGCTGGAGCGGCGGCAGCGCGGCGGGCGGCGGGCGCTCGTCCCCCGACGACGGGCAAGGGCACCGGGGGTCCTCCTCCAGGTCCCCCACGCCCGAGTCGTGGAAGTGCCCCGACGTGTCCATGGCGGCGGCGCCGCCGCCTCACCGCCCGCCGCGCACCTGCCCCGCCGCGGCCGCTCCGCCGGGCGCCGGCACCGGCCCCGG
>CM021789.1:2114841-2144528 GCA_011076525.1 Nettapus auritus
GAACGGGGCGGGGCGGGGCGGGGCGCGGGGCGCCGGGACCGGCCGGCGGCAGGGCCCGCAGCTGCGGGCGACCCCCGGGCACCTCGGCGCTGCCCGCCCCTGCACGGCTCCCGCTCACAGAAATTGAGTGTGGCAGGCGCCGGTTCACCGGGAGGTCAGGCAGTCTGGGGCCGCCTCGCTGGGAGCCGGAGCGGCCCCGGCAGCGCCGGAGCGTCCGGCCGGCGAGAGACGGGGGCCGGGAGCCGCGGGGACAGAGCGGGGGACGGGGGGTGGCCGAGGTGGAGCCGCTTTGCCAAGGGTGCCTCGCTTTGGGTCCCAGCCCCCGGAGCCAGGCGGCGCTCCCCGTGCAGCGGAGCCTCCGGGGCCAGCCCCGCTCCCCTGGCCGGAGAGGAGCGAGCGGAGCCAGGCCACCTGGAGCCGGCTCAGCGGCATAAATCAGCCTCAGGAACCGGCCCAAGCCTCCGGAGCAAAATAATGAGCTCATCCGAGAAACTCCTTCACCTCTGCCCTGGGCTGGGAGCGGGAGCCCTGGGGACGCCGCTGGAGCCTCGACGGCGGATCCCGACGGCAACGGGGCGCGGAGCGCGGGGTGCGCCCAAGCCCCGGGACCGGGGATGCTCAGCCCCGGGGGCCGCCTGCGCTCTCACGCCTCAGCCTCCCGGAGGGTTCGGGCAGAGCTCGGGGCACTCGGCCAGGCTGCAGCTGGAGGCCGCGGGGAGCGTAGCCGCGCAGCCGGGAGGCCGGGGCGGGCCCGGCGGCGGAGCAGCCCCGGCAGCTGGCCCGGCAGCTCCCGCTGAGCGCCGGCCAAGGCGAAGGAGCAGCGCGGCTCCCCGGCCGTGTTTACGGCTGTTTTCCCCGCCTCCATAACAACGGGCCGAGCCGAGCCGAGCCCCGGGGGCCGCCCCAGCCCCGCTCCCCCCCTTCAGCCGCTCCGGTGCACGCCAGGGTGGCCGGGCCACACGGCTGCCTCCCACTGGTCCTCCCCATCCGGTGCGCGCCCGCTGTCTCCCGTGTTTTTTTTTTTTTTCATTTTTAAAATTTTTATTATTTATTTTTCCCATAGCAACGCGCGGAGCGTCCGGTAACGGACCGGTGTGCGTGGGGGGGCTCCGCTCCGTGGTGCTCGGTACCGGGCTCCGCGCATCCCCGGCCGCGGAGGGGCCCCGGCCGCTGCGGGAGCTGCCCCGACGGCGCGGCCACGGGCGCCGCCGCCGGGAGCGGAGCCTCCGCCGGTGTCACCGGTCCCGCCCCGCGCTGGTGGCGGGCGGAGCCGCTCCGCCGTGTGGTTCCGGGTCGGGCTGGAAGATGGCGGCGCCCATGGAGCTGTTCTGCTGGGCCGGGGGCTGGGGGCTGCCCTCGGTGGATCCCGATTGCCTGGCCGTGCTGGTGAGCGGCGGCGGGACCGGCAGCGGGGCCGGCGCGTGCCTCCGGGCCGGCCCCCCCCTCCCGTCCCGTCCCCTCTCCTCTCTTGCAGACGTACGCGCGGTTCACGGGAGCGCCGCTGAAGGTGCACCGGGTCAGCAGCCCCTGGCGGAGCCCCTCCGGTAAGGGTCCGCACCGGGACACCGGCACCGGCTGGCTCGCGTCTGGCGCCCCGAGCCCATCGCACCCCTGCCCCATCGCACTCCCTTGCCCTGTTGCACCTCCATTGACCCATCGCACAGCCCTGCTCCACTGTACCCCCACCCCGTGGCGTTCTATCTCCGATTGAATGCCCCCCATCGCAGAGCTGTACCCCAGTGCACGCCCCCGGCCCCACTGCACCTCCCCTTGCCCCATTACTTGCCCCCCCCCCCCCCAGCGTGGTCCACCCGTCCCATTACGCAGCTTTCGTCCCTGTATCTGCCCCCCTCGCATCGTCCTAGCCCCCTACCTCTGTGTGTGCGCCCTCCCTCCCATCCTGCACAGCCCTCGCTCTGCCCTGTGTGCCCTCACCCCCGTGTGGGGGCCCTGCACCCCCCATGGGCCCCCCCAGCCCCTCATCACCGGTTGCAGGGGGACGCCCTGCAGCCACCGCTCTCCCTGCCCTCAGGGCGCCTGCCTGCGCTGAAGACGCGGGACGAGGGCACCATCTCCAAAACGCAGCAAATCATAACTCACCTCAGGAAGCAGGTAGGGGATGGCGACGGGCACCCCCTGGGTGCTGCAGGGGGCTGGAGCGCTCGCTGGGATGGAGGGAGCTGGAGCAGCAGCAGTGAGGGCGTTCTCGGGGATGGGGCCAGGGCACAGCTCCCTGCTCTGGAGGCAGTATGGTGCAAACCGGGGCAAGCTTTGCCGTATGGACCCAACCTGGCTGTTCCCGTGGTATTGTTTGTTCTGGGGGCAAGCATGACCCCATCTCGAGCGTCGTGCATCTCGGGCAAGGTGGGCGCTGTCCCCTCCGTGGTCTGGACTCCAGCGTGGCTGTGAACAGGAAGCAGACCTGCAGGGCTCCTGGGACACCTTCAGCTGCCCACTCCCAGCTCTCCCCCTTGGGCCTGGAAGTCAAGACAAAGCTTAACTCTCCTAGCGCTGGGTCTGGACATGGGTGGGTAGAGCTCAGAGGGAGCACAGCACCAGATCCTACCCACTCCGCTCCTGGGGTTGGCCAGGTGTCCATCCAGATAACCTCCCAGCCTCCCAGCACACAGAGCAGTGAGAGCAAAGGGGAGTAAGAGCAGGGCTGGCCCTGCTGGCCGGTCTCTCTGCACACAGGCGCTCGCTTTGTCACGGTCCCCTGAGGTTGCAGGATGGCTGCTTCCCTGCCAGCTCACCCCGTTTCCTTTTCTCTTCAGAAATACAATGCCGACTACGACCTCTCAGCCACGCAAGGAGCAGACACGCTGGCTTTCGTGTCCCTGTTAGAAGAGAAGCTGCTGCCAGTGCTGGTGAGTCTCAGTGTGGCCGTGGCAAACATCTCAGAGGTGCCTGCGTGCGCTGGGCACGGGCTGTCCTTGTGCCACCGCCATCGGCTGTGCTGGCTCTGGCACTCCCTGGGGCATCGGCACGGGTTGTCGTCTGCTGCAGATCCACACGTTCTGGGTGGATGCAAAGAACTATGTGGAGCACACGCGGAAGTGGTACGCCGAGACCATCCCCTTCCCCCTGAACTTCTTCCTGCCCAACTGCATGCACAAGCAGCACGTGGAGCGGCTGCAACTCATGTGGGGAGATGGCTACATGGAGGATGAGGAGAAGCTGGAGAAGGAGGTGAGGGGACGTGTGGGAAGGAGGTGCCCAGCTCCGGGCACCGTGGCTCCTTGGCGATTGCCCGGAGGGACCACACAAGGCCAAAATCTCAGCCTGGGATCTGGGGTTCCCAGCCTGAGCACCCCCTCCCTGTCGCAGTGACACCGCAGCGCTCTGCAGCCCTGGCTCTGTCTTCATTCTCTAGCTGTACCGGGATGCTCGGGAATGCCTGACACTCCTGTCCCAGCGCCTTGGCTCCCAGAAGTTTTTCTTCGGAGACTCGTACGTGGCTACAGGGGGAACGTACTGCGGGGACTGCAAGCCCCCTGCGCCCAGGCAGGACCGAGCCCCCATGGCTCACGGAGAAGCCGTAGCTCACAAACATTGCTTTGGGGAGTTGGACAGGCTGGAGGGGATGGAGCAACAGGGGCAGGAATGATGCGAGAGTTTGTGGGGTTTGCCACCAGCCTCAGCATCACTTTTCCCTGGCTGCTGGGCACTTGCTGGAGCCAGCAAGGCTGCTCAGAGACAGGACTGTTCTGCATCCTGCACCCCTGCCCTGTTCCCACCTCTGGGACTGGGAGCAGGGAGCCCTCCCGGCAAGGAGGAGCTGCTCGCTGTCCCTGGGAGCATGGCAGGGTGGCACAGAACGCTGGGGATGGCCACCTCTTGGTGGCTTTGGGTGGGGACGGAGGGCCCATGACCCACTGGCGGATCTCTGTGCCCCAGGCCCGCATCCCTCGACGCCTTTGTCTTCAGCCACCTGGCGCCGCTCCTGAAAGCAAAGCTGCCCAACGGGAAACTGCAGCAGCACCTGAAGTCTCTGCAGAACCTGTGCAACTACTGCACCTCCATCCTCAGCCTCTACTTCCCCTGGGACGGAGGTGAGATGCACCCCCAGCCTCATGCTGCACCTTTGGGGTGCCCTCCTCAAAAAAAACAAAACAAAACAAAACAAAAAAACACAAAATCTACACTGGTGCCCTGCTGCGCCCTGTTTCCACCACACCCCCTGCTCTCTCTCTTCCCCCCAGCTGACCTCCCCGCCAGCACCCCGCGGGTTGGGGGTGCCGAGGGTGGCGATGCAGAGGAGGACCCCCACAAACGGCGCAACCAGCTGCTGTCGGTGCTGGTGGGGCTGGCGGCCATGCTGGGCTACGCCTTCCTGAGCGGCATCGTCTCCATCCAGCGCGGCGCCGTGGGGCCGGCTGGCCGCCAGCCCATTGCCCTGCAGGAGGAAGAGGAGGAGGAGGAGGAGTGAGGAAGAGCGGCCGCTCTCAGAGCTGTGATTATTTACTCATCCGGCCACTTGAACTGACTGTTTTTATGCCGGTGGCCTTGCAGCGTTGCTCCCTGCAGGCGTGCCACTCTGCGTCCCAGCAGAAATTACAGCCCTCGCCCGCCGCACCAATAAACCTCACTCTCTCCACCTGCACTCTCCCATCCTCCCTGCGGCCTCTCGTGCTTGCAGGGCCAGCCACCTTTTCCTTTCCCCCTTCTCCCAGGTGCCCAGGCTGGGGGCACTAATGCACTGCTCCACAGGTGTGCCAATCCTGTCTGCCCCCCCTCCCCCCCCAAATCCTTCCCTTATCCTCCCCAGGAGGTCTGCAGGGTCTACAGCACCTAGAAACATGGTGAAGAGGGAAAACCGTGGGTTTTCAAGGTCCTGTAGCTGCTCAGTACCTTTGTTTGCATCTGTGGCAGTGCTGGAAGCATCTCTCTCCTTCGGCAAACATGGGGCTGAGCCCTCTGCCTCTTGCCCTCGCAGCTCCCCTGCCCTCGGGCTGGCCAGGCAGAGCCAGCAGCACGGCCCTGGTGTCCCCCTCCTGCTGTGCCACAGGGTGCCTGGGGACATCCCCAGGCCAGCTGCCTCCTGGGTGGTGCAGCAGAAAGCAGCAGCGCAGGAGCCCAGGCTGTCAGCAGGATGTGTCCCCGGCCCAGCAGGGCACGAGCTCTCCCTTTGCTGCTGGAGGGCCGCCTGCCAGCCCGGCTCACCGCAGCAGCGCGCGTGGGGCGGCGAGCAGCCACCGGGCCTGTGGCTGCAGCAGGAATTCCTCCAAGGATGACAGCTCTGTTTGCATTCCTCCACGCCTGCCAGGAATGGGGAGTTCCTTGCAGCTGGCACTGCCAAAAAGCACGTAGTGCAATGAACGTCGCTCCACAAGCCCTGCAAGACCCAGGGCTGGGGGGGGGGGGGGGGAGCTCTGTCCCAGCACTGAGCGGAGCTGCTGCTCTCGCCGGGGCCGCCCAGCCTTGGGGCTCAGCACCCGGCCCCGGGGGCAAGCGGGGCCGTCAGTGATGCTGCGGTTTCCCCCAGCTGCCGTCAGTTTACAAGGGTGTAAATGGAAAAGCGGTGTCTGGCCAGGCTCGCGCACGCGTGTGCTGGCTGCCAGGCGGCACACAGCCCTCGCTTGTTCGGCTGCATGCTGGGGCTGCCACCCTGGCTCTGGTGCCCTCTGGGGTGGTGAGGGGACGGGGGTGGGTTCTGCACCCTGGGAACACAGCCCTACAGCACACGGGGTCCTGGTGCAAAAGGTCCTGCACCGGGCATGGGTTCGCAGGCTGGGGGCCCCCGGGTTTGCACCGGGGCCAGGAGAGGAGCCAGGGTGTGAATGGTTTCCCTCACCCGCGTGGCAGCCATGGAGCCTCCGGTTCGAGGGGCCCTGCCGGGAGGAGAATGACTCAACACAGCTCCCCCCGGCCCCGCTCCCCCCATAACGTCACTTGGGAAGTATGCGCCCGACGCTCCAGTTTCCCATTAGCGGAGGGGTTTATGGCTGCTCCAGCAGCAGAAACCGCAGCGAGCAGCCTCCTGCTCCTGCCAGCAGGAGAAACTGGGGCTGCTGACGTCAGGCCCTGCGCCGAATCCCGGTGGCCGAGCCCCAGCTGCCACCGTCTGCAGGCCCGCGCTGGCTTCGGGCCCCAGCTCTGCCACCAGGAAACTGCATGTGGGCAGAGGGGGGGAGCGATGTCCCCAAGCCCCCCTGGGCACAGCATTCATGGGGCTGCCTCCCACCAAGGTCACATCTTGGGGGGGGGGGAGCGGTGGGGGACCAGGGGATGCCATTGGTATGGCCGCTTCCACACCTGCCTCCTCATCCAGGTCCAGCACCATGAGGAGGCAGCAAGGGAGGGCAGAGGACGCGCAGGCAAGGTTGTAGAAAACCTCTTCATTTTATGAAAACATTTAGAAAACAGCAGGCGTCATGGCCTGTGGATCAATCAGGTCCCCTGGGATGGTGCAGGGCCACAGAGGACCGCTCCCGAGGCCCCAGGAAGGAGAAGCAGCCCCCCAGCAGCGCTGCTGGCACTGGAATCACCGCAGCCATGCTAGGCCAGCTGCTTCCACAGGTAGGTCTGGATGGAGTCGCTGGGAGCTGTGGCCTCAATGAAGCCGACTCTGGGGTCTGAGATCCCAAAGGAGACATCCATGGGGGACCTGGGGGGCATTGCGAGGAGGGAAGGGGGTCAGAGGAGCTGTCTGGGCTTTGGGGTCAGGGCACAGGGCTGAGCCACTCACCGGTTCAGGACCACGAGGACCACAGCACCATCGGGGCGCAGGAAAGCTGTGTGCTCCAGGTCACACCTGCGACACTTCTTGGAGACAGCCAGCCCCACGCGCTGCGAGCCCTCAGGGATGAACTTGCTGCAAGGACAAGCAGGGGCTGAACACAGCACCCAGGAGTGCTGTTGGGTCCCCTTGCCAGCTGCCCCCACACCCAACCCACCTGAAGTGCCCCATGTGGTAGAACATGGGCTGCTTGTAGAAGACGTCCTTGCTGCTGTCGACGATGACGGGGCTGTCCACGTAGTTCTTGCTCCAGTTGGGGCCCCCCTGAAGGTCCAGCGCCAGGTTCCAGTCGGTCCAGCCCGTAACGTAGTTGTTGAGGTCCTGCGGGAGTGGTCGCGGTGCTGAGCCGCACGCAGCTGAGAGGGGCAGCGCGTCCCGCAGGCCCACCCAGCCCTACCGTGAGGATGCTGTGGCTGTACTTGCTCCCGCGGTCCCAGCCACCAAGCACCACCCGGGGCTCCCAGAAGTAGGAGCCAGTGGAGGCCTCCGTAGAGAGGAGGAAATAACTGGGGAAGAGATGGTGAGTGATGGAGAGGGTGAGGTCGATGGGCGCCAGGAAGTCCAGGTACCAGTGGATGCCGATGCCGCTGATGTAGCTAGCAGCCACGGGGTCTTTGAGAACCTGGGAGGAGAAAAGAGCAAGGCCCTCAGAGCCGCCGTGCGGCAGGGCAGAGCCGCCATGCTGCAGGGCAGAGCCGCCGTGCGGCCTCACCACTTGAGCCCAGTAGGGCAGCATCACGCGCTGGTCATCCAGGATGATGAGCTGGACGTTGCGGTGGGAACTGTTGGCCAGTGCAGGGCCCAGGTCCTGCGCGATGAAGTCCCGCTGGTGCTCTGGGGAGAAGCCCAGGCACTGAAAGGGGTAGAAGACGATCTCGCCGGCCGTGGGCTCATTCCCCGCTGTCACTGCCCAGAAGGTCAGGTTGTGCTTGGCATATTCGTCCAGAAACCTGGGCACAGTAGCAGCAAGGTGAGCAGCCTCATCACAGCAGCCCCAGCCTGGCTCTGGGGTGCAGCCCCCATTGCCCTTTGGGGTCCCTCAGCTGCCCACCGGATGAAGTATTTGGCCCAGGCCTTGTGGTACTTGTCCCCTGGGCTTCCCTTCAGCGTCCCTCTCCCTGTCATGGCACCATTTGTCTTCATCCAGACTGGGGATGTCCAGGGACTGGCGTACAGTGACAGGGGGCGCTTGGCTACTGCCTGGGCTGCCTGGAGGATCGGGATCTGGGGACAACACAGAGATGGCAGCAAGTTCTCCCAGGTCAGTGCCAGCTCCAGCACCATGGGTGGCAGGGTGAGCCCTCTCCTTTCCACTGCCACGGGGAGCCACCTTCCCCAGGCCACCTGTCCCACCCCGGACCCAGCCCCAGCACCTCAGGCTTGCCCACCCCATGGCTGTCCCCCCATCCACGGCACTCGCCTTCATCCGTGTATCCTCCTCTGTTAGGTTGAAGTGCTTCAGCTCAAAGTCACCCTCTGCATCAGCATAGGTGTAGAGACGCACAGAGAAATCGGTGCTGGCCATGGGGACGCGCACGAGGTTGTATTCAATGCCTGGGGATGGGGTGGGGGGTGATGGGGGGCCCTGGGAGGCATTCGGGGGGTGCAACCCCCCAGTCCCTCAGCTGCTCTCCAAAACCAAGGCCAGGCACCCAGCGCTCTTGCCCTGCCCCGGGCTCACCTTCCTCAGAGAAGTAGGAGCGGAGCAGGTGGCTCTGAGCCTCCTTGGACAGGGACTGGATGTTTATGGCAGCCGAGTCTGTGACAGAGCCTCCAAAGCCCTTCACCTTCTGGTAGCGCTGCACCGTGTCCAGAGTGAGGTGGAAATCTGCTGGGGGGGTGAGCAGCATCACGGCCACGGCGTGGGGACGGTGCCTCTGTCCCTGGGGATGCAGCACTGCGTCCGCAGCCAGGGCAGGTACCTGGGGTCTCTGCGTTGTGCTGGAAGCTCCCCTCACTCCGCTCCAGCCGCTTGCCGGCCTTGCTGCTCTCATACTTGACGTAGGTTCCCGGGGCCGGCAGGACCACGGGGTCCAGCGTGTCGCAGTACGCAGCGCTGCAGGCACACACCAGCGAGCCGTGCCCAAAGTCCTTGGCATTGCAGGGCCGGCCGCCTGCAGCAGGAGGAGAGGGGCAGGCAGAGGTCTGCTGCAGACCTTCCCCTGCCAGGAGGGAGTTCCTCTGGTCCCCAGCTCACCCCTTCTGCCCTGCACAGATGCCGGACCCCCCTTGGGGACACAGCCTGGCCACTCACCTGCCACATGCGGTGCTGCCTGTAGCAGCAGGAGCCAGCCCAGGACGCTGGCACACCCAGGCCACATGGTGCCTCCGCTGCTGTGGGACTCGGACGGATGTGGTCAGCAAGCTCTGGGGCTGGGAGCAGGGTGGTGGATGTCAGCGAGCAGCTCCTCTGCCCCGTCCCAGCCCCACACGGGGGCAGAAAACCCAGGCAGGGACAGCTCCTCATCTGAGACAATGGGGTCTGGGAGCCCCAGGACCCACCAGCACCCTGGCCCAGCACTCGCCCTCCCTCTTGCCTCACCGACAGCACGCTGTTCCCACAGGGCTGTCACCCATAGGTGTCTCCAGCCACACTGAGGCCCAGAGCATGCGCACCCCAGCCAGAGGTGCAGCCCCCAGCATGTGCTGCCCTATGCCCGGCGTTCTGGCACTGCCAGCCGCCCACGCTGGCAGCACCCGGCGGGTCGGATCACACCCGTCCTTGCCTTCCTCCCTCCCTGCTCACGGTGCACGCCTGCCTCCTTCCCCCGTTGTGTGTCCCTCAGCCGTGCCGTGGCCCTGGCAGGACTGGGGGGCTAGCACATCATGGCCCCATGGGACAGGCTCTGGATGTGTCCGTAGTGCCTCCTGAGCCAGCTCTGTGCTTGCACCCCAGAGCAGGGCAGTCAGGGCTTGCCCAGTCAGAGAGGTTTGGGGATGGAGCCCACAGCATGGGGGGGGTCCCACATTTCCCTGCCCCCTGCAGCTGCTCCCACCCTGTCTTGTCCACCCTGCTCTGCTGGGCAAGGAGCATCTCAAAGAAAACACGGGATCAGCCACCTCTGTGCCTCCCTGCACTGCTGGCACCAGGACAGGGGGAAGCAAGGTTTGGGATAGTGCCACCACAAGACCCTGCGGGATGGGGACCAGGGCCAGGAGGGCTCTTGTACACCCGTCATCTCCTGTCGGCAGTGACCGGCCAACATGGCGCTCACAGCCTCCGCCTGGTCCCAGGGCCTTGGCTAACCCCATCCCCGCTGTCCAAAAAAAAAAGCCATTCCAGATTCAGGCTACTCACCTGCTCCCAGAAAACCTTCTCTTGCTGTGTCTCTGCTCGGGAGGGTGGCAAGGCGGCTGGACCTGCTCTCTGGGCTGCAGCTGGGTAGGAGGCGACAGCTTCTGGCTGAGCAGGAAAGGTGAGTCCCAGGCGAGAGGACGGCTCACGGGATTTGGGTGCGTTTGAAGAGGAGCCCGAGGAGGGTTTTGCAACACCACGCCAATGAGAGCTTTCAACATTTCCCTGCAGCATTTGCAAAGTTCTCCCAAAACCTGTCCCAGCATCTGCAGAGCAGCAGTGAGGGGGACGGGACTGCCCACCTGCAGCTCTCTGCAGCAGCTCCCCCTTATGCCTTGGTCATTCTGGCCACATCTTCCCATGCAGACACCTTCCCTCAGCCCTGACATGGTTCTCTCCATGTCTTCTGTGCCGCAGACGCAGGTAGAAACCGTCTCTAGCAAGTGCTGTGGTGAGACCCACGTCCCACTCATGGGTAGCACCAGCTAGCTTTCCCCATCTGGCAGCCATGTGGCCAGGGCTGCAGGGCACCCCTGGAACCATCTGAAAACAGCAGGACCATCACGCCACCCCTCGCCGCCCCTCCTTGGGGGTGCTGTGGGGGGCTGCAGACTCTGCCCCAGGCTCCCCCAACTCGCCCCTGCCACGGGGTTGCATCCCCTGATGCCAGCCCCAGCCACGCGGCAGTGCTGGGTGGAGAGGGTTGCAGCACTTCATCAACTGCATCTCAGGCTTCAGAACAAGCCCAGACAGCGCACCTTCTAATTTGGGATCCTTTCTAATTGCCAGCACCTGCCCATCAAGCAAAACAGGATGGGGGCAGCACCTGCCCAGTGCCAGCCCCGCTCTCCCCCAGGCTTCCCCCTGCAAAGTCCCCAGGGCAAATCCCGCAGCCTGCGCCCCTCACAGCCATGGCACGATGTCGGGGATGGCACGGCCCTCGCCTTCTCCATTGGCACACGGGGAGGAAGGCAAGGCACCAGCCTGCGGCAGCCGTGCTTGCAGCTGGCAAGGGAGCACTGAGGCTGGCTGCAGGGGCTGTGCCGAAGTGCTGCAGCACACACATGTGCTTCACACACGGCAAACAGCAGCTGCAGGGCTCCAGACATGCCCACGTGTGCCTCCTCTGCATGGCAGAGCTTTAATTTAAATTAGGAAGGGGAGGAATTCCAGCTGTGGTTTGTGTCAGCACTACCCAGAAGCATCGACAGAAGCACAGGACGGGCAGAAGTGCCCTATGAACAGAGCTGAGAACCAGCCAGGTGCTGTCTTCATGTCAAGCTCCAACAAGACAGCTGTTAAAACTCTTTTTTTTTTTTTTTTTTTTTTTTTTTTTTTCCTCCTTTTTCCTCTAACATCAGCAACTCCACAGCTTACACATAAGTGGAATTTGCTAAGGAGCTCTCTGGCTTTCTAATTCCTGGACTTCAAAGATACTGGTAACCTTCCCAAAGACTGGAGCAAGCAAAAACTGTAACTGGTATTTAAAAAGAGTAAACAGGATGGTCAGGTAATTGTAGCCTGTCAACTTGATTTCAGACAGAGCCAGAATAGAGGGGAGTCTGTCATGAGGCTCCATTAGCAGAGGATTACTGGAGATGGCAGGCAGTGTGAATTTATGGAAGAGATGGTATCAAATTAATCTGGCTGCCGTGGCTGTGGGGTTTGGTTGATGGGGACATGGCTCCAGCATACTCAGCCTTTTGTGCAGCATCCCCCCAATGCAGCATGACATTCTGATTTAAAAAAAAAGCAAGCTAGGAAAACCAACGGCACATATGAAACGAATCAAGAGCTGGCCCACGGCACAACCTCTGGCTGCAGCTACAAATGAGGCGTCCACACGGAGGACGCGGGGACAGAGGCTGCCCTAGGACCCCCTCGGCACTCAGTGCCTCACCCACGTTGTGGAGGAAAAGGGAGGAAAACGGAACAAATTTCCGAGCACGTAGGGGAAACAATGACGGGGAACGGCGCATACCGGAGGGAACACGTCAAGGCTTTACTTGGCGTGCGAGACACATGCGAAGGTTTGGAGGGAGCCACGTGTGGAAGCGTGGCCTGGTGCAGGGCATGGTGTCCCGGGGGACACTGCTGCACCAGGAGGGGGACATAATGGGACCATGGCACCCCTGGACAGGGGTGGGAGGACCCCTGGGCCACCCCATGTCCCCAGGGTGCCTCCACCACTGGAGAATGCTGGACATGGCGAGGGGAGGGCTGCCACCCATAGCCCCCAGCACCCACCCCCAGCCCTGGGGACAGCCCCATCACTGCTGCTGCCACAGGTAGGTCTGGATGGAGCTGGCCGGAGCCACGGCCTCGATGAAACCGACAGCGGGGTCCGAGATCCCAAAGGACACATCCCAGGCAGACCTTAGGGGAAGACGAGAGGGGCTGAGTAGGTTGGCACCGCGAGCCCCCCTCCCCAGCCCCCACTGACCTATTGAGGACCACCAGGACGACGGCACCGTCAGGGCGCAGCAGGGCCACGTGCTCCAGCCGGCAGAAGAGGCACCGGTGGCTGCTGTGCAGCCCCACGCGCCGCGAGCCCTCGGGGATGAACTTGCTGCAGGAGGGGAACGGGGGCTCCAGGGGATGCCAGCAACCCCGTCCCACTCCCAGTGACCATGGGGGGGCATGCAGACTCATCCCAGGCGTGGGGCACAGCTCCAAGGAACACTGGAGCCAGCCCTGACCCACCTAAAGTGCCCCATGTGGTAGAACATGGGCTGCTTGTAGAAGACATCCTTGTTGCTGTCCACAATGACAGGGCTGTCTACATAGTTCTCAACCCAGTTGGGGCCCCCCTCCAGGTCCAGCGCCAGATTCCAGTCAGTCCAGCCAGCCACGAAGTGGTTCAGGACCTGGGCAACAAGGAAAGGGGCTCAGGGCGGCTGCACCGAGCTCACAGCCATGCCGGGAGAGGCCATACCGTCAGGATGCTGTGGCTGTAGCGGTCCCCTCGCTCCCAGCAGCCCAGCGACACGGAGAACCGATAGGTGAGGAAACCACTGCAGGCCTCGGTGTAGAGGAGGAAATGGTCGGGGAAGAGCTTGTGGGTGGCCTCCAGGCTGCAGCTGGGTGGGACAATGCTGTCCAGGTACCAGTGAACGCCGACGCCAGCCACGTAGCGGGCAGCGGTGGCATTGCCTAGGACCTGGTGGGACAAAGGAGATGCCTCAGGGACCACCCCTGTCCCCACGGGGCTCAGCACATGGACCCCATCGTGGCCTGCCAAGACTACCAGCCTCCCTCGTCACAAGCACCAGGGGCTCCTCCGCCTGCACCCTAACTGGCAAGGAGCACCCAGAGGTGGCTTCAGCACCCTGCTGGGCACATGGAGGGACACCTCCCACCCCTCCTTCCTCATCCTCGGCAGGGTGGTCTGGCACCACTGGCCCCCAGGGTCACTGCTCGGAAGGAAAGAACACGCTCAGGCTTTGCCCTCCCCCTGCAGCTCCGTCCTTGCTTAAGGCAGAGACAGGAGTAAATTTTCCTTTCCTCGTTCCGAGTCTAGAGGAATTCCCACAACACCTCTTCAGTATTGCAAAGGAAGGAGGGCAAGGAGTAAAACAAAGCAGCTGAAACTGCCCGGAGAAGCAGCCGGCGCACAGGCAGTGCCTGTGGCTGCCCTGCTGCAGGAATGCAGGATGAAGAAGCCACCTCCTGTCCCTGCCTCAGACAGGAGCACAGGGGTGGCTGCTACCAATTACCCAGCTCCTGCTCCCTCTGCAGCACGCCTGATTTGCCTTCCCCTCTGTCTAGGACTGGGAGCGGCTGCAGGCTTAATTTTAGGTTACAATTCAATGGTTAGGTGTGAAGCAGAGCAGACAGCTAGAGGGGAAGTTCCGTGCCTCACCGCTTTGGCCCAGGCAGGAAGGTGGATGCGCTGGTCATCCATGATGATGAGCCGGGTGCCGTGTGAGCTCTGGGCCAGCGCAGGGCCCAGGTCCCGTGCCACAAAGTCCCGCTGCTGCACAGCAGTGAAGGCGATGGTCGGGAACTGGGGGTGCGCTAAGAGTGCTGCAAGGGGCTCGTTCTGCGCTGTCACTGCCCAGAAGGTCAGGTTGTGCTTGGCGTATTCATCCAGGAACCTGGGAGAGGGGAAAGTAGAGGGATGCTGGCCATGCCGTGAGCGTCCCGTGCCCCAAACACACTCCCTCCCCCATTTGCCCCAACCCCAGGGCATCCCAGCCCCTGGGAATGGTACTTGATGAAGTAGTTGGCCCAGGTCTTGTGGAACTTGTCCCCCGCCTGCCCCTTCAGCGTGCCCTTCCCACGGACATCCTCATTGCTCTTCATCCAGGCCGGGGAGGTCCAGGGGCTCGCGTACAGGGACAGCGGCCGTTTGGCCATGGCCAAGGCTCGGTGCAGGATGGGGATCTGCAGCACAGGGCAGAGAGACACTCAGCTCCAGCTGCAGCCCTTCGAAACTCCAACAGGAGGAAGGGGAGCACCGAAGGGCCCTTGCGAGGAACGGCAGCCAGAGAGCACCACCCATGGCATGGTGCCCCGGCTCCGCTCCCTGCCAGCACCGGGCGGGCACGCCGGGACGCACCCCAAAGGAGGTGCTAGCTCCTGCAGGCTGTCCCCACGCACCCTGCACCAGGCTGGCAGTGCCTGGGCACCGGGGTCCCCACGCAGGAGCTCCCACAGAGGAGCCGATGGAAAGAGAGCGACCCAGGCACTGGTGGCGGGCTCAGCCTCCTACCTTCATCTTCACATCCTCCTCTGCCAGCTTGAAGTGCTTCAGCTCATAGTCATAGGGGACGTCATCGTAGCTGTAGGGGCGCACGGAGAAGTCGCTGCAGGCCATGGGGAGCCGGACAAGGTTGTACTCAATCCCTGTGGAGAAGGAAAGGCACCGAGCAGCACCGGAACAGCAGCTCAGGTGATAAACATCCCTGCAGCTGGGACGCCGCAGCTCCCAGCAGGGACCCAGCGAGCTGCCCCACACTGCCGGCACCCTTGATGCTCACCGTTCTCAGAGAAGTAGGATCGCAGCAGGTTGTCCTGGGCCGGCTGTGACAGCCCCAGGATGTTGAGGGCAGCAGCATCTGAGAGAGACCCACCGAAGCCCTTCACGTGCTGGTACAGCGCAGAGATGTTGAGTGTCAGCAGCAGCCCTGCGAGGGACAACCCATGCTGGCTCAGCTCACGGGGGACCCGGAGGACCACCCGCCGCCTGCACACGGCAGGTACCTGGGGCACGGAGGCTGCGCTGGAAGCTCCCCTCGCTGCGCTCCAGCCGCTTGCCGGCCTTGCTGCTCTCATACTTGATGTAGGTACCCAGGGCCGGCAGGACCACGGGGTCCAGCGTGTCGCAGTACGTGGCATTGCACACGCACACCATGGAGTCACGGCCAAAGTACTTGGGGCTGCAGGGCCGGGCACCTGTGGGCATGGGCAGATGCTGGAGGGGGACGCTCCCTAAGGGGCTACAGCCCCTCGAGAGCTCTCCCCGTGCCTTGGGGTGCTCCCCAAAACCCTCAAGCCCCCTCCTCCCCCCCTCCCCGCACCCCAGAGCCCTTGCCACCCCGCCACATCCTTGCACTCACCTGCAGCCCTGGGCACTGCCTGGAGCAGCAGCAGCCAGCCCAGGACCCCGGCACGCTGGGCCCACATGGCACTGCCACGTCCCCTTGGCTTGGGCAGACTCCAGGGAGCAGACTCTGTGTTTGGGAGGCATGCCGTTAGGAATCCCTGAGCTGGCGCAGGAGGGGATGGACAGGGCAGGCTGTGCCCTGCTGGATCGGCTGCTTCGCCTTCAGCTGCTGGAACTGCTGCCTCGCCAGCTGTCCTTGCCCTCCTGCCAAGACCCTCGTTTGGGGCAGGGAGGTGGGTCCATCCTGCCCTCGAGGAACCCGGAGCCCACCTGCCTCTGTGTCGCTTGCCGTGCGTTGCTGCCTGCGGCCCCGTGCTGCACCGGACCTCCTCCTCCTGAGGCAGCTCCGAGCTCCCCACCTTGCCTTTAAGGGGAGCCGAGTCAAGACCTTCCCTCGCAGCACACCCTCCTCTCCCACCCCCACAGCTCCTCCTTGCTCTCCCTCTGGTCTCAGACCCGGACCATCAGGTATATGTCTTGCCACAGGCTGGCAGGGCTGGGGCTGAAGGAAACCAGGTCCCATTTGCCTCCCACTGCTTCACCCCCAGGAGAGGCCGAGCCAGAGACATGGTGCTGATGGATCCAGCTGTGCCACCAGCCCTGCCAGCACGGGGAGACACAGCACGGTGCAGCTCTGAGAAGCCGTTGCAAGGTTCTGGAGAAGAAACTAATTTCTTTCTTTCATCAGACAGGCTCTGGATTAATCCCAAAAACCACGGCAGAACCCACAAATGCACTCGGGGACATTTTGGGCTGCCCTGCTAATGATTTCCAACAGCACATTTGGCAATTTACCCCTGCCCGTCACCTCATTTCCCTAAGAGCTGCCACAGCCACACACCGGGCTGAGGAGGGTCCTGGATGCCCTGGCAAAGATGGCAAAGGGAGAGGATTCACCAGGCACTGTGCGGGAGCCGGGGCTGCTGCCATGCCCAAGCCTTTTTGCATCACTCACCCCCAGCCCAGCACCGCTGGAGGAGAGCAGCAGCAGGCTGCCAAGCACTGCCATTCCTCCGTCTCTGCACCAACGAGGCAGCACTGAAGAGCCAGGTCCGTGGAGGGGAACCCACTGTGGTGCCAGCGGTGCCTCCACCCCAACAGCAGCGCTGCCAGGGAGCGGAGCTCAGCTCTTCCACGCCCGCGGGGCCAACTCTGGGAATGCTCCCTGCCACGGGGCTGCTCCTTGAGCAAAGCTTCACAGTCAAAATACCCAGGGCCAAAACTGGCTGGGCACACGGGTACTGCCTGCTCCTGGTCACATCGTGCGGGACATGCACACGCACCCATTTCTGTACGGGCACCCTCAGCAGCCCGGAGCAGCAGGGAACAGCTCGCCCCCTGCCCGAGAGCACCAAAAGCTGGGGCTGGCAGCACAGCCCAGTGCTCCCCACTGCTTCTCCACCAGCACTTGGTGAGGGTTAAACTGCTCGGCCACCCTCTGCGCCGTTAGCTCTCCCTCTCCAGGGCGGAGCAGCAATTTATGACTAAGTTTCTCCTTTTCAGCCATATCAGATACAGCTGTAGGGCAATCCGATCCGTCTTCCCCTGCCCTCCAGCACTGTCCTGCTGTGCTGCGGTGCACACCACAGCCCCCCACATGCCAAGCCCCATGGCCACCCACTGGAGGAGGAGGACGGCTGAGGCTAGGCAGCCCCCGGATAAAACCTAGGGAGTGAACAGTCAGCCCCAAAAGGAAGCTGCTGGCCCGTCCCCTCTGTCGCATGACTCCCACCTCCAGCTGTGACTAACCTGTCAGCCAGGTGCTACGCCCAGGCTAATTAGCCCCCAGTTTTGGGGAGGGATTAATTGATCAGCTGCAGCCTAGGGCTGCTGGCCTGCTGCCCCTGACCTAGGATGCCCCGTGCTTGCCCCATTCTTTTCGTCCCTGTTTTGGGGTCTGGCACAGCTGTGGCCCCGTGGCCAGGCTGGGTTCCCACCGCAGCCCCAGCAGAGCCTGGCAGCCCCGAAATGCCCCCAGACAAAAACACCGCGGAGGCTGCTGGGACAGCCAGGAGCTTGTCCCTATCAACAAGGGCTGATAAGAGCTTCTTGCTCAGCAGGAAAAGTGAGACCCAGGGGAAGGGCAACGCCTCGGCGCTGAGCTGGTGGCACAGAAGCCGCTGGGCAACCCCATCGAATCCCAGCCAAACCGTTTCTTGCTGACGTCCCCAGCACATCGGATTTCTCGCTCCTTCTTGGGTGAAGGAGCCTGGGGCACAAGGAGTTTGTCCCTCAGCCGGTCCAGGGCCGTCCTGTGGGGACGGGAACCTGTGCAAACACAGAGCTGGAGCTGAGCTGCCCGTGCAGGATTTGGGGTCTGTGTGTGCCCCAAGTGGGTCAGTGCTTTGTATGTGGGTTAACAAGCTAAGCCCAGAGCACAGTGAGGGGATTTTCCCCTCCTCGTTTAACCCAGACTTGTTTGATCCTTTGGGGCCGAGCAGAGCAGCAGGACTAGGGGATGTGCCTGGAGGAGGTGAAGCATCTGGACGCTGGCTTTAATTACTGAGGCTGGGAAAACCTCCAAAAGTGTGTAAGTGAGGGACCTGCAAAAAAAAAAGAAGCGGGTGGGAGAGCAGCAGCTGCTTGCTGGAGCCTGGTGCTGGGCTGTGGGGATGCCTGGAGCAGGCTGGGAGCTGCCACGATCCTGGAGAAATATTTCCCTCTTGTGGACAAATGCAAAGGGCCTCTGGGCAGCAGTGGGGTCCAGCAGCCACCCCACTCCCCACGTTGCAGCTGTGCCACCCCGGACATCGGACAGGGGCCTTAAGGGGAAGTACCTTCACTGCTGTCAGCCCTGACTGCACCAGGAAGCTGTCTTGCCTGCCCCGACCCAGCCGCAGCCCCAGCCCCAGCCTCCCTTACCAGCCCTGCCTACAATCATGACCTCCCCTGCCCTAATCCCCTGCCCAGCACACCCTCGTCGCTGCCTCCCTCCTTCCTGGGTGTGCCGGCGCTCTGCACCCACTCCTGGTCCCATGCCTGCTTACTCACCCTGCCTGGCCCCGCAGCTCCGGACGATGCCGAGTCCCACTGGCGACAGCATGCCACATTGCAGGGCTACTGCTGCCTGGTAGGTGCCATCTCAGCTCCTTCCCTGAGGTCTGTGGGCTGACCTGCCTTGCCAGGGCTGAAGCTCACCCAGGTGATTCAAATCCTCAAGTGGCTCATAGGGATGAAAGCCACCTGTGCTCCAGCAACATCCAGGGATCCACCTCCCTGCAGAGCCCCATGAAGCTTGCAGACCCGTGACCCCATCCAGAGCAGACTGGTGTCCCAAACCCCCCACCCTGCAGTGCTCCTGGAGCTGGTTCTGCCTCCAGCCCCGCTGCTGGGGAGCTCCCTGCAGCCTGGGCTAAGACATGGCCGGGGAACCTGCAGCCCTGCAGGGCTGAGGAGCCCCAGCGCAGAGCGGAGATGACAGGGGGCAAGCCCCAGCTCCAGGAGAACGAGGCCAGGCCACATGTGCAGCACCCAGTGCTGGCCCAGACGGCTCCCACCCTGCAGGGTAGAAAGCTGAAGCCTCGTCCCACTCCAGGAACATGTGTGTGCAGGGTAAACCTGGAGCCATATCCTAAATCTGCCCACAGCAAGGCAGCTGGGGAGCATCCAGGCTTGCTCTTCCCCCTGCCAAGGATCACCTGGTACCCGGATCCGCTCTAGGACTGCACCCAACCACTGCACCCAGGGAGCAGGGCAGGGACCCGGAGGTTTCTCTTCCAGCCACAGACACAGAGCCAGCATCAGCATTTAATGTTGGAGCAGCAGAACCAGCGCTCACAGCCTGTAGGATCCCCACCCTCGGGGTGCCAGTGCCCCCGGCCCGTGCACGGCGCTCCCTGTCCCATCTCGCCTGAGTGCTCGGCTACGCCACGGGGCACAGCACCGTGCTGCCTCGGCCACATCCCAAGCGTGCGGGCAGTGTGGGGCAGCACCCCCACTGTCTCAGTCCAGCCCCTGGCCAGCCACGGGCATCTCAGCTCCGTCACTGCCGCCGCCACAGGTAGGTCTGGATGGAGCTGGCTGGAGCCACGGCCTCGATGAGGCCGACCATGTCGGCCAGCCCGAAGGTCACATTTTGCAGGGACCTGGAGGGTGAGGATGGGCAGCAGGGTCAGGAGGACCCTGCAGCAGGTTCTGAGCGCCAACAGTGCACAAGGCCCAGCAGGATGGGTGCGCACGTAATGGCCTGGCCAGATGGGGTCCCGTACTTGCAGGCCAGGCTGTGTTGCTCACCTGTTGAGGACCACCACCACCACGGCACCATCGGGGCGCACAAAGGCCGAGTACTCCAGGTCCGTCTTCTTGGACTCTTTGGAGGCGACGAGCCCCACACGCTGGGAGCCCTCTGGGATGAACTTACTGCACGAGCAAGGCCAAGAAGCAAGCCCAGGAATGAGGTCAGACCCCAGCGGAGCTCTCTCAAGACATCCTGCACGGCTCTCCTCCCAGAAAGCCGCTGCTGTGACCACAGAGCTGGAGGCCAGGCATCTGGGGAGCCCCGACCCACCTGAAGTGCCCCATGTGGTAGAACATGGGCTGCTTGTAAAAGACACCTTCGCTGCTATCCACGATGACGGGGCTGTCCACATAGTTCTTGACCCAGTTGGGGCCCCCCTCCAGGTCCAGCGCCAGGTTCCAGTCGGTCCAGCCAGCCACGAAGTGGTTCAGGTTCTGCAACAAGACAGCATAGACGTCTGCCCACGCAGCAGGGTGATGAGGGGAGAGGCGGGGGTGCCGGCACCCCTCCCCAGGGCCCACCATACAGGGCAGGGCAGGCTCTCACTGTCAGGATGCTGTGGCTGTACTGGTTCCCCCGCTCCCAGCAGCCCAGGATAACATCCCGCTCCCAGAAGTGGGCCCCGATGCACGCCTCCGTGGCCAGGATGAAGTAATCCGGAAAGAGCTCATGAGTGGGCACCACGGTGTCCTGTATGGGACCGATGAAGTCCAGGTACCAGTGGATGCCAATGCCATGGACGTAGCGAGCTGCCTGTTCATTCTCCAGCACCTGGAAGGGACAAGAGTTGGCCAGCCCCAGGTGCTGGTGGGCAGCACGCCAGCACCTGACCCTGGTGCCGCAGGACAGAGCAGCTGAGCCCTCCGTAGGGACGCACGCCCCAGTGGGACTGGGCTCAGGACCCTCTGTCCTTCGCTGCGCTCACCACTTTGGCCCAGTGCGGGAGGTGGAGGCGGTTATCGTCCAGGATGATGAGCTGGATGTTGTGGTGGGAGCTGTTGGCCAGCGCGGGGCCCAGGTCCCGCATGATGAAGTCCCGCTGCTGCTCAGCCGTGAAGCCCAGGCACTGGAAGGGGTAGTTGTTGATCAGCCCTGCCGAGGGCTCGTTCTCGGCCGTCACTGCCCAGAAGGTCAGGTTGTGCTTGGCATATTCGTCCAGAAAGCTGAGCGCAAGGGAAGAGGTGTGATCCAAGGATCTCCCCAGCTCTGCTGCCAAGGATCCCCTCGGCATTTCCCCCCGTCTGCGCCTCTGTACCGCACGAAGTAGTTGGCCCAGGTCTTGTGGTACTTGTCCCCCGCCTGCCCCTTCAGCGTGCCCTTCCCGACAAAGGACTCGCTGGTCTTCATCCAGGCCGGGGAGGTCCAGGGGCTCGCGTACAGGGACAGCGGCCGTTTGGCCATGGCCGAGGCTCGGTGCAGGATGGGGATCTGCAGCACGGGGCAGAGAGAGCGGCTCAGCTAAAAGCCCGTGTCCCTTCCTGCATGACCTCCTTGCTTCCGCCCGCTGCTCACCTTCAACTTCGTGTCCTCATCCCGCAGGCTGAAGTGGGTGAGCTCGTAGTCATAGGGGACGTCATCGTAGGTGTAGGCATGGAGGGAGAAATCACAGCTGGCCATGGGGATGCGGACGAGGTTGTACTCAAGCCCTGCCAGGCACAGAGGGGTTGGAATGGGCAGTGGGACAGGAGGGCTCCAAACCCCATCAGCTCCCAGGCAGCAGCTCCCCAGGGTCCCCATCACCAGCCCCCCTGCCTTCCCCACAACTCCTCACCTTCCTCAGAGAAATAGGAGCGCAGCAGGTGGTCCTGGGCTTTCTCGGGCAGGGAAAGGATGTTTATGGCAGCTGAGTCAGTGACAGAGCCACCAAAACCCTTTACCTTCTGGTACCGCTGTGTTGTGTCCACAGTCAGGACAAGATCTGCAGGGGAAGAAACCCAGTGTGACAGAGGGTCATGGGAAGGGCTGGGCCCATTTCCACCACCCACAGCAGGTACCTGGGGCACGGAGGCTGCGCTGGAAGCTCCCCTCACTGCGCTCCAGCCGCTTGCCGGCCTTGCTGCTCTCATACTTGATGTAGGTGCCTGGGGCCGGCAGGACCACGGGGTCCAGCGTGTCGCAGTACGTGGCATTGCACACGCACACCATGGAGTCACGGCCAAAGTACTTGGGGCTGCAGGGCCGGGCACCTGTGGGCATGGGCAGATGCTGGAGGGGGACGCTCCCTAAGGGGCTACAGCCCCTCGAGAGCTCTCCCCGTGCCTTGGGGTGCTCCCCAAAACCCTCAAGCCCCCTCCTCCCCCCCTCCCCGCACCCCAGAGCCCTTGCCACCCCGCCACATCCTTGCACTCACCTGCAGCCCTGGGCACTGCCTGGAGCAGCAGCAGCCAGCCCAGGACCCCGGCACGCTGGGCCCACATGGCACTGCCACGTCCCCTCAGCTCGGGCAGACCCAGGGGAGCAGACTCTGTGAGTTGGGGGGCACGCCGTTAGGAAACCCTCGAGCAGCCCCAAAAGAGCCGTTCACAGTGTTGGCAGCGCGTCCGCACTCGCTGCCAGGCCACCTCCGCAGCGCCAGTGCCAGCCTCGCCTTTAAGGGGACCTGAGCTTCCCGTCCCTCCCACGCCGCAGCTCTTCTTCCAGGAGCAAGACGGGGACAGGGCGTGATGGGGACTGGCCACGGCCCATCCTGCACGCGTGCCTGGCACGGCAGCGACTTGCTCAACCGGGGTCACGGAATCACGGCACCACGGTTTGGGGTGACGGGGAGCTCAAAGCCCACCTCGTTCCCACCCCCACCCTGGGCACCCCACCTGCCCCCTGCCCAGGCTGCCCCCAGCCCCATCCAGCCCCATCCTGCCCCCAGGCCCCTCCAGCCTGGCCTTGCCCCCCCCCGGGCTGGGCTCCCCCACCCAACCCGGGCAGCCTGCGCCGGTCCCCACCGCCCCCCGGGGAACGATTTCCCCCCGGTACCCGCCCCAAAGCTCCCCCCTGTCAGCCCCGAGCCCTCTCCCCCGCTCCTCTCGCCGCAGCCCCGTGTAGAAGCCGCTCTGCACGGTCCCGCAGCCCGGTTCCCGTTCCCGGGACGCCCGAGGGGAGCCGCGGCCCCCCCCCGCCAGCGGGTCCCGGGAGGTGCGGGCGGGCAGCGGGGCCCCAGCACCCCGCCCCGCTTAGGCAAGGCGCCGCCGAACCGGCCCCGCACCGCCCGCGGGACCCACTCGCACCGGGGGTCCCCCCCCCCCCGCTTCGCCCCCCTGCAGCGCCGGTAACCGGGAGCCCCCGGGAGGAGGCGGCCGGGCCGCCCCGCGCTCACCCACCGCCGGCCCAGAGCTCGGCCCGGACCCAGGCTCCCAGCCCCGGACGCCAGCCCCCTCCCCGCGCTCCCCGCCGGCCCGGCAGCGAACGGAGCCGCCACCGGGCGCCGCTCCGCCCCGCCGCTCACGTGACCGCCGGTGTCAGCTGACACAGGCACCGGCTCCCCACCCTCCCCCGGTCCCCACGGAGCCCCCAGGCGCCCATCCAGGCCCCCCCGGCCCTGTCGGGCAGGCGAACACCTTTATTTGGTTCTCTAGCGAGTGGCAGAGCAGCTGCAAGCGCCGCGGCCCGGTGGCAACGGGACGGGCCCCCGCCCCCCCGCGGACCCCCCCCCCATCTGTGCAGGGACCCCCGGGGCGGTACCGGGGCGGCAGGGGGCGCGGGGACACGCAGGCACGACCGGTGCGGGACGGGACGGGGGGGGCCAGGCACAACCGGCGGGGCTGGGACACGGGTGCGGGGCCAGGGCGCTACCGGTACGGGGCCGGGGCACGGCCAGCGCAGGGGACCAGGGACGGCGGTGGGGACAAGGCACGGGCGCTGCGGGCACAGGCACAGGGTCGGGGCAGGGGACGGGGGCACAGCCCGCTTGGCCCCACGGCAGCCACCCCAGGGGACCAGCCCCTCGCCCCCGACCCCGGGAAGGGGCCGTGAGGAAGCCCCAGGACAGCGACACCAGGGCCCAGCCCCGCAGGCGGGCAGCGGCGTCCAGGAGCGGGGCCCTCCCGTGACCCCGCAGCTCCAGGGTCTCTGCGGAGGCCGAGGCCGTGCCACGGGGCCAGCGACACCCTCAGAGGACGCTCTCCTTGCAGGTCCCGCTGAGGCTCCGCGGGCGGCCACGCTCCAGCCGGCGGGCGGACAGGAGCCGGCGCAGGGACGAGGTGGAGCTCAGGTCCCCGCAGCTCCGCAGGTGGATGCCTTCCTGGGGCTGCTCCGCTCCTGGCCAGGCACTCCAGGGGACCTGTGACCCCATGGAGACAGGCTGTGGCGGTGCTTGTCCACCCCATGGGACAACCTCCCGCAGTGGGACGGGAGGCCCGTGCTTTGGGGGAAGCCCATGTGCTCCAGCAAGGAGGCTGGAGGCAGGCGAGTGTGCTGGGCAGGACGGCAGGAGTGGCAGGGGATGGCAGAGGCGTGCATGACACGCATACGCTGTCATTAAGGACAGACTCGTTCCCATCGCGGCTCCCCGGGCTGCACAAGGCCTCCAGCGTTCCGCAAGGGAGGGCTAATCCCAGAAAGCAGGAAAAGGATCATTACGCTTCCCAGCTGGGAAGTCAAGGCTGGGATGTCACAGCAGCTTCCTCGAGGCTGCAGTGACTCAGGAGCAAAGCCAAAGCCATTGCAACACACGGGGTTTCACACTCACAGCTAAAGCTGGTCGGGGCCAAGGGGAAGGGACACATCCTGGCCCCCGGAAAAAGGAGCTGGCATGGTGAGAAGGGCTGGGCAAGAACGGCGCTGCGGGTTGGAGCCCCCGCCGGCAGCCAGGGCCCTGGCACCAGTACACACAGCACCCAGCCGCAGGGGGCCAGGGGAACCAGGACCCCAGAGAGGCCAGCACCAAGGTGCTGGTGGATGGAAGAGGGCATGCATCGGGCTCCCTGGGGAAGGGGAGCAGGGGAAGGGTGGGCAGGGATGCCCCGGCTGTTGGAGCCTACCTGCTTGTGCCCCTGGGGGCTGTGCCCAGGCACCTCCACTCCAGCTGCGGGGTTGCGCTTGGGTCTTTGCAGGAACCTGGCCACCAACCCACGGGTGCCCCGGCAGACCTTCAGGTCCCCCAGGGAGCGGGTCGTTGTCTTCGACAGCTGCTGCGTCACCTTCTTGGACACCGGCAGCTTGTTCTTCCCCACGGAGCCAGCACGGAGCAGCAGGGGTGAGTCACAGTGCGAACGGTGGAGCAGGCAGGCCTCTGAGCACAGCCCTGCAGAGATGCAGCTGTGAGATGCCAGGCAATGTGGCCCTGTCCCTGCAGTCCCTCTCCCCACTGTCCCTGTCCCCGCAGCTCTGGGGTCCCTCTCGCCTCCTGTCACCTACCAGCAGGCACAGAAGTACATACAGATCTCCAGCATCCCATCTCCAAAAAGGGTGGTGCTGACCCCTCAAGGGGCTGCCGAAACCCTCCCCCTAACCCTCCCCAGTGGTTCCCAGTGCCCGCAGAGGACTGTGTCCTGACCTGTATCTGCAGAGGAATTGGACATGGTATCCTCCAGTGCTTTGGTATAAAGTACTTCCCTGAAATCTGCTGGAAGCACAAAGAGCATGTTCAAGGTTTGGCGCTGTACTGTGTTCCTGTGCAGCCCCACAGCACCAGCCGGTGCCCCCGCCAGGCCCACCACCCGCATCCCCATCCTCCCGGCCAAGCGGTCGGTGCCTGTCTCCTCCCTCTTCCCCAGAGCAGCCGCCAACCCCAGCCCAGATTTAACCCTGCCCAGCCTCAAAGAAATGCAGCAAACCCCATGGAGCATCCCAGCTGCACCAGTCAGAAACCACTGTGCGCACGTCCCCATCTCGGCAGCTGTTCCCACCTACCGGTGTCACCAACCATCAGGACACCGGGGTCGCTGTGCGATCTCACGAGTGGACGCTGGCTCAGCCCCGGGGCTGGAGATGAGGGGCAGGAGGTCTCGCTGTTGCGCCGCGGGTGGAAGAGGCGCCCGCTGCCGGGTCCTGCGGAGCGGCTGCCCCTCTGCCCCTGCAGTGAGCTCTTGTCCTTGAGCCGCACCTCGGGGAAGCAGGGTCCGATGCAGCGGGCCAGCCCCTCCAGGCGGTTGCAGCTGTGGGTCACGGCTCCCCCAACCAAGATCCCATTGTGGCCGGGCTCTGCCGTGGAGCAGGAGTAGGAGCGCTCACCACGTGCCCGGGGCTGCGGCATCTCCTCAAAGGGCCCCTGCAAGCCCAGTGTGGGGCTGCGCGCATGGTGGCTGCACTGCACGCAGTCCACGCTCAGGCAGTAATCAGCACGGCTGCGCTGGATGGAGCGGAAGAGGACGTAGTCCACAGAGCGCATGGAGCCCTGGAGCTCCAGCAGGCACGAGTCCTCTGAGGGGCTGCTGTCCCCAGGGATGTCCACGATCTCGGACATGATCAGGGACCCACTGTCCATGGACACTGCAAGAGGAGCGGGCGTCAGCAACGAGCTTGCTGCAGAGGGCAGGTCCTGCAACTCTGGGCCTGGCCCACTCCCTCCTGCCCCGAGCCCTGCGCTTCGCAGCGGGGATGCGCAGACAAGGCCGCACTCACCTTCTCCGCTGAGCACAATGGAGGGGACGCGGTCGCAGGTGCAGGCGTGCGAGCCGTCAGTCAGCTGCGAGTCGAACAGCGTGGCCTGCAGGACAGCGCTGTCAGGGCACAGGCAGGGCAGGAGCAGAGCCGCACTCTGCCCACGGCCGTGCGGCTCCCACCTGGCTGTCCCCGCGCAGCCCCATGACGGTCTCGTAGGAGGGGGGAAAGTCGGTTGGGTAGAGAGGCACAGGGCTGTCCATGGAGCCATTGTAGGTGATGCTGAAAAGGCAAGAGCAGAAAAGCCACCTCAGGTGGGACAAGCCCTGTTTGGTGACAAACGGCCCCTCCGCTCCTTCACCAAGGCGCGCAGGCCTGACTATACCGGCCTTGCTCCCCGCTGGGTACCTCTGCGCATCGGTCTCAGAGCTGCACGTGTACTCGGGTGGGTAGTATGGGGGGGGTGGCACCGGAGGCACGAACTCCTCAAAGTCCAGCATGCTCTGCAGAAAGGTGTCAGGGGGTGACGTGCATTCCAGCGTCACGGAGTTGGAGCGCTGCGGGACCAGCTGCAGGGAGAGGGAACAAGGAAGAGCTGGCACAAGGGGCAGACCCCTCCCTGTACAGAGATCCAGCAGGAGCGCACGTCCAGCTGCTCTTGGTCCCCGCAGGGCCCCTGGGCCAGGTCCTGCCCCGGCCCCCTGGTGGCCCAAACCAGCCTGGGAACGCTGCCCAGTCCCACGTCCTCCGGGGTCAGTGCTGGGCCTCACCACATGGACGATGTCCAGGGAGAAGATCTGGATGCAGCACACGACGGCAGAGAGCGTGCAGATGATGGTGGAGAAGACAGTCAAGCCACAAACGCTGAAGAGGAGATCCTGGGGAGGAGCAGGACGAGCTATGGATGCCTGCAGAGCCTGGAGGGGTGCACAGCTGCTCTCCGAGGAGCCCTCACCCACCTTGAGTGCCACGCGGATGCTCCGGCAGTCAGGGTTGGGGAACATGGTCAGCATCTCGCTCTGCTGGCTGCAGGAAGTAGGCGCATGCTCCAGGTGGGACTGGCAGCAGATGCATGAGTCCTTCTCCTGGGGACGAGGAACGCCATGAGGGACTTCCAGACCCCGTGCTCTCTCCCAAGAGCCACCAGAGAGCCCTGCCACCAGCTCGCCACGTCCTCAGAGCCCTGCAGCTGGGGACGATTTGCTGTGCCACGGCCTCTCCACCTCGTCCAGCCTCACCCTCTCACAGGCCTCCAGAGACTTCACCAGCTGTGCGTTCTGGCAGGACAGGATGGACCCGGCCAGGCTCAGCATGACACCCAGCACCGACAGCAGCGTGAAGAAGGTGATCTGCAGCAGGGAGGAGAGGGGCTGAGAGCTGGGCAGGGCTGGCAGAGCAGGGAGCTGAAACGCGGGCACGGCCACGAGTACGAGGGTGGTGGCGGGGGGCACACGCGGCCCCCTCCAGCCTGCCCCAGGACATCCGCAGAGGGGAGGCTCCCCATGACACCTACCACCAGGGTGAAGGGCCGCTTCCAGGAGACGATGCCGATGAGCCCGGACAGCGCCAGCTGCAGACACACGCCCAGCAGTGAGGATGGGGAGGGGTCCCTGCTGGGCAGCATGGCCCCAGAGCAGCCCCCCCTGCCTGGGAAGAGCCCCCCAAGCCTCGCTGGCTCAGAGCTGGCCCGGGAGCAGCAGGGCCACACAGACTGCTCCTGCGCTGCAAGCCTGGAGAAATTGCTGATTCAGGGCAGCGGAGAGCCCGGGGACTGCAGGCAGCTCTGTGCCGGGCAGCTAGGCCAGGCCCGGCCCGGTGCCGCAGGGTCACACTGGGGTCCTGCCCTCGCTCAGTATCCATGGCAGGCAGAGCGTCCTGTGGCACAGCTCGGGAGCAGGGCCAGGCTGCCCAGTACCCCTCCATGCTGCCACTGCTGCACCCCGCACACCCTTCCCCTGCCCCTTCAGGACAGGCCCGTGAGCACATCACCTCGATACATACCCCCCACCACCAAGACACTGTCCTGGGGTCCCCATCCCTGATAGTCACCCCAGGGAACCCCCCAGGTTTCTCCCGCGGTGCCTTGCAGCAGCCCCCAGCACAAGGTGGAGGAGCAGTGGGGCCGCACTCCCCCCAGTGACCAGCAGCGAATTCAGCACGGCACCTCGGGAGCAGTGGGGACCCGGAGGAGCAGACCTGCACCGGGCCCCTCAGCACGCGAGCCCCTGCCCTGCACTCACCGAGAAGCCAGCCCAGGAGGGGCAGGAGTGACGGATCTTGGCGGAGGGCGTGATGGTGGCTGCCACCAGGCTGAAGGTGACGATGAGGACGCCCAGGATGACTTGGATGAAGCCCAGCACCAGCAGGATCTGCAGCCAGGTCCTCTGGACGCGGAGGTGGGTGAGGCTGCGAGACGTACGGCCGGTCAGCGAGTGGCTGGAGTCACTGGGGGAGGGCATGGCGGCCCCAGGCAGAGAGTGGGAGCCGCCAGCCCCAGAGCCCCCTGGAGCCCCGGGGCCGCTGGTGGGACCACGCCAGGATGGGGACAAGTGGCCCAGGGGAAGCAGGAGCCAGGCGCTCGCCACGAACAGGCCGGGCTCCACCTTTTGTCTCCCGGAGGATGCTGAGGGTGGTTCTTCCCTGCGACGGGTGCTCGGGGCAGCGCCCACGGCCACGCAGGACCAAGGCCAGTCCCGCCACTCCCAGGAGGTCCGCGGGATGTCCCGGGAAGACAACCGGCCTCAGCGGTCCCTGCGCATGCCACCGCTGCCCTGGCTCGGGCCAGAGAGCCCGCCTGGAGCTGCGAGCAGGAGGCAGCGCCTGAGCCTGGGGCTTCTCCACTCTCGCCGCCCCTCGAGCCCCACGTTCAGGCCGCGAGGCGCTGGGGCTGCTCCGCAAAGGCCGGGAGACGGTGCCGGGAGCGCGGCCCCCGCGCCGTGCGGCGGGTCCCCGAGGCGGTAGCGAACGGCAGGGACGAGCTCGGGGCCGCGCTTCCCCCCCGAGCCCCCGAGCATCCTCCGGAGGCAGCGGGTGCAGGGTCCGGGCGCACGGGGCCCCGCGCGAAGCCGGCCCGGCCCGACGCCCTCCCCAAAAAAGAGCCCCGGTTCCTCCGGCTTCGCCGCAGCCGTTACCGGCGGCCGCGCCGGCTCGGGCCCCCCAGCCCCGGCTGCGGGCGGAGGGACCGCCCGGCCGGCGGGATCCCGCGGGGAGCGCGCCCGAGCATCGCCCCCGCCGCGGCCTCCGGGGCCGCTTCCCGGAGGGCGGCGGGGGGGAG
>CM021789.1:2144928-2158868 GCA_011076525.1 Nettapus auritus
GGGGAGACGGGGGGGGCAGCGCCGGTCCGGCGGCGGCAGGAGGCGGCGGCGGAGCGGGCGCGCCCCAGGCAGAGCCGGGCGGATCCGGGCACGCTCCCGCCGCCGCCCGCAGCCCCGCCGGGAGCCCGGGATGCGGCGGCCCCCCCCCGCCCCCCCCCGCGCCGCACCCCCGGGGCCGTAGTCCCGGGGGGCCCCGCGGGTTCCCTCCCCGTTCCCGTCCCCCCCCCCACCCCCAAGCCCTCCCGCGCCCCTTTGGCGACGCAGCGGAGGCGACGGGGAGTTGGAGTCGGTTTATTTCTTAAATAAAACCTGAAGGCGGCGTGGCGTTCGGCACAGCAGCACGAGAGAGGCCAGGAGGGGAGCAGGAGGGGAAGCAGGGACGGCCGCCGGGACCCGGCCGCTGGGTCCCAGCCGTGGGGGGCACAGAGCAGAGCCCCGCAGCAGGAAGCCGGCCCCAGGTGAAGGCACGACCCCTTCCCACTCCCCCAGGAGCAGCAGGAGGGGAACCCAGCCACATCCAAAGATGGATGAAAGCAGAACTCGGGGTCCCCATCCCCCTGGGGGCACAGTGTGGGCAGTGCTGCACGCAGGGACGGGCTCAGCCCGTCCTCAGGGAGGAGGTTGAAGCCACACAAAGAAGGGACACAGCTGACTGAGGAGTGCCAGTGACAGGCAGGGGGGCACCATCCCCACAGCAGGCAGAGATGAAGAAGGGAGAAGCTGTTCACCACATCCCCGCAGGCTGGGAGTGAGAAGGTGCAGGGAGAGCTCAAGCTGAAGAGGTATGAGGAGCCCTCCTCAGCACCCAGCCCAGATTTAGGTTCCACTGAGCGCCAGTCGCAAAGAGGGACTGCACACAGGCTAAAGGCAAAAAGCCGCCCTCAGAAGCTGATGCGCCACCACTGCCTGTCTAAGCAGTGCTCTCCTCGCATCCCCGTGCTTGGAGTAGGCTCAGCCCAGCACCATGAAGGACAAAAGAAGGGAACTGGATGGAGTCTGCCTCCCAGCTCAGCACGCTGGGGACAGAGCCAACCCACTCCCACATGAGCACTCCCCTGGGGAAGACAGGAATGACTTCTGGGCAGGGACTGAGGTCCTGCTTCGAAGGAAAGGCAGGCAAAAGCCTCCAGGGTTGAGCCAGCCCACGCACACCCTGGGACTGGACACAGGTGGGAACCCTCTGTGCACTGGAGCACACAAGTGGCATCACCAGGTGGGGAAAGAGGAGATCCTGGCCAATAGAGGGGAAGGGCGGCAACCATTTCAGTCCCTGTCACACACCCAGAGGAGACTCCTGCCCCCCAGCAACTGGTGCTGGAAGGGAGGACAATGACTGGGCCGCTGCACCCCCCCCCCCCCTGCTCCTTCCCCCAGTCCACTGAGGGAAAGGGACCAGCGCAAACCAGACCAGCCTCCATCCACGAGGAAAGGGGTTAGAGCAGCAAACGATTCAGGCACCAGCACTTCCAAGCTGGGATGAGGCAGCCTCTGACAGCTGATGCAGACACACGGGGATCCAATGAAAGTGCAACTTGGATTTCCTCTTCTTTACCAAACAGCCCACGTGTGAGGGAGAAGTCAGGGCCCCCACCCCACTAGGGCGCCCAGAAGGTGTTGGTAGCTGCACCCGCGGCAGCGTTGGCCGCCGCTGTGCGCACTGCCTGGTTGGAAAAGACCCCTGCAGCAAACTCCTCCTGCGCCTTCTGGAAGCTGGCACCCGTCCGGCGGTACAGAGAGTGAATCTGGAAGAGAGCAGCAGGCTCAGGAGTCAGCGCCCCAACCCCACTCCAACACCAAATGCACAGAGCTGTGCTCCACGCCAGCCCAAACCCACCCGTCCCAATGTTTTGCCCCGGCGTTCACTCCTCACTCACCTTCTTCAGCATAATGATGCCCAACACAGCCACCGCTGTGAAGAACAAGGACACCAGGATCATCATCACAGCCACAGCCGTGTTCTTCCTCAGCGCTATCAGACTCAATATCCAGCCACTGTAAAACAAGCAGCGGCTGTCCACGGGCTCCCTCTTCCCCACCCACCTCCTCCCGCTCCGGGGTGAGCACAGCACATACCTGAAGCCCCAGTTGGGTATGCCAATGGCCTGCAGCACGTACATCACATTCTGGGCAAAGAAGACGAAGAAGAAGACAAAGAAGTTGAACGAACTGTCACTCCTGGAAGAAAGAGACAAACGAGGTTAGGCCAGAGAAAGCGATTCTCAAACCTTCCCCGAAAGCAAGGAGGACAGGCAGGCGCCAGACGTGCAGCCACCTCCCTTAACCGGTGGTTAAGGGACTTGTAACAGGGAGAAGGGGAAGCAAGAGAAGAGGCACAAGGCAGTACAGGGATCCCCAACAACGGCCAAGGGAAAACACTCCTGTGACCTCCTTAGGACAGCCCCATCCACAGCAAAACGTGCTCCTCACAGAGAGGTTCACATCTCTGAGACCCGCAGGAAACACAGACACAGAGAGGGAGCTGGGATACCCTCAGCGCGCAGTCCTGTTTTAGCACAGAGCCCAGCTTCACCCGCTACAAGCACCAGCCTGGCAGACATCCCACCCCACTGCTTTACTGGCCCGTGAGCTCCTGTAGATACACACCTGAAGGCTTTGTACATTGGCCTATACCAGCAGACGAAGGAACAGGGCGTGTAGAGAATAGCCCAGAGAATGGAGAGGCCAAACCCAGAACCTGACGAGGGATCCACGCAGAACCAGGCGAGCGAGGACAAGAAGTTCAGGAAGAGAGCAATGGTGCTGGCTGAGGGAGAGGACATCGGTCAGGCGACCCGAGAAGGCTCCCTGCTCCCCATGCTGAGAAATCACGCCCCTGGGCCTGGGCACCAAGTTGCAATCGCAACTTCTCCAGAGCAGCAGCATTCCCTCGCACGTAGGAGGCTCGATCCTCTATTTGCTCCCCAGACCTCAGGTTCCACGCGGGGACTCACCCATCCAGAGGTAATACATGGTAGAAACGGTCTTCTGGAAGTCAGCGGGGATCTCCACGGGTATGTCCTGGTAGAAGCAAGGCTTCACGGGGCAGAAGGACGGCAGCGGGGGCCAGTTGTTCAGTCTCGCTGCAAAGCAAAAGGAGGTGAGAAGCAGAGAAGAGCAGCCCCTGTGCCGAAGGGGCTCAAGGGGATCTCGGCCGCCACCACGGGGGCACTCACTGGCACCGCTGCCGAGGGCGGCGTTCTGCAGCTCCCGCTCCCGCCGGTCCAGCTCCTCCGCCTTGCGGTTCAGCTCCTCCTGACGCTTCAGCAGCTCAGCCGTGGCCGCTGCCGCTGAAGCCTGTGGAGGACACGTAGCCCTCAGCTACCGGCTTCTCCCCCAGCCCACCCGGGCTGCCCGCCGCCAGCCCGGTACCTGCGTCCCGTAGGAGCCGTAGTTCCGGGGCTCCGTAGGGCTCGGTCTCCTCGGGGGCTGCGCGGTTCCCTGCGGCGGCGGCACGCCTACGGCGGGCGGGGCCCCGGCCGGGGCATGGTACGGCGGCGGCTGCGGGACCGAGAAGGGGGCAATGAGCCGCTGGTACCGCCCGGCCGCGACGAGCAGAGCCCCGGGCAGGGCCACCGGGAGGAGGCCCCGGGGCACCGCGGGGCCTGGGCCCACCCCCGCCTCACCGCGCCGTTCTCGAAGGGGTTGTAGGCGTCCAGCGCCGCGCTCTCGGGGCTGGGCCGGTGCTGCACCACGGCGGGGTCCTGCAAGAGACGCGGCGGGGGCTGGCACCGGGACCGAGGCCGGCGCCGGGGCCTGAAGCGAGGCCCGCGGGCAGGACGGGGCCGCCCCGCACCTGGAAGGGGTTGTCCGGGAGCACCGCGGGGCCGCCGCGCTGCGCCATGGCCGCACCGGGACCGCCCCGCGACGGCACCACCGGCTCCGGAGAGGCCTCGCCGCAGGGGGCTCTGCGCCTGCGCGGGGCGAGGCGGGGCGGAAGCGAGCACGTGATGCGGTCACGTGCCCCCAGGGTCACGTGCCCGTGAGCCGTTTTCCGTCCCCCTTCCCTTTTCGGTCGCGCTACCCTGTCCCCAACGCAGGGGCCGCTGGGAGCGCGTCTCCATGGCAACGCCGTCCCCATGGCAACGCCGGGATGGGGCCCGGCCTCTCCGGGGCCTACCAGGCCCCACCCGCCCCCCCCCCCCCCCCCCCCCCCCCGGCCGGTTGCGCTGCACGCAGGGCCCCGTTCAGCCAGGCCCAGCACAAAGCCGCTCTCCCCTGCGGGTACCCAAAAGGCCTCAGCCCCAAAGGCAAAGATTTGCCCAAATCTCACCGCTGCAGCCCCGGGGACAGGCGAGCGTTAGCCCCAGGTGCAGCAAGGCAGCTGCTTCACTGCCCCCCGAGCGACGCACGGCAGGCTTTGTGGATGTGAAACAGTCAGGGAGGAATTTGTGGCACGAGAAGTGGCTTGGATAATTAAAGTGGTGCCTCCCGGATCAGTTATCTATAGGGATTGCTGATTCCAGCAGCTACAGGCAGAGTGCCGACAGCCCCCTCCCAAAAAGGAATTCCTCAGCATCCCGAGGGCTAGGACAGCAGCACGAGAGATAAATCCCCATCTGCCTCTAGTTCCCATCCCAGACTTCAGTGCTTAGCAGCAACTACACTTCTCGTCTACAAATATTCTCCTCTGAGCAGAGGAGACTTAAAGTTACACACAAAGCAGAGGGTTCCCCCCTCAGCCCAAACAGCTGGCACCTCAGTGTGGTGCTCTTGGCTGGGAAGTTAAAAGCTGTGGATTCCGATTTTGGACACCGGGGTGCTGTGTTTTTTGAAGTCTGAGAGACTACAGATATTATATGCTCAATTTAATTCTCACCCAGGGGCTGGCTATGGATGCAGCAAGCCCAGGTCTTCCCCACGCTCTCATTCCCTAGCAAGCACCACCTATGAGCTGCATGGCTGTCTGCCATCTGAGCGAGCAGTACTGCAGGAAGCAGGTAAAAGCTCCCAGCCCAAGCTCTTTAAGACCACAAGCGCGTGAGGATGAGCCAGCGTCACTCCTTTTGTGACACCCCCCAACTAACTCCAGGTGAAGCTAGTGTTTTCCTTTATCTCTTTGCATGATGACATGGACAGCCTGCCACAGACCGATGGTGCAACAGCAAAGGGACACACTCGTGTAGAACAGACTATGCATCCTGACACAAGACTTCCAGACGTGCGTGGGTGAAGCAGCAACAGAGGTCCCATCAGGTCTGTGACTTCCCCCAGCAAATCCCATGGAAAAGTCCAAGTCAAGGGCCCAGCCTCACAAAAAGGCACAGACAGACCCATTTCCCTGTGCTGGGCTACAGTGTACACTGTTGGGCCACCCACCACAGGCATCTGGACAGCCATTGATCACCCTGTCCATGGAGTGAAGGGGTTTCTCTAGCCAAGAAAAAGCACCTAGGCTGCTCCCTTCAGACCTTTTGGGCCTGGATTTACCACACATAACTAAGTAGCCCCCGTTATCCTTTTGCTAGGAGAAAGACTTGTTTCATACACTAAATCTTCCCACCTTCGAATACCAGTCTCAGGGCACAACACAAGACCCGTGTTTTGCCATCCACCACACCAGAATCTGCTTGCCCTGGACCTACTTCAGGCCCAGCTGCAGCAGCTCCGACCAGGTGCAAGCTCAGGCAATGAGGCCATCATCCAAGCTTGGGAAGAACGGAGCAGGTGGGTGGATAAAGCTGGCTTTGTTACACAGAGGTTTACCAGATTGAAGAAGCTTTCTTCCTGCAACACGAGGATGCATCTTCTTTCCCTCTGCAGGGTGCAGCATACAGCCACTGCCTCTCAGGAGTAAAAACAACCAGCAGAACAGCCTCAAGACAGGCTGCTGCTGGTCCAAACACAGGCCGGAAGGTTTATTCACTTCATATTTATTTTTCACAAAGACTGTACAAAATTCTTATAAAACTCTGGTGTGGGGATGGGCTATGACATTGATCCAAAAAATAATTCCCAGGCAATCCCACCAGTTTCATAACTTACAAGGAAACAGATAAGCTACAGAGCTGCGAGTCCTGGAGTATTTACACTGAGGCGGGCAGGAGAGAACAGGAGACAAAGCAACACATGAACAGAGGTATTTACAACATGGACATACAAGCCCCTCGCCTCATGATAGCGGCAGCAGCAACAGCAGGAGGCTGTGGTGCTCAGAGGCTGATAGAGAATATGGGCTATTTACAGTATCTCACATATTAACAGCTTTACAAACGTGTCCAGGGAGTTTATGTATAAAAAAAGCACCAAATGTCTGAATAGAAATCACACAGGCCTCCACGGGGGCTAGAATCTGAGGGCAGGCTGGCACCTGTGGCGTCACCGGCTGATGTCTCTGCTAGAGTCCCACATTTTTGTGCTTGGCTCCATCTCCAGCATGTCAAAGAACGGGTGCTTGAGGGCTTCAGCCAGGCTGATGCGCTTGGACGGCTCGTACTCCAGCATGCTCTCAATGAGGTCAAAAAGGCGGTGATGGTCCTCAGCCTCAGAAGTCAGGTACCGCTGCGGAGAGAGAGGGGAGAGGTCAGGGCAGAGGACGCTGCACCCTGTGCTGCTCACAGTATGCTCCCTGAGCTGAACAGCTAACATGGGGGAGGACTGGTCTGTTCAGACCTTCATTCACCCTAAGCCTGAACTCTAGGCCACTTTTACAAGCACGGAACCATTGAGGGTTTTCCCCCCTCCCCATCTTCCCCAGACACTTCCTGAAGTCTCCTCGCCCTCCTCCTCATCCACTTGAGGTTAAGCTCAGGCTGCTGCAGTCTTCCTAGTTTATGTCTGGGACAGCCAAGGCTCCTTCAGGAAGACACTGGTCTGACCCTTTCAGTGGCCCAACCTTGCCCACGGGAAGAATCTTCAGAACTGGGGCTGGCACTGTAAGACTCTGCAATGAGAAAAGGATAAAGCAACCAGGTGCTCCTGCCCACCCCGCCTTACCCGCAGTGGCTTGCAGTTTTCCCTAACATAACGGCCAGCAGAGGTGTTCTCATCCCAGTCCAGGCGGCCATGGTAGAAATATTTTTGCTTCCTGTCAGAGTAAGAAGTGGGAACAGGTTAAACCCAAGCACCAAACGCCTTGCAGCAGAAGCAACGCTCCAGCCCTGCCGCTACTCTGCCAGGGGCGCACAGATCACTCAGGACACTGCAGCAGCACAGACTGACTCGGTAGGCAGCTGCAAAGTTTGATCCCTTGAAGAGAACCGCTATACGTAAAGCAGGAAAGAGCCAGGAAGCCTGTAGTGCCCAGCTGGCCTTTCTCACCTGGTCTTCCTGATCATCCGAGAAGGAATCGGCCCCAAGATCCTCTCCATCATGGCCAGGTGCTCCCGGTTGTCGTGTGTCTGAGGGAGACAAACATAAAGGGGAGGCATGGAACAGATTACAGTCGTTCTGCCTCCAGACCTAGGTGATTCCCAGTTCATAACCCCCTGCTGGCCAACACCTCAGTCATCTCTACAAGCCTGCAGTGACGGAGGGAACTCCATCAGCGCCCGAGGCCCCTGGCTGTGCTGGGAAACAGCCAGCATCCTCTTTCATCAGTTGTGAGGAAGGCATAGAGCATATGGTTCTCACCTGAAACAGGGTGAAACCCACATAATACTCAAAGATGATGCAGCCAATGCTCCAAACATCACAGGGCTGGCTCCAACCAAGCTCTACAAAACAACATTTTTAAAAGAAGATAGAGTTATGGCCCAGGATTCCAAGTCCCTCTCCCTCACCCTTTCAAAAACCAACAAGTAACTGGAAAAACAATTCCCATTCTGGCCTTCTCCTGCTACACTGGTGGCAATACACTGCCCAGCTGATAGCAATGTCAAACCCACCAGTTTGGAGTTGTTGCCCCCAGCCCCCTCTGAATTAATCCAGCAGGCAACACCCCGTGCCCTTGAGACAAAAGCCCGCTGCTGCAGAAAGGCCAAGGAGAACCTACCCAGTATGACCTCCGGGGCCCGGTAATGCCTGGTGGAGACAATTGTGCTGTGATGCTCGTGATCAAACGTGGCACTGCCGAAGTCCACCACTCTGATGGCTGTGCTTTTCACACTCCGCTCATCTCGCTTCTTTGTGAGGGAGAAAGACAGCAGTTACTCAGGAGCTTCCAAACAAGGACCAACACCCTTCCTTACACAACCGAGGCTTTGCCACGGGGGACCAGGGGAAAGGAACGCCTTGCAGGGTCTATTACAGCTGGTGCTTACCCTCCGATCTGTAGCAACCCTCCCCCCACAAAAAAAAACAACCCTCTCACTCAGCTGGCGTGTGTGGTCTCCATAGCTTACTTGTGCACAGGCAGTTCACCCAAATTTGTCCTGAACAGATGTGTGAACGCAGCCAGCCAACACTATCTCCTGTATTCCAACTCCTCCCCCTGCCTAAGGTCAGGGACACCAAGAACCCAAGAGGAAAATTCTAAAGCAAGGCTGTTGCGTTACCTTCTCCAGGTTATAGGTGAGTTCATAGTCAGAGTTCACAAAGAGGATGTTCTCGGGTTTGAGGTCAGTGTGAGTGAGTTTATTGTCATGCAGAACTGAGGAAGCAAACAGAACCAGGGTCAAGAAACAGAAGCAAAACGATGCTGCATCCACCTGATGAGCAAACAGCATTAACTCGGGTTGCTGCTGGCACAGTTTTAGCCCATGTTTGAAATTGGGTGTGAACAGACAGGCTAGCCTAGGCCAAGGTGCTTCGACAGAAGCACAAAGACTGATCGTATCGACCACCAGAACGTACACAGGAAGGTGGATGCTGAAGCGCTCTGGGCAGCTGCCAGCCCACATGCATCAGAAACATTATAACCAGGCAGAGAAAAAGGATTCACTCCACGCACACATTCACCGCTGAGGAGCAGGAAGGCTCAGTCTCAGGACTGGCACAGCAGCACCATGGCAAAAACTCGCTGCATCGGGCCACCAGCTGCAGAACTGGCACTGAAGTTGGGAGCCGCACAGCTCTCCAGGTCAGTCTAGGACCAGCAGAGAAAAGAGCAGTGAACACTTACATTTCACGGCCTGGCACACCTGGAAGGCCATGTGCCGCACTTGGTGGATGGGGTAAGGCAGATAGTTGTTGTCCTTCAGGAAATCAAAAGTGCTGAGCCCCAGCAGTTCGAAGGAGATGCACATGTGGCCGTGGTAGTCAAACCAGTCAAACATCCTGACACATAGACTGAAGAGAAAGATTCAGATTCAGGACAGATCTGCACACACCACTCAGACGGGCTGCCCCTGCACCAGGCCTGCCCCTTCCTTGCTCGGTCTGTATCCCATACCAAGACAACGTGCCACCAAAAGCTAGCTACAGATGAATTCAGTCACGCACCAACCAAGCACCTCTCTCGTCCCATCCCTACAACCACGCTAAGATGATGCTTTCCCTTCCATTTTGTCACCAGCTGAGTGCACTCACTTCTTGTTCTCAGGATCCTTCTCGTTGATTTTCTCCAGCACATTTATTTCTAGTCGGGCAGCCTCTTTGTATTTATCCACGTTTTTAATGATTTTGAGAGCAACACGTGCACCACCCCTGGGGAGAAACAGGAAAAAACCTCAAGGTCACTCTGGAGATGGGTCAGAGAGACTGAGCCCTGCAAAAAAAGGGCTTTCTGAACTAGTCTCTTCCTGTGCAGATTTATACATCCTCTCCCTCACTATGAACAGCCCTGAGACAGACTCCCCCCAGTCTCTCCCCAGTACACAGATGACCAAATGGGATGAGCACCCACACCAGCAGAGGAATACTAGAAACTGAGAGACCCATTTCCACTCCAGGCTTTAAGCACGAGACTATTTCACCAGCTGTACTCTCTTCTCCTCATCGCCACACCCCTCCCTGCCCCAGGAGCAGGCGTACCTCCGGTGATCCATGCACTGCACCACTCTGCCGAACGTGCCTTCCCCTAAGGTGCTAATAATCTCATCTGGGAGAGAGAGAGAAGAAGAGAAAAGCCCATGAGAGAGTGAGCACGACCTGGATGCAGCGCATACACAAGGCAGAGGAGAATGCATTGCAACACCTAACCTGCGCACAGCTTGAGAGACCGGAGCAGCGGAAGGCTGACACCGGCTGCACAAGGCAACTGCCCTAGTTCCCTGGCACTTCAGTAACAATATAAAATATAAACGGAGTTTTAACAAAAGGGGAAGGAAAAGGAGAGGGTTTCTCTTTAATAAACAATGAAAATAAAACGAAACAGAAAGATAAGACAGATCTGCGACTGCGATGGGAGCTTAACTAGAGAGCTAAATTATGTTACGATTTGGCTGTACATCTTTCTTGTAGCCAGTCGCCGACGCGATAGATCAGATGCCCCTCGTCGTCGTCCTCCACACTCTTGGCCCTTCTGCTGCTCTGTCGACTCCGCTGCTGGCCCAGGCAGACAGGGAATTCATCATTCACCAATCAGATTTTCAAACCAGCGCAGCAGCCAGCGTCACGCATTGGTTGGTTTGGAAATTCACATGGTTGTTTGAGGAGGGGTTGCAGGAGGAGATTCCCAGCCAATTCATACGGCACAGAGGAATATATAACGATAGGGATATTGCAAGGGAACATGTCAAGATACAACACACTAGCTCAGAAAAGAAAAAAACAGTTTGCTTTTCGTTGTAGCAAAAAAAAAATAAAAAAAGAAAAAAGAACCTACAAACAGCCCCACCCGAACCAGTGTGAGAGCAGAGACGGGCAGAACGAGGGCTAGCAGAGGGGCAGTGGAAGGAGCCAGCTGCTCTTGCTCCTGTGGGGGCTTGGAGAGGAACGGCACTGGCCTATGGGTCCCGGATCAGTGCCAAGAGAGCACGCCAAAGCACGACTCCGCAGCCGGGCACTCAGTGACCGCAGGGAGAGGCTCGCTTCAGCCCCGCATCAGCCACTGAGGAAAGGCAGCAGGAGGCAGGTGCTGGCAAGTCCTGCACAAGCAAAGGGCCAGACCGCCCCACAGACACTGCCCATCCCATTCCAACAACCTCCCACGGTGGCTTCCCCCAGCCCAAACACTCAGATTCAGATGAATTCAGAGATTTCAGAAGCAACTCTTGGTACAACGATCCGTCAAAAACCAGAGAGAATTTACAAGTAACTGCCTGGGGGCAGATGTGACACTTTGTTCTAGACCCTCCCCCAAAGAAGCTGAACCTGGAAGGCCAACTTCCAGGAGAGAAGCAGAGGCCCAACAGGGAACAGGGACAGCCTGGGATGAGGCAGATGAGAGATTTTATGCCAGAGAAGAGAAAACTCCTGCCTTTGGTTCCGCTAAGCATCCCCACACCTGGGAGCAACCAGACAGCAGACTCAGGACCTGAATCCAGCCCATAACCCCATCCCCGGACACACAGTCAGAACAGACCGGACAACACTGAGAGCTCCACACACAGAGCAGAGAACATGTCTGGGGTCTAACAGAAGTGGAAGGTGAACAGCAGAACAGACAAGAAGAGAAAGCCGGGGACACTGCTGGGAAGAGCCTGGGACGGCTACTGCCTCCACCCGGACTGAGCAGGCCACAGGCTACGTTCACCTGCCAAAGCCCCTGGCATGACAACCCAGGTCAGCTGCACCCACCCAAAGGATCCTGCTCTGACACAGGACCCAGCTCACAGAGACGGGGCTTCCTGCCACACAACGCAGGCCCGGATCAGGGATCAGCAGGGGCCACGGGGACCTGTTGCAGACAGACCGAGCTCTCTGGGATCAGGAGCAGCCGAATGCTTTCCTGTACAAACCTCACACAAAGACTGCTCAGCGGGGGTTCCTAGACAGCCCTTTAATGAGCATCACCAAACCAAAGCAGCGCTCTGTAGGGATGAAGGAGCTGTGGAGCACAGCACCACCCCGGGGGACATGCCAGCCCTGCGAGGCACGCCTGTCCTTCCACTTCTCAGTGGGCAACGCTAAGGCAGGGTCTGAGCTGCCTGTGCCCAGCTGGCACAGGGCAGCCACTGCTGAGGCGCACCAGGACGGTGGGCAGGAACTGCTGCCTGCATCAAAGGCTTTCTAGGCATTTCTCAAGCTGAGTCTGAGAGAGTGTTAGAAAGTGAGTTTTCTACTTACCCAGCTTGCCACCTGTGAGAGAAAGGTTACAGGGGAGGCCCAGCACAGCAGGATACTCACCGATGAGGAGCGACTAAAGGACCGGCTGCGGCGCCGCCTCCGCCTGTGCTTACGCCGGCTGCTTTTGCAGCTCCGGTAGCTGCCCTCGCGGTCCCGGGAGCGCCGGTACTCGTAGGAATGACGGTACTCAGGTTCGTAGTAGGCTTCTCCTCTCTCGCGGCTGTAATCGTTCCGCCGGTAGCTATCACAGTAACGCCGGTCGTAGGCCCTCCTGTCCGCTGAGTGGTCGTCATAGCTGGGGGGGGAAGCAAGCCATGGGGATACGATTACGAACGCTGCTCGGGAAGCGACAGCTCAGAGCACGCGAGCCTGCCGAGTACGGGACAGGCTGAAACACCTCGGGTCAACTGGGGACAGGAGGAGCGCAGGGTGGCTCTGGCAAAGCGGGAGCAAAACGAATCAGCCAAAATCAGAGCAGCTCTGCAGGGCCGACTCACCTCCTGGACCGAACGTGGTAGCTGTCCTCCCGACGGTGCCGACGGTCACGCTCGCTGCTGCTCGACCGTGACCGTGTCCGCCGTCGCTTGTGCTTGCGACTTCTGTAACGCTCATGGTAGCTGCCCCGGCTGCTGCGCTCCGACGAGCGGTACCTTCTAGAGTGAGGCATCTGCAGGAACAACAGAAGGCTGTGATTCCGAGGCAATGGCAAGGGAGAGAAACCAGCAGGTACAGTCAGTAGCCAAAGAACCGTTAGGGCAAAGACGGGGAGGCAATCAACAGCGTGTCTGAGCACGCACAAGGGATTTGAGAGGGAGGGGACAAACCTCTGAGAAACCCCAGAACCTCGTAAAAGTGAAGATGCAACCACCCACATGGGCCATGCCTGCTGTTTTTTTGTTCTCCAGGTTACGTTTCCCCCTCCACTTCTCATCCGTGGCCTTTACTGGCCACAGCTCCAAGAGCAGCATTGGTACTTTCAATGCTCCTACTTTCTCTCCGACCCTACAGCCTCCCCAGAAAGCAGAGAAGCTCCACCAAGAACTGAAGATAAAACACAAGCTCAGGATATTACCGACGCCAGGCCCAAATCATTGCACCAGCACTGCAGACACCTAAGCGGGCAACTGCTGAAGAAACGCCTCTGTCCTACTGCCGAACAAGCACCACCTACAGCTCCCACACCAAGCGCAGAGGCCCCTACAGGATCCTAGCAGCAGGAACGCCGTCCGCGTGCACAGATGTGTTAAGGCAGCCTTGTAGGCCTTACCTCAGAGGCAAGGAATACTCCCAACTCTGCCCTGCTGGTGGAACGTTAGAGTAAAGAATGAAGAAGAAAATGCCTCAGTAAGACCGTACACCAAGCTCCACCTCCAAAGCGTGAGTTCTTAGGGTCCTGCTCCTATCCCCAAACCTCGCTCCGCAACTATCAGACTTTCCCAACATGCATTTTGGCTCTCAAGCACTGAGCTGCTAAATCTGCCCTGTCTCCACAGGTAAGAAGCTGGATTCCTGCCCACAAACCGCCTGGTGGATCTTTCCCCCCTCCAGAACGCACACTCACCTACCTGGCTGACTTTCTGCACACAAAACTCTGCTGACGTTAGGGGCAGGGCTACCAGAAGGCAAAGCTGCTCCCACAGCCGTGGCGAGCTACCGGCACGTACTCATCGCACGCCAACAGATTTCACCCTCGGCAGCCGGGCCGGGCTCCGCTAGGCCCCTGCCGGTCCCTCCCCGGCAGTGGCTCACCAACACCCGGCGTAGGGGCAGGGACGAGTGCCGAGCCCGTCACACCCCCTGCGAGCGCCGCGCAAGGGAGACGCTCCCAGCCCTTAATTAAAGGCAGCGCTGGGAGGCGATGCTGGCAGCCCTCCAGCGGCCGGGCAGCCCTCCTT
>CM021789.1:2159268-2238819 GCA_011076525.1 Nettapus auritus
GGGGGCGGCCGCTCGGGGGGCGGCGGGCGCGGCCCCGGCCTCGCCGGCGGCGGCGGAGCAGATCGTGGCGGAGGGCGAGGCGGCGGCGGCGGGCACGTTCGTGCAGCGGCAGCTCGGGGCCATGCTGCAGCCCGCCGTGAACAAGTTCTCGCTGCGCATGTTCGGCAGCCACCGGGCCGTGGAGATCGAGCGGCAGCGGGTGAAGTCGGCCGGCGCCTGGATCATCCACCCCTACAGCGACTTCAGGTGGGACCCGGGCCCCGCTCCCCCCGGACGGGCCTGGCCCCGGTGCCCGGTGCTCGGTGCCCGGCCCCTCCGCCGCTGTCCCTGGTGCTGAGCGCGGCTCCCTCCCGGCCCCACCGCACCGGCAGCGCCCGGCGGGGCAACAAGTGAGGGGCATCCGCGGCGCTCCCCCGGCCCCGCATGGGGGCCGCGGAGGGCGGAGGCGGCCTCGAGCAACCGAGGCCGGCGAGGCTCCGACCCCGCTGCCCACACCGCGAGCCCCCCCGGCCCCTTCCCCACCCTGGGCACGTCCAAAGCCAGCCCCGCAATAACTCGGCCAAGTTTCCTCCGGTTCATCCCCTTCCCGGTCTCTGGTATCCCCCGGTCCCCCGGGGCTCCCTGCCGGGCAAGGAGCTCCCTGGCAGCCCCCAGCTCGGGCATGCCAAGGAGGAGGAAGGGGCTGCCTGGTTTTGCCCCCAAGCAAAGCTTTCCTCCCTTGACACCGCTTTCAATTTCCAAACATGAGCAGGACTCACGCCGACCCCACACAGTGCCCACGGAGCCTGCCCGAGCACCATGCCCGTCCCCGCAGCCCCGAGCTGCCGGAGGAGGAGAGGGCAGGGCGCTGCGAGGCGCCAGGCCTGGCTCACCGTGTCACTGGGATCGCCGGGAAGATCGCAGGGCCAGCTGATGTGGGAGGAACTGGGTGTCACGGGGATGTTGAGTCATATAGGGTGGGCTTTCTCTATGGGGGATGAAGCTGCGAGGCAGTCATCTCCCACAGCGAGCCGTGACACGGCCAACATCCCCAGCCTGGCGAGGACCTCTGGAGCGGGGCTGGCACCTGGCACAGGTCCCCGGCACCTGTGGGCAGCTCCGCAGCCTCCAGGGCCTGCTCTGCCCCACACAGACTGCCCTATGCCTCCCCAGCGTGACCCCGAGGGGCGCAAAGCCCATACGGACCTTTTGGGGGAAGCTGCCCCCCAGGTTTGCGAGCCTGAGCTTTGCAGGAGCTTCATCCCACTGTGAAGGTGACATGCAGCGAGTCGGCTGGATTACGCTGGTGTTTATCACATTACGGGGATACTCAAAGGCTACAGAGATCAGGGCCCTGTGTGTTCAGCGTGACACGGAGTAAAGGACGGGACCTGCCCTAAAGAGCTTAAGCCTGAATCTGAATCAAGCGCTCCCGGCAGCTGGGGGGGGGCAGGCTGTTTTCCCATTCAGGGCGCAGAGTTGGGGTGCGGGAGGTGTTTGTGCAGCCAGGACAGGTCTGTTCTGCCTGTCTGGTGCCTCCTCACCGACACAAGCAAGCCCTGGCCATGGCTGAGACATCATTAACATGGGCGAGGTGTCCTTGCCCCCGGGGGCAGAGAGCACCAGCCTCAGCTGGCACTGAGTGGGGCAGCCAAAAGCGGGAGCTGGGCTTTCTTTTCCCGATCCCATAAAAACTTGGGGTGTGGAGCTGGGAAGCCCCCCGAGCATTACGTGCATTTGCATGAAGAAGGCAAACACAGCATTTATGTGTGGCTGGGGATGCTGAATTTCAGGGCACGGTCAAACTCTAATCAACCGATGCTGGGGACCTCATGGTTTTTCTTCTGAAGCCTCTGAGCTTGTCCTCTCTGAGAAAGGAGGCAGATGAGGTGCTCCTGGTGCTCCTGCAGGCCTAGGACTGTGTTTCTCCTGCCCACTGCTCACAAGCACCCTTTTGGGGTCAGACACATTCCTTCCACCTTCTCCACGGGGATGGCACTTGTCTTGCCTTGCTTCACTCCTGCCTGGCTGCCCCACGCTACCATCCCAAGTGCCTCCCTGGCCCTGAGTCCCTCGGTTGCCCTGGGAGCTCAGCACTGGGTTTGTCTAAGCAGCAAGGCTTACCCCAAATCCTTCTAAGCCAGTCTGGGCTGTGGTTGGGAGCTGGCGGACAACGGGGAGCTCTGGGGAGCAAAGCCCGTGTCCTCCCTGCGCTCTCCTCTTTGCAACATGTTGGACTCTAGCTTTGGTCCTGCGTTTCTTTTCTAACTGGCTGTCCTACCTCTCCCCCTGCCCGCTCCCTTCCTTCAGGTTTTACTGGGACCTCATCATGCTGCTCCTGATGGTGGGGAATTTGATCATCCTGCCTGTGGGCATCACCTTCTTTAAGGACGAGAACACCCCTCCCTGGATCGTTTTCAACGTGCTTTCAGACACCTTCTTCCTGGCTGACCTGGTCCTGAACTTCCGGACAGGCATCGTGGTGGAGGACAACACAGAGATCATCCTCGACCCTCACACCATCAAAATGAAGTACCTGAAGAGCTGGTTCCTGGTTGACTTCATCTCCTCCATCCCAGTTGACTACATCTTCCTCATTGTTGACCTAGAGACCCAGGTGGATTCGGACGTCTACAAGACAGCGCGGGCCTTGCGCATCGTCCGCTTCACCAAGATCCTCAGCCTGCTGCGCCTGCTGCGCCTCTCACGCCTCATCCGCTATATCCACCAGTGGGAGGAGGTGAGAGTCCCTCGGAGGTCCCAGGCCCGGGGCAGGTCAGGGATCTCTGGCTGTGGGGTCCGGCTGGCCGGAGGAGGGAGTTCAAGACACCGTACTGGGGAAAGAGACAGTTTATCTGTAGCTGCGCTCCTGCCTCTTCCCCAGATCTTCCATATGACTTACGACCTGGCAAGTGCTGTGGTGAGGATCTTCAACCTCATCGGCATGATGCTGCTGCTGTGTCACTGGGATGGGTGCCTCCAGTTCCTGGTGCCAATGTTGCAAGACTTCCCTGAGGACTGCTGGGTCTCCATCAACCGCATGGTGGTGAGTGCCCCGGGCAGGGCGATACTAGCGTTGCCTCCACCAGGGGGAGGAGAGGAGGTGGTTGCACATCTCAAACGCTCAGAGCTGCCCGGTGGATCCGCATGCTGCGGAGCGGCAGTGAGATGGTGTGGGGGGAATCTCTGCACCCTCTTCCTGTCCCAGCCCATCTTGGCTGCTGCTGGGGTTGGACCAGCCAGGGGAATCCCTTGTGCCCTGCCAGGAGGGAACGGGGCACCGGGGCTCTTGTCTGCTCCCCCAGAGGCAGTCACAGTCCCTGATCCTCTTCCCCGGGGAAGAGCTCTGCCCTTCGGTCATGGACACATCAAATACCTTTTCCCTGGCTGCGGGGAGGGGGAACTGGACGGTTCAGCCCAGCAGCTCCTGCCGACAGAGCCCCCCAACGCTGCTGTTCCTCTTCTGCAGAATGACTCCTGGGGGAAGCAGTACTCACACGCCCTGTTCAAGGCCATGAGCCACATGCTGTGCATTGGCTATGGCCAGCAGGCGCCTGAGGGTATGACCGACGTCTGGCTCACGATGCTGAGCATGATCGTGGGAGCCACCTGCTACGCCATGTTCATCGGCCACGCCACCGCGCTCATCCAGTCGCTGGACTCATCCCGGCGCCAGTACCAGGAGAAGGTCAGCAGGGTGCTGGAGAGAGTGCCTGGATCCTGGGGGAAGTCATCCTGGCACAAGTGGGTCGAGCTCCAAAACCTTCTCCGTGCAGGCTCCCTGCCCTGCAGCCTCCTGCCCTGCTCTCTGCCCTTGCTGCCCACTCAGGAGGTGGGGGTGTCAGGGGGGCAGGCTCCCCGTTTGGATAGGGACACCCCACCCGTCTTGCTGGGGTTCACCCTAGCATAGTGAGGCCCGCATCCTGGCCTCTGCCGTGGGGCCCTGTGCCCTGAGCGCACGGGGGTCCTGTGTGGCTGGATCCCAGCTCCAGCAGCGGCTGCTCCTCACCGCCAAGGAGAGGGAAGGTGTGAGCCAGCAGTGCTGCCAGCCCTGGCACAGCACAGCTCGTTTCAGTGCATCCCAGCGTGGCTCTCTCCTGTCCCTGCAGTACAAGCAAGTGGAGCAGTACATGTCATTCCACAAGCTGCCTGGGGACACGCGCCAGCGCATCCACGAGTATTACGAGCACCGCTACCAGGGCAAGATGTTTGATGAGGAGAACATCCTGGGGGAGCTCAGCGAGCCACTTAAGGAGGTATGGGCAGGCACCCCAGTGCTGGGGGTGTGGGGGAAGGAGGGCAGTGCTCGCTGGGGTCAGCGCTGACCTGCTCCTCACCCCACAGGAGATCATCAACTTCAACTGCCGCAACCTGGTGGCCAACATGCCCCTGTTTGCTAACGCGGACCCCAACTTCGTGACAGCCATGCTAACCAAGCTGCGCTTCGAGGTCTTCCAGCCTGGAGACTTCATCATCCGCGAGGGCACTGTGGGCAAAAAGATGTACTTCATCCAGCACGGGGTGGTCAGCATCCTCACCAAGGGCAACAAGGAGACAAAGCTGTCTGATGGCTCCTACTTTGGGGGTGAGGCTGTGCTGAGGGACTTGGAGAGCAGAGGGAAGTGAGAGCTGCTGGGGGATATGTGATGCTTGCACCCTCTGTTCATCCCCTCAGCACCAGCGCCAAAGGCTGGTCATCCACCTCACTCTGGGGTTTCTGGGGCTCAGAAGTCCACCTTCCCAGTTCTTGCAGGGTGTCTTGTCCCATGGGGTGAATCAGGGGAACCAGCAGTCAGAGAGTCCTGAATTCTGGTTGTCTTGGCCAGAGAGGGCATCCGCCCAGCCAGCCTCTCACCATAGAGCAGAGGGGTTTAGAGCAGAACACCCGGGCTAAGGTTATGGGCTACAAGCACAGTTCTTGGAGAGAACTGGGTCAGGTGATTTCAGGAGCTGCATCCAAGGATGCCTGCATGGCCTAGGGAGGGAGGAGCAGGTTGTGCATGGCCCAGGGCACGGCTGTGGCTGTCCAGACTCCTGGCTTCACTTCTCCAGAGCCGTGCTGTTCCTGTGGGAGCACTAGGCAGTCCTGTTTCTGTTCTGGGGAGGTTGCTGGGGACGGGACGGATGGCTGCATCACCCCGCCACCTGAATCTCTCTCCCTGCAGAAATCTGTCTGCTGACACGGGGCAGGCGGACGGCTAGCGTGCGAGCTGACACTTACTGCCGCCTCTACTCCCTGTCGGTGGATAATTTCAATGAGGTGCTGGAGGAATACCCCATGATGCGCAGGGCCTTCGAGACGGTGGCCATGGACCGTCTGGACCGCATAGGTGAGGAGCAGCCCCTGTGCCCCACGCAGCCACCTCTTTGTCGGCTCCCAGGGTCCCGGCACCCCAGCCTCACAGGTCCCCAGCAATGAGGAGGGGGAGCACAGGCATGCAGCCTGCCACCAGGGCCCCTCTTTCCTCCCAGACAGGATCTGGGCGATGCTGATGAGCTTCCCAGGGTGGGGCTGTCACCCTCCCTACATGTATTTGCACTGTCTGGCATTGGCCAGCTGCTTGTCCTCATCCCCCCTTGCCTGCTGAGTACAAGTGGGACCACAGACTCCAGCCCCCAGCCCGGAGCCTTTGGAATCATCCTTTGGGCTCTGTTTTGCCCCTACTTCTCTCTCTGTGCCGAAGCCAGGACCCTCCCCCAAGCCTTGCTTCCATTTGGTAAAGCAGTGAGGTTTTATTGTCCCTTCCCCACCATCACCTTGCCCTGCGTGGTGTCCCTGAGAGCTCCTAGGGTGGGTGACACCAATACCTCTCACCCAGGGAAGAAGAACTCCATCTTGCTCCGCAAACGAGCTGAGCACAGCTCAGGGCCCATGAACAACGAGATGATCCAGCAGATTGTGAAGCACGACCAGGATGTGGCCCACAACATCCAGGAGCTGCAGCAGATGACAATGGGCCGGGAGCTGAGCGGCAAGCCGGTGATCTGGGAACCTCTGGTGCATGCGCCCCTGCAGACAGCCGCTGCCACCACCAACGTGGCCATTGCCTTGACTCACCAACACAGCCTGCAGGCCCACATCTTCCTGCCACCCTCCTCCATCTCCAGCCCACTGTCACCTGAGGCCACTCTGCTGACGAAGCAGGTGCGCAGGTCCCAACCCAGCCTGGGGGGCTCCCGGCCCTCCTCTGTCAGCTCCCCGTCGGGGGTGCAGTCCCACCTGCAGACACCGGCTGCCGGTTCGCCTTCCTCCCCTATGGTCCAGTCCCAGGCTCCCCTGGAAAGTGGGAGCCAGCGACCAACCCACGGGGGGCAGCCCTTGCCGCGCACGACGCAGAAGGGAGAGCTGCCAGCAGCGGCCAAGCAGCCCCCAGCAGGATCGCAGCCCCAGCTCTCCAAGTCCCGGGGCACCTCAGTTTCCACTTCTCTGCTGCAGCAGGCAGCGGGGGCTCCGTCTCCCAGCTCAGAGCAGGCGCTGCCGGCAGGGAGAACTCTCCACTACAGCCTGTCCCGGGCCACCGGCTCCCACATCTCTCTTCTGATGCAGCCACAGCAGCTGGTGAAGCACAGGAGCATCCAGGGCCTGCCCGTGGGGCGCCTCACCCAGGATGTCCGTCTCCTCTCGGCCTCCCAGCCCTCCTTGCCCAACAAGGTTGCTCAGCAAGCAGACGGGAGCTCCTTGCAGCAGGGGAGGAAATCCGTGGGGAACCTGGCCCGCAGATCCTCTCCCTCAGTAGCTGGACTCCTCGCCAAGCCATGTCCGGGGATCTCAGGCCAGCCAGCACACCCGCAGCAGATGCCTTCAGGATCACTGGCTCAAGCGAGCCGCTCCATGGCAGGAGCGTCCACCCCACAGTCCCCAGTCTCTGCACCCAGGCAGGCAGCAGCTCCCTCCCGCAAGGGCTCCGTGGCCTTCAGTCCTGAGGTGGAAACGGGGAAGCCCAAGCTCCCATCCAACATGTGAGCCCCCAGCGGCACCCGTGCACGGGTAAGAGAGAGAGAGACGGGCACCCAGGTGTCACCCGCAGGAGGAGAGCGGAGGCAGCAGGAGAGGCAGAGCACGTTGTGGAGGCCTGGCTGTGCCCGAGAGAAGGCGAGGTGAGAGGCAGGGCACAGGGACGCGCACCAGCCATGCTGGGTGCTGCGGATGCAGCAGGGGTGGGCTTGGAGCAGCCCTGGGAGCTGGCCTGGCAGGATGAGGGGGCTCTACCAAGTGTCCTGAGAGCAGGACCATGCCCTTGCTCTCCCCACCCGCTCCATCACCGTTTCCATCCTGCCACCTACCCTCCTTCTGGAGGCAGCAGGCAAAGTTGGAGTCCTTGCCCCAAAACCAGGCCTCCCAGGGAGCCCAGCTCCCCACAGCTATTCCTTCGGGGCTGGGCCCCTCTCTGCTCTGCCCTTGCACCCTGCAGCCTCTCCTCGGGGATGGGGCGATGCTGGCAGGCTCCGCTGGGCTCGTCCTCCCACAACAGCACCCGCAGCATCCCCACCTCCATCCCCACAGAGGTCTGCCCAGCACTTTGGCTTTTTGAGAGAGGGGAGAGAGCCAGCACCCTGCTGGTGCTGAGGGCAGAGGGGGCTGGAGCCCACTGTGGGGTCTCACCAGGCAGGCAGAGCGCAGGTACCCGGGGCCGGGCGGGGATCAGGTCCCCGCTCCCTGAGGTGCCAGCAGCCACCCTCAGGGCTCAGTGTTGGGCCCTGGTGGTGCTGGAGCCCTGTGCCAGCCAGGCGGACACCCTGGTGTGCCAAGTGCCAAAGCCAGGGGCAGACAGCTCTGCCTCCATAGCATCCCCCGCGGTGCCTCTGCCTGGCTTTGCAGGCCTCACCCCTGAGGGGTTGCAAGGCCTTTGCGGAGCGCGTGGCCCTGCCATAGCTCCGCTGGCAGCTCACCGGGGCTGGGATGTGCCTGGCAGGGCTCTGCCCCATACCTGGGCACCAAGCCCAGGCCCTTGGCCATGCTCCCATGTGGAAGCAGCGTGGGGACAATCCGGCTGCCTGCAGCTTCAGGGCGGTGCGTGGTCCGGGCTTTGCTTCCCTCCTGCCCTGAGCTGCGGTCCCCTTTATGGGCCGCTTGGAGAGGCTGATCATCAGTGCCGCAGCGAGCAGAAGGCGGTCTTGAGGAGACACCAACCCTGGGCAGCGCCTGGGTGCCGTGTGGGGCTGTGGGGCTGCCTCCCCTCACTCTTCCTGCACAGAAGGGCAGGGGCTTGGGGGCTCTTCAGCCAACCCCAACTGCCCCTCCAGAGCCAGTAGTCATCCATGTGTGTTCGAGTCGTGGCTCTGCCAAGCAGCTGAGCTCTGCTTACAGTGTTGCTTTGGGCTCAACCGCATTACCAGTCCTGGTTAGAGTAGTGTTCCCTCCCAACCCCGCTGTGCTGCCTGAGCTGCTTTCCACTACTAGAGTCAGGAACCATGGCTTGTAGTTGCGCTTGGGGGCTTGGCTGCCGCTGAGCAGGGCCCGTGGAACCCGGTGGCCCTGGCACGCCCGGCCCCAGCTGCCTGGCGCAGCGGACGAGGGTTTTGTTTCATGCAGTACTTCTTGAAGTGAGTTCTTCAGTTCTCCTCCCTCGTGTTTTGGGATATTGGGACCAGTCTGAACCATTTGGCTGCTCTGGGAGCCGAGCCCTCAGGACGCAGCAGCCTGGTGGGAATCCATTAGTGTGTCTTGTCAGAGGGGATGTCCAGCACTGCCTTTTTTTTCATGGACTTGAACTCCCCTTCCCCATCCAGCCCAGGCGTCCCGCTCCATCCCCATGGTCGGTGTCTCCCCAGCAGCCCCTCGGGAAGGGGTCTGCGTCCAGGCCACGCAGTCAAACATCCCCCAGGCCGTGTTTACACCCCGTGATGTAGATGTTTTAGTGGTCATCATAGGTGTTCTTCACAGAGTGCGTGGGCCAGGCTGGGTGGCACTGAGTGCGGCACCATTTCTGCCAGACGTGCTGCCAGTGACCCCTCCCCACGGCCGCAGACCCACGCCAGGAGCTGGAGCCACCTCGCGCTCTGGGCACCGCTGCGGCTGGCTCCACCATGGCGACCAGCGCCTGCTGCAAGCTGCAGCAGCTCGTGTCCCCGGCTGGCAGGATCCCCAGCATCCCGTCCCTGAGGGGAGGTGAGAGAGGGGTGGCTGAGGGGCCAGGGCTGGGGGTGCTGGCCATGCGTGCGTCTCTGTGGCGTGAATGGGTGCGAGTCTCGTCACCAAAGACCACGATCCTTCACTCTTGCACTCACGGCAGTCGATGTACAGAGCTTGTAGTTTTCATATTGCAGAGAATTTAAAAGCTTTTTTTTTTTTTTTTTTTTTTTTAAATTAATATTTATTTTTTGGTCGTTGTACATAATGGATTTAAATAATAAAGAGAGATTCTGAGCTGGTTTGAGGGAGCCTCCTTCGGTGCAGCCAGTGCCGGCCGTGGTGCTTTGCCTGAGAGGATGGGATGGGGCAGCGGTGGGGTACCACAAAGGGGCAGCCCCAGTTCTCATTAACAGCAGGATTTAATTGCCTTCCCCGACGGCCAGGAGCAGATGGGGAACCCCGAGGAGCATCTTGGGGTGCCTCCTCCCGGCCCTACAACCTCGGGCAGCATAGGAGGATCAGAACGGCCACAGATTCCCCCCTTCCCCTCACCCCACCAGGCATTTGGGCCCCGGGGGATTAATGTTTAATCTTTGGTTATTTTTCCCTTCCATTTCCCTTCCGTTTATTAACCTTGGGGGGGAGGAGGAGGCTTGACACTGATTGCAGAGCAGACTGCGGGCATTAAACAGATTAAATGAAGGTCATGCAGCACGGGGTGGGCTGGGGGGCCTGCACCGCGGCGGCCGGGGGGTTTTGCGGTGCTCAGTCCCCGTTCCACGCTGCCAGCACACCCCGCACGGGGCTCAGATCGGGCGTGTGCCCGGTGGCTCTGCCTGTGCGCCAGCACCGGGCACCGGGCACGGGCACCCCCCGCGCCGCGCCCAGCCGCGGGCTGCAGCACCGGCGCAGCCCCCCAGCACGGATGAGGCTCGGTGACGCCCGAGGAGCCCCGGGCCCATTGGCGGCTGCTCCCTCACCCCGTTATTCCCGGTTACACCGGGGCGAGGCGTAGCAGGGGCGCGTGGAAGCCGCCGCTTCCCCGGCCCCAGCCCCCTGAAAGGGGCCAAGCTGTGCCGACGGCGCCCTGGCAAACACGGGCCCCGCTCGTGCTCCCCACACCGAGCCACAGCCGCCCCGGTCCCCGCCCCCTCGCTCCATTCCCTCCCTTCACCAATCCCTCGGCTCGGTCCCGCCCCCCCCGCTCTTCCATTGGCTGAGCCTCCTTGGTTCCATCTTCATGCGATGGAGCGGGCCAATGAATGCGGGCGCCAGGCGCGGCCGCCCTCTGGCTCCTCCCCCTCCTCGCGGGGCACGCCGGGAGTTGTAGTCCACCCGCCCTGCGGCTCGCGGTGCTCCCCCGGCTCCGGACTACGCGCCCCGGCGAGCCCCGCGCCCGGCGCCGGGGTGGAGCCGCCCGCGGAGGTCGTGGGGGCGCGCGGAGGAGCGGGACCGAGGGGTCCGGTGCGGGCAGGGCGCCATGAGCGGGGACGGGGCGCGGCGGGCGGCGGGCGCCGAGCGGGAGGAGTTCGTGGGCTTCTTCCCACAGGTGGTCCGCGACCTCACGGGGGACGGGCTGGGGCACCCCGAGGTGGGCGACGCCGTGGCCCGGCTGAAGGAGGTGAGGCCGGGGAGGTCCCGGGGAGGCCTGAGGGGGTCCCGGTGAGGCCTGAGGGGGTCCCGGTGAGACCCGGGCGGGGGGGTCCCGGTGAGACCCGGGCGGGGGGGTCCCGGGGAGGCTGGGGGCTGCCCACTCTCCCCGCAGGTGCTGGAGTACAACGCGCCGGGCGGGAAGTACAACCGGGGGCTGACGGTGCTCGCAGCCTACCGGGAGCTGGCGGGCCCCCAGCAGCAGGACCCTGAGAGCCTCCAGTGCGCCGTGGCCGTCGGCTGGTGCATCGAGCTGGTGAGAGCTGGGCACGGGGCCGCGCCGCGTCCCCCACCTCTGAGGGCCCCCGTCTCCCAGCTGCCCCCTAACTCAGCCTTTTGCAGTTCCAAGCCTTTTTCCTTGTGGCCGATGACATCATGGACCAGTCCCTGACACGCCGGGGGCAGCTTTGCTGGTACAAGAAGGTGAGAGGTGCTGCGGTGCTGGGACGTTGCTGCCTGCAGGGTTTCCGCGAGGTTTTGTGTGCTGCAACCCAACCTCTTCTTGTCCTCCTGGTGCAGGAGGGAATTGGGTTGGATGCGATCAATGATGCCTTTCTCCTTGAGTCATCTGTCTACAGGATGCTGAAGAAGTACTGTGGGGAGCGCCCATACTACCTGCACTTGCTGGAGCTCTTCCTGCAGGTGAGGCTGCCCCCCACATCTCCTTCCATGGACCTATCTCGGCACTAGTCCCAGTCCTATTTGACGGTGTGTGGATCTTAGTCTGCTCTCTAAGTCCTTGGGCATCCCACCAAAAATGCACCCTTCTTCAGCCTTGGCAAGGAGCTAAAATGGGGCTGAACTTCAGGGTTTTTACTGTACCGTTGGGACTTTCCTGGGGACCACATGAATAAATCCTTAAATGTTTCCTCTTCAGACTGCCTACCAAACTGAGCTGGGGCAGATGCTGGACCTCATCACTGCTCCTGTCACCCAGGTGGATTTGAATCGCTTCAGTGAGCAAAGGTGAAGATGGAGGGGACAAATGCCAGCCCAATGCTGGCTGGGTGGCTCTGCTGCTGTCCCTTCTGGACTGTGAAGGAGACAACCAGCTTGCTAAAATTCTGCTGTCATCTATCAGACCAAAGTCCAGACCAAATCTTTGTTTGCTGTCAGAACTTGGAGGTGGTTTAGAGGGTGATGCTGCTCTTTTCCTGCTGTCTTTGTTTTGCTGGATGCCAATGGGAGGGGAAGGCCTGGGATTTCTCACTAAATGTGGTTCCCCTCCCACAGGTATAAGGCAATCGTTAAGTACAAGACCGCGTTTTACTCCTTCTACTTGCCAGTGGCTGCTGCCATGTACATGGTGAGTTCTGCGGAAGGGAGTTAAGGGGAGAAAGGCGGTGCCTAAACAGCATAAGGCTGTCTAAGAGAGCAGGTGGTCTGGGAGATGAAGGTGTAAAAACAAATACTGGAAGGCTTTCTTTCTTTTTTAAATTTCTTCTCCCTACTAGACTGGTATTGACAGTAAGGAGGAACACGACAACGCCAAAGCAATCTTGCTAGAGATGGGTGAATTCTTTCAGATCCAGGTACAAGGTGCCTCCCAGTCCCTCAGGACTTGTTAGATGGTGGTTGTGGTGCTCACATTTCTGTCTTTGTACAGGATGATTACCTGGATTGCTTTGGTGACCCAGCACTAACAGGGAAGGTTGGCACCGATATCCAGGACAATAAGTGCAGCTGGCTGGTGGTGGAGTGCCTGCGTCGGGTCACACCAGATCAGCGGCAGATCCTGGAGGTAATGCCCGCAGGCTTACAGAACCCCTCTGGACATGGTGGGAGAGGTAACACAGACTCCCTGCCTAAGGGCACAGTGTAGAGGAGGTGTAGAGCTGTAAGGTGTACCTGGAAAGCTGTGCTATGCATTGCAGCAGTGATGGTACCTGGGTGTAAGACACAAACAGAGCAGAAGAGGTGACTCTTGCCACGTTTTGAAGGAGCAGCTGTTGTTGTAGCTATAAGCTAAACCCCAGACTTACTCATTCTGGTGCCTTCTCAGGAGAACTACGGCCGTAAGGAGCCAGAGAAGGTGGCTAAGGTGAAGGAGCTCTACGAGACTCTAGGCATGAAGGCCGCTTTCCAGGAGTACGAGGAGAAGAGCTATCAGCGCCTGCAAGAACTGATCAGAAAGCATGCAAACAGGCTCCCTAAGGAGATTTTCCTTGGCCTAGCTCAGAAGATTTACAAACGGCAGAAGTGATGGGGCGCTGGCAGGCCTGTCGGTGAACTGTTCAGCCTCTGCTGCCAGCGGTGGGCCGGCAGCCCCAGTGCTGGGTGTGTGGCCGTGCCCCCCGCCACTGCCCTGCTGCCTCGGGGTGGAGGTCGGCGCGGCGCGTAGCAGCTCCCCTCCCGGTGCTCGGGCCGCCAGGCCTGCTAACAATAAACGTAATTTATTGCCGTTCTGCTGCCTCTTGTGTTCGCTGGCGCTGGGGGCCGGCCGGCTCCCCCCTCCCGGGGCTGCGCTCACCGGGGCGGGGCCGGGGCCGCGGCTCCTCCCCGCCGCCGCCGCCGCAGTCAGTGACCGGAGCCGCCGCAGCGCCGAGGGGTGAGCGGGGGAGCGGGGCTGGGGGTCGGCGGAGGGACTGGGGGAGGCTCCGAGCTGCGGGTCGGGCTCTCAGGAAATCCCCCCCCCCCCTCACCCTCCGGGCTGGGCCCCAACCCTCCGGCCGCGGGGCTCTGCGGTGAGCCCGGGGCCGTGCGGGGCGATCCGGGGCTGCCCCTGGTGCGGGGCTTTCTGCTGGGGCAAAACGGGCGGGGCTGGAGCTCGGCAGCGACCGGGGAGCTCCGGGCTCTGCAGCGGCTGCAGCGGCGTCCAGGCTCCAGCCTCCTCCTGAGGCCAGGCCAGGGCCGAGTGACCCCCTCAGCGCGTTCTGGGCTTCTTTGGCCATTGATGCGCTGGCCTCGCAGCACGGCTGGGGCCGTGTTCCTTTGGCCAGAGGCCAAGAGCTTTGCTGTCTGACATTTCAAGGGCGTTTTCTCCTTGACAGCATCTCTGAGACGCTCCCTGGCTGCCGAGAGCTGGCAGAGGGAATCCGGCCCTGCTACTGCAGGCGCCTGGACCTGCCCACGCTTCCTCAGTCTGCTCTCCAGCCCTGCCCTGGGGAGCCGCGAGCGGCTGTAGACCCCGGCCCAGCCACAAGGCCTGAGCCCCGGGGGGGGGGGGGGGGGTTGCTTTTGGGGGAGACCCCTTTGCTGGATGCGTTTCTGTCCCTGTGAGCCCTCAGGCTTGTCCCTGCAGCCTGCCCTGCCCGGCAACTTCCACAAGGTCAGCATCTTTATTCTCTTTCCCAGTTTGTTGTTCTCCGGGTTTGCACTGCTGCTTTCACCACTGCTGTGTGAATAGACGCTGGATGTTGTGAGCAGAAGAGCTGTGGGGCTCTCTGAGGAGCCCCAGAGCTACCGGTAAGACAGCATCATGCTGGCTCCGAAGAAAGGCCTGCTGTGCAACCTCAATCATATCCACCTGCAGCACATCTCCTTGGGGCTACATCTCTCCCGGCACCCAGAGCTCCAAGAGACCTCTGACTCCATGAGTCAGGGGGAGCAGAAATGCTGCAGCGGCTGTCAGGAGAACTGTGAGCAAGTGGATGCCAATTCCAACAATCCCTCCTTGAAATGCCAGTGCTGCAAGTCTCACACTGAGCTGCCTGTGACGCTGGCTCTCCAGAACCAGGCAGCTCAAGAAGATTTCTCCTGCCTGCATGCTGGAGAGGAGGTGGCTTCCCCTTGCAATCTGGCTTCCACCTCCTCCTCTGTCAGTAGTTGTTCGGATTTCAGCTTGGATGACTCCCCAGTCTCTGTGTACTGCAGGGAGTTCTCAGGAGAAGGGTCCCAATCACCTGAAAATCAGCCCAGTGTCATTCCCATAGAAGATGTGGGGGAGAGCCTGCTGCTGGCTGACCAGGGCAGGACATGGGATAGAAGAGATTGCAACCTCAACCCAGCAGTGCTCCAGAGAACAGACATCCCAGCTGGAGAGAGTCCAGACAGCCTCTGCAGCAGCAGCTCGCTCAACTCCCAATACAACGAACCCTCTCTCAGCACGGTGGCACAGGAGACCACAAGCACCTGTATTGACCTAGACCCCAACTGCAACCCCCTTCCTGACCCAGTCGCTGCACCTCCAGCGTTGACTGCACCAGGCCAGCAGGATCACAGTCCAAGCAGTGCTTCTGAGCCGCGGACCTGGGTTAAGAGCATCCCCCCTCCCATACCTCCCCGTCCCCGGAGACAGCTGCAGATCCTCAACAGGCACAGAGCAGAGCAGCCGGTCCTGCCCGTGAGGCCATCTGAGCCAGAGCCCACCTTGGGTGACCTTGGCAGAAATGGGGGCAAGAAGAACATCACCTCCTTCCATGAGCTTGCCCAGAAGAGGAAGAGAAACGCCACTGGGACCACGCTTGCCCAGGCCAGGGGCGACCGAAGTGACTGGCTGATTATTTTCTCACCAGACACCGAGCTGCCACCCCCCAGCGAGCTCCTCTCCAGCACCGCAGACCAGGAACCACCCCAGCCCCAGCTCCAGCAGGAGTGGTGGGTAAGACCTCCCAGTTCGAGGCAGAGAGAAGTGACCACTTTCAAGGAGCTCCGGTACCGCAGTGCCTCCAACAAGCCCAAGGGCCAGCCAGACAGTGAGTGGGTGGAGACGGTGGCATCTCAGCACCTGTCTGCACCCCTCGAAATGCCTGCAGGCAGTTGTGGCTCGAGCTGGATACCACCTGTGCCGTCGGGCGGACAGTTGCTGGCGTCTACAGAAAGCCACCAGACAAAGAGGAGGAGATCTCAACCAGGACTGCAGCCCATTGCAGAGGGACAGCTGGGGGATGCTGACGAAGGCAAGCTGCTGCCACAGATCTGCATACCAGAAGAGAAGGGGCCAGGCTCTGGCTGCAATGGAGACGTGCTGATTTGGAGGCTTGGGGGGCCTGGCAGGGACCCCTGGGTGCCAGGGAAGGTTGAGCGAGGAGATGAGACCTGCAAGGAGGGTAAGTTTGGGTCATCAGAGGCGACCACCCTTGCTGCAGGGCACCCCCTCTTTCAGGTGCTGGGTAAGGGGACTGGGTCCATAGGACCGCCCTTTAGAGAACTCGTGCGCGGAGCAGGGAGGAGCTGCAGGATCCAGGATTGCAGCTGCATCCAGGTCCTGCAGGACTGGCAGCCCCTGGCTGCAGAGCTGGTGGGTGCATGCAGCAGCTTCACGTTGAGCTGGCCCGTTCATTGCTGGCCGCTACAAATAATTTCTTTGCCTCCAGGTCACAGCGTGAGAGGCAGGCCTGACGTGCTGGGTGGTTCCAGCGGCTCCTCACACGCGTGGGTTTCCCCTTCCATCACTTCTGCAGCGTTGGCTGCCCTGAGGACAGGAGGCTGCAGGGGGCCGGGAGCCCCCCCGGGCTGCTCCCCCTGCATCTTGCGGCGTCCCCGTCCTCGGCCCTTCCCTCGCCCCGCCGCCCTTCTCCCGTTCTCCTTCGTTTCTCGCCCCGCCCGAGCCCGCGGGGAAAGGCCCTGGGCGGGCCCCAAGGGCAGCAGGGCCCGGCCCGCCCCGCTCCACCACCGCCCTTTGCCCGGCCGCGGCCTCCGGCTCCATGAGCGACCGCGGCCCTCCTGGGCCCGGCCCCGGCCCCCGGCGCGGTGAGTGGGACCAGGCGGGGCGGGCCCCTCGCGGCGGGCCGGGGCCGGGGCCGGCTCCTCCCGGCGGGGCCGGGCCTCCCTCCCGCGGCCCGGAGCCCCGCGGGGCTCCGCTCCGCCGGCTCTGCCCCGAGCGAGGCGGCGGGGAGCGGCGTCGGGCCGCGCCTCAGCCCGGCCTCCCCTCTCTTCAGCCAGGCCCTCGCCACCCGCCGCGGGAGCCACGGGCGCGGCGCAGCCTTGCGGGGAGAGCTCGGAGAGAAGCCGCGGGGCCCTGGCGGAGCAGAAGAAAGGTAACGGGCCCTGGGGGGGGGGGTGCGGGGGTGGGTGACGACGGCGGGGCTCGGCTTCCGGCTTTCTCGGGCAGCCCCGGGCGCAGGGACATGGGCAGGGCTCGCGGCCCGCTCTCGGCAGACGGTGCTGCTGAGGCGGGACCGGGGTGGGGAGGCCCCAGCGTGTCACGGGCTCCTCGGGTGCCTCCTCGCACCCACCTGGGCTCTTTCCTCGGAAACTGCCGCTCTTCGCAGCCCCGAGGAGCTGAGGGTCCCCACAGCAGCACCCTGGCAGCCCCCCTGCCCTGCAAAGGCTCCTGGAGCCCCCGGTCCTGCCAGACTGCCCCTCTCTGGCTCCTCCAGGCCTTGGGGTGCTGAGCTGCTGCTGCTTGCCTCAGCCGGGGCTGGTCAGCTCCGTGCTGCTGCAAAGGGACAAAGCAGATGCTGCTGCGGCCATGGCGTTCGTTGCCGTGTTGACTCCTTCCTTTCTGTTGTCCAACAGCCCTGTTGATCACTGTCAGCACTGCCGTGGATAAGATTATCGCCCACTTCAGCACTGCACGGAACCTGGTGCAGAAGGTGAGGGCCTGGGCTGAGGCTCTGATGGGGCTGGGGTGGTCGAAGTAAGGAAAGGCCACACGGGCTTTGGCAGGAGGGGTTTGGGGAGCTCAGTCCTGCTTCATGGTGCATGTCACATCCTGATTGCCCATCTCTGGAGGTGGCACAGTCAGGCAGAACCAGCTGGGAGTGGAGAATCCCACCATCTGCCCCTGCAGGCTCAGGGTGAGGTGCTCCCCTTCCCCTCGCCTCTCCTCCCCTCTCCTTGTGCCTAAATGCTGATGCCTCCCTGCTTCAGGCACAGCTGGGAGACAGTTGGCTCAGCCCAGATGTGGGTTACCTGCTGCTGCACACGCTCTGCCCTGCACTCTATGGCTTGGTGGAAGATGGGCTGAAGCCATTCCAGAAGGATGTTATCACAGGCCAGAGGAGGAATTCCCCCTGGAGCTTGGTGGAAGCCTCCGTGAAGACAGGTAGGTGTGGGGAATGTGCTCCTGGAGACATTAGGACCAGCACCTCAAGGTGCCTGGAGTCCTTTTCCAGCTGGGGCTCTGACTGGGGAGGACTTGTGTCCACAGTGATTATCTGCATATTGTGTGTTCTACAGGGCCCAATACCTGCTCTCTCCAAAACCTCTGCTGGCATGTGGCTGGACTGGCCCCTCTCAACAGCACCAGACAGAAGTTTCATGCCTTTATCCTTGGCCTTTTGAAGTGAGTATTGGTCCTTGTTGACCCAGGCTGTCCTTGCTGTGATGGCTAGCTGGAACAGAGTTCTGAGGGCTCTAACTCTGGTTTCCTTTGCTTAGTACTAAGCAGCTGGAGCTGTGGATCTCTCACCTGCAGAATAGCCCAGGTAGGATACAGTGCCCAGAAGCGTGTTCCCCCCGCTCCCCCAGTCCTATTCTCCTTGTGCAAAGCCAACGTAGTAATTCCCATACCCTTTCCTCCCACAATGCTTGGTCAGGATTTCCAAAGTGAACAGGGGCATTGCTTTCCATGGCCATCCCATTGGGTGAGGGCAGTCAGGGAGGCAATTTGGACCATCCAAATGGATGGTACAGCCCTCAGCAGAAAGCTCTGTCAGAGCTGCTAGGATGCATCCTAGCATTCCTGCTAGGATGGACCAGCTGGCCCCAGGGGGAATCTGTGGGTAAGGGGTAGGGGGCATTTGCCAGCTCTCTAGCGTTGCTTATATCTCATAGGTGTAATATCCGTGCTATATTTTCCCACGGCCTTCTTTGCCCTGAGCCAAGGCCCTCTTCCCCACCTCGCTGATGAACTGCTGCTGCTCATCCAGCCCCTCTCAGTGCTGACGTTCCACCTTGACCTGCTCTTTGAACACCATCACCTCTCCGTGGATGTAAGACCTTTGTCCCGTCATCTGGAGTCACCCCCAGCTCCTGCTCATCACTCTGCTCAGGCTCGGGGCATTGCGCAGCCTCCTCTGGAGGGCCAAAGCAGCACTGCAGTGGCTGGCCTGGAAGATGAGATGCCCCCTGATGCTCTCGGGAGGGCAGCTGGTGCGGAGGAAACTCCGAGGTCCCAGTCCCAAGCAGCTGTGTGCAGCCTGGTCCCCAGCCCCCAGGTGGGGGCTGCCCTGCAGCAGACCTTCCAGCACGTGCGGCGGTGGGGCAACCAGCTCAGTCACGCTTTCCTGGGAACTGACAGCTCCCCAGAGACCGGCAGGCCCGAGGCAGGCCCTTGGGATGCAGCAGCTGGCCCTGGTGGCTGGTGGGCCCAGCTGAGCCAGGCCTCCAGGATTTATGCTGCTCCTAGCAAGGAAAGGTTCTCCTTCGTCTGGTGGACAAAGCTGCAGAGGGCTGTGGGGGATTCCAGCCCTGGCCAGGTGGCACGACCCCAAACACCTGCAAGCGAGCCTCGAGGCACGGAGCTGCAGTTCCTTCAGACCAAAGCTATCCCTGAACTCTCCAGTACCAACCCCAGCAGCAGCACTGACACCTCTGGGACCTCTTCCCCTGAAGACCTCAGCCCCCCCTCTGGAGCAGGCACACCCACCGATCCAGCTGTTCCCACTGCTGGAGTGAAACCCCTGGCTGCTCCTCCAGAGCCTCGTGCGGATAGGAAGCAGGCAGCCCCTTCCAGCCCAATGGCCAGCAGTGCTCCTTGCCGCAACAAGGGCACGTGGCTGGGCCGGCTCTTTGGAGCCACCAGCTCCTCCGCCCGGAGTTCCCCATGCACTGTGTCAGCTAGGTCCAGGTAAGGCCCAGCTTGGGCAGGCAGGGGTGGGCAGGCATGTGCTGAGGAAGGGATTGTCTCACCTGGCAGCACGGATATCTTTTTTTTTAATTATTATTATTATTATTATTTTTTTGTAGAGCCCATAATCCTGGTTGTACTCCTGGGCTGCTCTGCCATGTCATGGGGTTAGTGCATGTCCCAGGTGCTGTTGCCATCATATGATGGCAGGCCTTTACAGCAGGAGCTCGTGGTCAGGCCGTAGTGGTCTTGCCATGGCTAAATCAGCTCCCAGAGCGCCTGAACTTCTGAGCAGAACTGCGGGTGACTGGTGCTTGGTGCTGCAGCTGTGCCTGGTGCACAGAGCATGGTACCTACTCCAGGTTTCAGATGGCGCAAAGTTTCTCTTGGTGTCCTGGTCATGGCGCAAAGCCTCATCCCACCCAGACACATTCACAGCCCCAGCAGCTTGCAAGCTCACGGTGTTTTCCCTCTCCTTTGTGGCAGGAGACCCTCTAGCTGGCTGTCCCCCAGCACACACATCCTTGCCGCGGTGGTGAAGGGGCTGGTGGCCGAAAAGATCCATGCCCAAGAGCAGCCAGAGAGGAACACATCCAACTTGCCCCGGACCCACAGGTGATGCAGGGTGCTTGTTGAGATGGTTGGGGTTGGAAAGCTGCTGGGGCAGGGTTCTTTTCGTTTACGGGGGGGGGGGCCGCGAAGCAGCGGTTGCTGTCAGGCATGGCTTAGAGATCCTACACCCTTTCCTGGTGAAAGGCTTATTTTACCTCTCACTGTTGCTAATTTGCACCTTGACTGCCCGCCCTGGGGATTGCCCTCATCTTCTGCTGAGCCGCAGGTGGCTGTGTGTACCAGCCTACGTGTGACCAGTTGCTTTTCTCAGACATTGCGGTGGGGGAGTTTTGAGCATTTTCTTTGTGTGCTTTCTGGGTTCATAGTACCCTGTTTGGCGCAAGTATGTGGCAGGTCCCCACCCAGCTGTGGTGGTATTTCTGTGCTCCCACAGCCTGTCCAAGCGCACACAGAACGGTGTCTGACCTTCCTACGCTGCATTTGGCCATCTGCCTGCGCCCCAGCACTGACCTAGAGCTTTCCTCCTCCTCAGTGCAAATGCTGCTCACATTCTGATGCTGTTCCAAGGGTCTGCTTGGCAGGATGCTTTTGTGATGTGGCTTGCTGATCAACTACTGGTGCTCACTGGCTCCACAGATGAGCATCAAAGCCTCTCCCAGTCTTATGCGAGCCTTTCTTAGCCAGCTGTGGGGTTTCTGGGGAGGCGAACCCCTGATGGCATTTGTTGTGTAGGGAAGTTCGGGCACTGTGTGACCACACAGGTGCTGCTGATGGGCACCTGAGCTTCCAGAAAGGAGACATCCTGCAGTTGCTCTCCACTGTGGATGAAGACTGGATCTGCTGCTGCCATGGAAACAGCACTGGCCTCGTTCCTGTGGGCTACACATCCCTGATCTTGTGAGGAGGAGGAGGAGCCCCGAGGAAGCAGCTGAGTTTGCAGAAGCAGGTGCCGCCTTCCTGCCATATCTTCAGCACCGTCAGGGCTGGCAGTTCTGCAGGGGGCCCCTCCTCTCGTGCCAGCCCCTGCCGCTTGCTAGCACGATGCTACCTTCTGCCAGGGCTGTGTCCCGCAATCCATCGCTGCGCGTTGCCACGGATTTGCTGCCAATTCACTGCAGCCCCCCCCCCCATGGGACCTGCTCTCGTTCATGTCTTCTCAGCTGCTGCCCGTGCCTGTGTGAAGGGAAGGAAAGCCCCTGTCTGTGTGCAGTACTCACAGGCCTGTATGCTGTCTCTGTGCTGTCATGTCCTGTCACTGCCACATCCGCCACCTGCCTTGCTTTGCCCCATGGCTGGGGCATGCAGCCCAGGCCAGTCCCAGCCACCAGTGTGCTGTTCCAACACTGTAAATAGTTGTAACCATGGGAAGAAGCGTATTCTGGGGAAAGAGCTGGAAATAAAGGTTGTGACTTACGTGTCCTCGGCTGTGACTGGATCATTGCAGCTGTGGGGCTGGAGATGGCTGCACTGCCCCTTCCTGCATGCGTGGATGGGGCTGGGGCTGGAGCTGGGTGATGGGTGCCTGCAGGGGAAAGCCACGCATGGAGGGATGGTGCTGGTGCCCTGCTCGCTGCTCCCTGCCCATCCAGGTTCCTCTCATGCTGGGCACAGGCTGGCATTTACAGGGAGGTGCGTAGAGAACAGGACCAGGCTCCTGTGAGGTGCTTAGCGATGCCAGGACACCAGGCAGTAGCACAAAGTGAAGCACAAGAGAGTCCATGGTTGCAGTTTCAGTGGCGCATGAGACCGTATTTCAGGAAATAGGCTGTGTCCTGCTTTGAGGATAAAGTGGATTTTTAAAATTCTGTTCTCATTTTCATTTCTCTCTCCGTAAGTTTTATTCTCAGAAAAGGGATGTTACAGCTTAATTGGAATGTTATTTGGATTGCCTTAAGTAGGTTTGATTGAATTCCACAACTGCCTCTGGATTTTGAAATGGGGTCAAGCCAGCAGGACGTTAATCCGGGTACTTTGTCAATTACTGTTATTTTTAAAGCACTACAATCCTTGGCATGGTGTCTCTGTTCAAAAGAAAAAGACCCTGCAAAGTGTACAGGTCAAGCATGGTGCTTTAATGACACCACAGAGAGTCAGGCTAGGAAATGGAAAAAAAAATATCAAGTTACATTAAAAGGGCTCATCAATATACTATTTAGTTCCTGAGTAACTAATGCAGATAGTTGCCAAATTTATTCCCAGAAATTACTTTTGAATCAGAGGAAATTCAAACCCTAAATGAAGATTTGTGAGGATCATTGATCTCGTTAATGCCAACCTTGGTAGAGGCGACTGGAGGAAGTGCAAGGTTGAAGATGCCTCAGAAAGGTCAGCGTGCAGGACAAAATGTTTTCAATTTCTGTCTCTCCCCGTTGCCGCATTCTGTGTGCTCCTCATGATCACGCTGATGGCTCCCAGTAACTCAAAATTAATTACCCCTCAGTCTTTCTAGCTTACTTTTCGGTAATGGCAGGGGGGATATTGCTTACAGTGCAAATCGTCTGTCTGACGTGATTCGGATCTGATGTTAGTGGCATTAACAAACCTTGGAGCTGACGGAATCGACTGCTGTCTCTATGGGCATGGGGGGCGCTACCTCTAGGTACCAGGGGTCTATATTCTGGAAATAGGCACTAAATTCATAGATAAAATTATTCACGTACTAACCTGCCACTGTACACGGTTACACATCATCTGACTACCACACTGCATATCTGTGCTGATGCTCCTGTCTCTGCAAACATGCTGCCAACATCCTTCCTGCCCAGGGCTGAACAGAACCGTCAGCATCAAGCGACAACCTCGCAAAACGCCATCAGCATTCAGGAAACTGGGTATCTGAAAGAAACAGGGCAACAACTCACATAAAAGAGGCTGCAAGAGAGGCAGGACATGACAGGAGGGGCCGAGTCAAAGAGACAATAAAAAGAAAAATCAAAGACATGTCAAAAAACACCCCACAAGTCATCGATAGGAAAAGATTTTCCATTTAATACTAGACTCTCTCAGGATTGAGATGCAGGCTTTTTATGCAATTACATCCAATGTTAAAATTGGTAATACATAATTTACAAAGATTAACATCAAAACAATGATCTATTTAGATATGCTTTGTAAAAAGGAAATATATTAGCAGCATTTATTTTCAGCAATCACACAGCCTACACCCATGCAGACTAAGAGTTCATATCTATTTGCAATAATGTAGTGCTTCCTGGTCTTAAAACAGCGATCCTGGTGACACACCGGTCTTCTCATTATTATAAAATAACCGAAAAATAAAAAAAGTCATTAATTTCTACACCAGTAAGAAAAACAATTCTTTGCACTTACCTAACATTTGATTGTCTAAAAAACATTTTGTTTAGTCTTTCAACAAAAGAAAGATAAAATGACAGAGCTAGTGTCTCGCTTCTGTACGCACTTTATTTTTTAAAAACTTTTTAGTGTTTAACACCATTTGAGACAATGATTTCTGTTTTAAACTAAATGAGACAACTCAAGATTTTGGACATGCGATATTCCTACTACACGCACGAGTATTTTATACTCAGGGTTCCTGGTACTGTACAGTGCTTCTCTACAGTAAGAAAATATTCCAAACTATTTTCTTATTTCTTTTTTTTTTTTAATAAAATATTTTTTCTCAAAGGGTTTTTTCCTTTCTTTTTTTTTTTTTTCTTTTTAAATCAACACATAAAAGTTAATGGAATGAGTCATGTTCCACTAAGAGTAAAATAATTATAATAATAACAAGAATGTACATTAGGACAAGCTTGGTCCATTAAAAAGGAACATGTAACTACTGTATTGCTTTACATCCACGCAGCAGATATATACAACTTGGCACATTAAAAACTGGTTTTCTTATAAGAACATCTAAAACAGGACCGTATATGCATATGTACGTCTGAAAGACAAAAAAGCAAAGCCATTTTAAAGGGTCAGTGTATGCCTATCACCCCCTCCCTTTGCCACAACCTGGGCTGGACCCAGAGGCAGGTGACAGCTTTGTGGCTGCTCACGCCAGGGAAGGTTATCGGTATAATGCGAGGGGTCCTGCTACAGCACTAGCTCGTGGTACACCATGTAAATCGAAATTTCATGCAGTGAGATTCAGTGCCTTGGCTCTTACTTCTGGGAATAATCATCTTCGTCAGGGCAGAGAGAGAGGGTGGTGCGAGATACACTGTCTCTTAATTTAAGAGACGGACATTTTAAGCTGTACAACCAGAACACAAGAATAGTGTTAGCAGTTGATATATTCTACAGTTCACAACAAATACTCGCTCTGAATACTGCTTGACGGTTCATGTAGTGAAGGTTTCCTTTTTTTTTTTTTTCCTTTTTCTTTTAACAGGTTTTAATTTGCACAACACACTAGACACACAAGAACCACAGCTTATCAAAAAAACCAACAGCAATGGTGTTGTCAGGATTTGACTTGCTTTATAAAATTTATCTGCAGAAAAAAAGTGAAAAAAAATCACACCCCACCCCCTCCCCCCTCTACAATGCAGTACAAGTGCCTCAACCAACCAACTCTTGCTTTACTCCAGCGTGACTTTGGAAATTGCTCCTTGTCACAGATCAAAGGTACACGTGTGCACTGGCCGTTCCACGGTGAACATTTTGCACATTTGGGTACGTTTCTCTCTTCTTGGAACTTGTGCAAATCAGAGGCCACAACTTTAGGGCAGCCTTTAATTTTAAGCCACTGGGCCTTCACCCTCCCATCTGGATTTCATTCACTGGCATGGGCAATGGTGGTGCCAACAGTATCTTGTACAATCACAGGTTAATTGGTGAACGTGGGGAATATTCTCATCAGAGTAAGTCTGTCCTCATCCTTCTTACCTCCCCATCTTTTTTTTTTTTTTTTTTTTTTTCCGCTGAGTGGGAATATCAAGCAAAAATAAATTAAATTTGACCATCCTGGACAATAACCACGAGGTTTTTCTCAGTACCTAACATCAATACAAGGCACGCCCAACAACACACACACCGTAAGAGCACTGCAGAGCAGGGCAGGGCAACCCGCCAACCCAGACATCTAAGTGCTAACTGTTTGTATATTTGTCAGTTTTCTGCTGCCCTCTTTTCCTTGGCTGGTGCACAAGAAGTTGGGCTCCTGCCCTCAGTCCTCAGCAGACCTTGTAGCAGACTCCAGACCACAACTTCCTCTTGTGGCATCACTTTCTGAAGCTGCTCTCTGGGATGGTGAGAGTGCGCCTCCTCAGTTTTCTTCCTGATCCTTCCTCCAGCAAGTAAGTGACGTCAATAGCTGCAACAGACCACAGGCTATTGGTAAAGATGGTGACACCAGGTACAGCTTTGCTATTTCCTTAAAGTTTTTTTTTTTGAAGTTTTATCACTATCATCCACAGTGATATTCAAAACTCCACTGGACAAGGTGCTGAGCAAGCCAATTTGTTTGAAGTTCGCCTTGCTTAGAGGGGAGGATGTTTAGACCTCAACCCAAATTACTCGGTGAGGCTATGCATTATTATTTTGTGTTAACTCCCAGAACATGAAAGAAAAAGTGAATTACTGGTCTGAACGCAGCTCATCCCAGGTTTTAATTCTAATAGTTATCTAAGCTATGTTTAGATCACCCTGAGAAGCGTGTTACAGTATGATTACGTATACACAAACCAGTTTGTGGGAAGCACATGCCAGCAACCAAAGCATGAACTCTTTGAATACTCTTGAATACTCAAAGCATGAACTCTCTGAATGGCCTGTTAAAATGATGACCTGTAGCAACATTTAGGTTTCTGGATCTCCACTGCCACAGCAGCTAATGATATTGCAATTAAAAACAGGGAACTACTTAATCAGGGCAACCACTGCACCATCATTCTACAGTTTAGAAGTTACCCAGAACCCAACAGTAAGAACTATCACTTAAGTCAAAAATTACTTCCTAAATTCTTTCTTCTTTCTTTGCATGTCTGTTATGTTTCTCAGTTGTAAACAAGGAGTAATGGGGGAATGTCCTCAGACAGTCTTTGTGGTTACTAAAAACACTATACAAAACAGTGTCAGTAGTAAGAAATTTCATATGAATTCAGAAAACTGCTGCTGTTGCAAAAGAAAACATTACTGCAAAGAAAACTAATTATTAATAATGTCCACTAGCAAAATATTCAGACAAAAGTGTTAATTTTATCAACACAGTCTGCAGTGAGCTAAAGAAAAAACAAAACTAAAATATCAAACTACAGAAGAAATGCTCTTGTGTAACCACAGCATAAAATCTCACCGTTTTTCCCTGGGATTTTTTCTAAGAGGGTTAGCAGGATTTGATTAAGTCTCTCTCTCTGAATATGCCGCCTTTCCTCTGGAGTGCACAGCTGCCTTGTCTCAGAATTGCCTTCTTCCACCTTTTTATCAGTTTCACAGGTGTCACTAGAGACTGCCTCTTTTTCTGGCTCCTCTGTGCTAGGCACCTCACTTGAAGTTTGCTCTTGGTTTCCTAATACATCCTCAATAAGTGGAAGAGAATCTTCTTCTTGGTTTAAGTCTTTGATCTGTGGTTTTGAGCGATCTGTTTTCCAGGATGATCTGCCAGGAAAAGAAGAGTTTAAATACCAAATTTTTTTCAGACACTTACCTGAAAGGTGAATTACTAGAGAGTCAAGGACTCCTCAATAGGTAGGAGACTTTCTCGAATCTCAGTCATTTTACTTAATGATACATGCGTTCAAACCTACCACATCTATGGGAGGATATAGGCTTACAACCTCATTTGTGTAAGGTCAAATGCAGTCTTTCAAAAAACAATTCCTTTTTAATTTCAATTTGTAAGTATTTTCATTTGCCAAAAAAGCTGAGCACAACACGTACTGATGTTTCTTCTTCAACTACCATGGCTCCTGGTAAGTATTTGTAAAGTCTCTAAGAGAACTGAGAGAATGCACTGGCCCTGGCTGTTATGACAGTGAATACACGGTCCGTCTGTTCAGAGACTGATCTCCCTCCTGTGCTGGGCTATGCCTTCTCCCACATTCAGCTGCTTCTGCTAACTTTCAAAACGGCTTCTGTATTTTTCCTGGCTAATAAGCACGCTATTAAGGAACACCAAGGCTAGTTCTATATTCCCTCTCTTCCCCCTCATTCCCTTTTTCTCTGAAAGATCAGAGAATTGCTTTAAAGAACTTAAGTTTATTATTTCCACAGCACCCAGGTAAATGGGTAGAAAGAACACTGGACACTTGACAAGCAAACAGGATCATCCATCTCTTCTCAGCCAACAATGTGGTAGGTAAGACTTACCGGCCTCCATTTCTCTTGTAGTTGTCTGGTACATAATGAGGCTATAACAACAATAAAGATTATGGTTAATACTGAATAAACTTCACAGTGGAAGGAAGTGCTGGTCTAATATTATGGAAGTACCAACACAGGACTTGCCTCTCTGGTACTTTGTATATGCCAGTGTATGGCTGGTGTATCTCACACATTAGACAAATCCAAAGGAGAAGGGATAAAAACCCCATGTAATAGGGATAAATTAGAACCGGACTTGTTTGGAGCCTTCTCTAAATACACTGTAAGAATCTCTCTGCTCCCGAATAAAAGTGCCTACTTGCAGATAGTTTGCCAGAGCTGATACCTCAAAACTCAAGAGACAAAGTAGCGTGTAGGAGGATGTACACAATGAAGAGTTGCTACTCCCATAGACTAGAGGAAAATACGGCAGAAATGAATGGGCAATCAGATGCAGCATGGTAAGGTAAGGTGTACTTCACGATCAGGCCACCTACCTATTCGGCTGCTGTTTTTTGATAAGACATCCATTTCAGTGGTTATTATATAAAAAAGCAAGTTGTATGTCATTTGATAAAACAGAAAAATGCAAATAAGAAAATTCTGCTTTTCTATATTTGGAATTCAAAAGTACTGCTGAAAACCATTTTATAGGCAAAGTTTATTAAAACATTGAGCAATTATATCAAGGGAAAGAAAGCCTGACACAGACTGGCTAACAAACTCACGCTGGACTATATGCTGGGTGATTCTCTGAAACATACAAAGTTAGTTTAGAGCTGCAGAATTGCTGCCCAAAAGTGAATTTTAAGATTTCCTCTGTTCAGGAACGACTCGCATGAAATTACCATCTAGATTTCTGTCAGAAATGAACATCTCCAAACTTCCACATCACTATTTGTTTGCCTCAACATGTTTGCCGTACAATTGCATATTCTGTGTCTACAGTCAACTTTTATTTCCAAGCTTTTTTGATAGCCAACTATTCATCCATCCGTGTATGCTTATGTGTCATTTTCCTCAGGTTTACTATCCTTCATTCATAAACAGAGAGGCAGGGGCTTCCGAAAAATATGTCCAGCCTTCTGGTAAAAAAATAAGGAAGCTACAAGAAGAAACACTTACTGAGAAGTCTCTCTTGGGTGTGAGTTTCTTGGGGAAGTGGTCAAAGGCATAGGGCTTGGTGCAGACAGGATAACGATTCCGGTGGATCTTGTAGAAGAGATGAGCAGATTTATCAAGGCGGTAATCACAAATATATACATCCTGCTCCTTCACACCTTTTGGCCTCCCTGCAGTTTCAAAACGAAGTACATATGAAAAAATTATTAATCAGATTCAAGAGAAGACAGACAGGATACCAGAACAAAGCCACACACAGTGTCAGAAGTATGGGCTTTATGGTGTTAAGTGGGATGGCAGGTATCGTTACAATTCTGAATCAAAGGGAACAAACGCTGGACACATTCCTAGTTCAAATGTAAGAGAAAAACCTGTAGATTCCAACCTAATAATTCCAAAACTATTTTTACCACCATCACTTTATCTTCCTTATGTACTGCAATACAACCCTGCAGCTATCTCTTCGGTATTGCCCCTTGTGCAGCAGAAATCACTGTTCAGTGCTAAAGCAATAGAGCCTCTTCAGCTCTGATACCCTGTAAACATTGGCTACTGTCGCTTTGCAGCACTATTTTAGCATACTTCCCAAATTTAATTTCTCATTCTATTAAGTTTCCTTACCTTTGCAGTAGGTGTATAGGTCAAGAACACAGCACGTTCCCACCACAGCCTCTAAGGGGATAATTTCATACAATGGCACCCGGAACAGCTCATTGTGATAAAACTTTCGAGAAGGGGAATGATGTGTTTCATGTGGACGGAAATAATGATGACCAAATGCAAACCGCTCCTCTCTGCTCGAAGACGTGTAGGTAAGAGAAGAGAACAAACAGAAGAAAAAAAGACTATTTCTGTAAACCTGTGATACAACTTTACCTAATGCCCTCCATTTAATTTTGAACTATCTACCTTGTACTTTGCATTGGCTGTGATGAAAGGCAAACTTACATGAATATAACACTTTCAACTTTATCCCCTTCAGCAAGTGGAAATATTCCTGTTGTGATTTTTATGAACACAGCAGACTTACCATGCTGCTATCAATGGGGCATAAGCATTTAATCATGTTACAGTGGCTTAGCAAGTCAGAGATCATTAGCTGAGCCAATTCAGCTGTCAGTGTGTATTCTCAGCCTATTCCAACAGTGAAGGAAATATATCAACTTATATCTCTTATCCCTTGCTTACACTTCCAACTTTGTATGTTTTTACTTCACAGTTGCGAAGTACGTGCAGAGACAAGTGGGAAATCATCAAGTCTTTGTAACTTAACCATGTTCAGTCCCGCATTTTTAAGCTATAACAAGACTTCCACAAAATTACTGTATTTTGACAGGTAGGTATATGGAATGTCTCAAATTCAAAAGATGCCTTGAACATACTTCTCATTTTTCCAGAGTTTTTCAATGCGGAAAATATCGAGTTTCTCCCTGTTGATGTGGGACAGCAGCCGATACGACTGCCGGACAGGGTGTCCATCTGGAGTTCTACGGCTGTCTCTCATCAGGTAAACACAATCACCTGGCAATAGGCACAAAATACACACCTGTAACTTCTCATCAGTCCAGCACAACAAAAATAGAGGAGTAAATGGTTTAATTAAAACTAACACGATAGAGCTACCTAACATTGAATTGCAGAGTGATGCGAAACCAATCCAGAGACAGTAAAAGGAGGAAAGGTGACCCTCATCATTTTCAAAAAAACTTTACTAGCAAAGAACTAAACATAACTTGAACTGCATGCCCACACTGAAAATAGTAATGTGTAACGAATCCAGATAAATTATGACAGGACACGTAACAAGATAAGTTTTTATAAGGATAGTATGTACAAATTAGTGATAGCTGCAATGTTTAAAGAATAAGATTTTAAGAGGTCCTCTAACCAGATGGAAGAACCCTCACTTATTTATAGGGATTCAATCACAGGAAAGTGTGCACTCACATGGCAGGCAGTTGGAAGCTTTTCAGCCTTGTTCACTGAAAACATGAGTTCTCAAGCTTGGAACTTGAAGATAGACTAATTCAATTGTTCAGACAACTCCCTGGCAGTGAAGACAGACTGACATAAAGAAATGCTATCCTCTCATAAGCCTTTTCAGTCTTGTCACATGATAAGCCTCTTCCTAATACACAACATGCAGGAAAAATGACGTAGCCTATGCATACTGCAGCTGCAGGCCTGATGGTCACTACGGTCTCTTTTGCTTTGCAATCTGCAAATTGCATGACCTTATGGAAACCACACAGAAAAAAACTGTTTTAACTCTGCAACTGAATCGCAGCGATTACTATAGGCAAATGTCATGCTTCAGAACCTTTGGCGGAGAACTTGAGATCAGCGAAGAATCCATGTTTTTTCCCTTTTTCTACTGTAACGTGTATTACTTCCTAGCACCTTCTGGGCATAGCCTTGCTCCATTTATTCCCTGTAACTGCACAGGCACTGTTGGGGCCTAACTGTTGGTGGCAGTTCAGTCTCCTTTGTCCTCTGCTAATGATACATGGAGTTTAGCCACTGAAGCTAACATTTTTCTAAATAATCACCAATAAAGCCCTATAAAAAGAGGTATGTGTTTTTGTCATGACAAAAACAACCTTAACACTATAAATGACTGGAAGTTGACACGAAAAGAGCCAACACATAACTAAAAGAAACAGATTACAGAAATACTGATGCAACCCTAGAAAGACAGTTATTCTACAGCTGGCAACCCTGCAAAAAATACATGAGATGGGAACGCCAAATGGCTGAGCTATAGACAAGACAGAGAGTGCAGAGCAATGTTGAGAAAGAATGAGGGAATGTAAATTCTAGAATGTTGCAGAGGATAAAGAATGCACTGTTCCTTTTTTTTTTTTTTTTTTTAAATTCTCCCCTTTCCTGAAGACTCCTATTCCCCCTAACAAACATGCCAACTGGTTTCATTCATTCAAGAGCATTTATCTTAAGAATAATATAGGATTCTTTCTAACCTTGTGTTTATCTGTAGAATGAAGTTAAAAAAAATAAAATCAGTGAACTTCTTTGCCTTTACTTCTAAATGTTAACTTTGGCCAGAAGCAGAAACTTATCTGTGTTAAAGGTAATTAACGTTTCTCCATCAACCAGTCTGTGAGAACTCAGGTTCCTTACTGTGTGTCACCCCCATGCAAACACAGGGCACAACTTTCTACTTCTAAAAAGATAAAAACACTTGAAACAAGGTGATGCCAGAAATCTGCGTACTCTTATCTGATGGAAATCACGGTAGGCACCAGAGTAAGCACGTACCTTGGCGCAGCAACAGATCATCCCGTAACAAGCATATGTAGTAAACACAGCCAGGCTGAGCATAATGGGGACGAGGAATCATGGGAACCTCCTGAAGGAGAAAAGGAAAAGAAACCAAATGTGAAGACGGCCACCATAATCAGCGCAGAAACGAGTCTGATGTCCTTTTTGAAATATGCAGACGTGGCTACAGAAGAACTGACACTTAACATGACTAACTGTAATCCAAGGAAGCTACATTATAAAGTAAGAATCTCACAATGGCCTTGCCGTTGTCACTAAATATAAATGAAAAAACTGCTTCAATTTGTAACTGTAGTAATGAAGAAATATTTTTTTACTCTGTTCACAGATCGAGGTTCACACTGCTCACACAAGTAGTGTTCAACGTCAGAATTCACACCCATACAGTCGCAATGCTGCCAGACCTAGAAAAATAGATGCATCCCAATTAGAAATTCTTGTTATATATTTTATTTATAAATTGTACTTTCTCAAAAAGTATTAAGGAAAGCATGAAAATAAGCTTCAAAAAGGAAATTCAAGACTTTCTCTGAAGTATTTCATACTGCGTAAGAAGAGAGGTAAGATCTCCATGCAACTCTACATAAAAGCCCGTAATTGTTGAAATTCTGCTTGACCAAAGACAGGAGTTTCTAGCAGTTTCAGGAAGTGCTAGCTACTCTATACAGAAATACAAATTGCATTTCCTCTTTGAAAACAGAATCTCTCCATTCTTCTGGAGAGGAAATGAAGTTCTGAAGGGGTAATTTAGGCTATTACTAATGATGCAGAGGCTGCTGGTAGAAGTTCCACTGGTTATAGTGAATAGAAAAAGAGCTCCATTTTGTGTTCCCCTGCCTCACCATGCACTTTTCACACTGGATCATGAGTCCTTCATCTTTGTAAAGGCCACAAATGCAACGGATCACATCCTCGTCCTTCTCATGACCATTTTCTTTTTCGCAGACAGATGTCTCACTGCTGTCAGCTTCACTTGCTGTTTCCCCCACTATTTCATCAATTTGGGCAGATGCCTCATGACGAGCATTATAATATGCTTTCCGTAGCCGGCATACATCACGCCCAGTTGGAGACTTTCTGCCATAGTATTTCTGAATAAAAACAAAACAAAGAAACAAAAAACCTCTCTATGTGTTTGGTTCCCCTCCCCCCATCAGGTTCCATGTTTTTGTGCATTTCTCCTGTTTGTACACACTTAAAGGTGCATCCACCCATGTAGTAACATGACCGTACACCTACTTCCTTTACTTTGAACCGCAGGTCCATGTATCTTAACGTATGACACTAAAGGACAATTCACTTTTCCCCAAAAGTACTGAAATTTCATTAGGCTAGCTACTGATGCATGTTCTTTACTCTCTATTTGTCTGAGCTAAGGCAAACAAAAGCACTAAGAATAAGCTGAAGTACATTAATTATCCATGTCTGTTCATCAGAAAAAGATTATCAGAAGTTCTCCTTCTCTAAAATATTTTTTCTTCTTTCATTACTCTAAGTCAGCAAGAGCGTTAAACTGGGATATATTCCCAGTGTCTATGCAACAGCCTTAAGGCCAAAGGGAACCTCACCTCTGCATTCCGGAAGACCTTCAGCATGTCTCCATCAAAAGCCTCCACAGTTTTATAATAGCCAGTCAAAATCTGTTTCTCAATGGTGGCAAGGTCCAACGGGTCAGAGATCTTTTCATAATAGTCTGCATTTCTAAAATGGGAATGTATGCAGAATGTCAATTTCACCAGCATTTCAACTGTATGCAAATCCCTTATAGAAAACCATGGGTTGCTCTGAGAAGCAAATACATACTTTTTCTTGGGGGGCAGGTTGAGGAGGGGAGCTGCAAGAGCCTGCCTGGAGGAATCTGTAATGGGAACACACAGTTTAGCAACACTTCATAAAACTTTTTTTTTTTTTTAAAAAAAAAGTAACTATATTCTATGTTTAAAAGAAAAAAAGAAAGGCTCTTTGGTATCAGGGAATTGAAATGGAGTTTGTTTCAAGAAGCTGGTTGCTGTACTCTGGATATATCAAAACAGAGGCCAGTTTTCTTGCAGTTCAGTAAATTGTACCAATTTGCTAAACTACTGAAAAATAAGTTTAAAAGCATAGCAACACTTGCAGATTCTGGTGTCAGAGGAAGGGGTTGAGGATAACATTGGTAGCAGGAGAAAGGAGAAAAAAAAAAAAAAAAAAAGGCAAGAGGTTATTTAAAGTCCTGCCATAAACTCTTTTTTCTATTACTTCATATTCAGAGAGTTCATTGTTCCACAGGCTGAAAAACATCTCTGTGGAGATTTTTCAGGAGCATCACATCACCTTCACCTTTGTAGGATATGATGCTATCACATATTTCCTTGAAGATTTGTGCTAGGCGGGCAGCACGAGCCACTTCAATATTCTCTTCAGCTGCAGCCAAGCGTCGTGTTCTCACGGAGCGGGCGGTCTGAAGGGCTGAAAACTGGGTCATGAAGACATCTGAAAGAGGGCAAAAAAGAATTACGTCTAAACAAGAATTTACTTGAAGATCAAATTACAGTGTCTTTTCTGATCCAGCAAGTCCATCACCAATTATTAAAATTAACTTTTTTTAAAGCTACCATAATAGTAAAAGATTATTTTCACAAGTAGGCACTCACTGCTTATAGCTCATCCAAATGGTTAAGATGGTTACCAAAGTATTTTATGTTGCTGGAGCAAACAAAGCGTGTCACTAAATTCACTCAAAATACTAATTTCCCAACTTCTTGTGTACCTTACAGTGGGGACCAAATCCTGCACAGCAGTGAAGATTATGGTCCTATGAACAAAGTGCTATTTTTAAACACTATCAATACATTCATTCCAATACCTATGTTTTGTCCTATTCCCAAAACTGAATACCAAAATGCTTTCTTCTCCAAAAGCCTAATTTCTAAGAAAAAAGCATTAATTATTTCAGAGGAAATTCCAGAATCCCCTAATGCAAAAATACATTGAAAATGTAATATATATATATATATATTATTATCCATAGAGCATTCCCTGTGTGCATTACAATGGACACATCGATCCTGTAGGAAGGCTAACTTTGATTTACGTACAGAACTTCAGCTATTCTTGGACATATCACATAGGATCTCAAAGGAGAAGAATAGCAACATGAGGAACCTGTGCTGGCCTTACCAGATTTAATGTTGCCATCATCCCGACAGATTCCATTCCAGCGGTTGTATAATGATGCAGTATGGATATTATCACTGACATGCTTCACTTCCTCTTGTTTTTGTCGAATCTTTTCCCAGTTTCGTACCAAAAATACATGGTGTTTTAACACAAAATTTCTATATAAATTAAAACAAAAACAAACAAACAAAAAAAACATTCAGGAATCACCTCTATAATTAATACCTTAATGTGGCGAAAAAGAGATATTCAGATGTAAGCTTCTCATGTCATGATGAGAAATACCACCCTAACTCGTTAAAGAAGAACCAAGAACTTCTTGCTCAGACATTCAACGATGCCCTACCTTTTAGAAAATATCAGTTCAACATTTGCACTGCCCCTCAATTTCTGAGGAAAAAAACACCACCACCACCACCACTGAAATAATTCCCTACCTTTCTCTGTTAGACATGGGCTTCATCTGAAGCTGTGGTGTCAGCCTTGTTGGTGTGTTCACACCTTCACTGGGTTCCTCTGGCATGTGGCCCCTCTGGAAAATAGATCATTCTGATAGACAGGAAAAACTGTGCCAAGAACCTAGCAAACCAGTAAAAGTAGTTTCGGAGACAGAAACCGTAGTATTTATTTTAAGTTTAAAATACACTTTTTTTTAGTATGATGTCATAAACTCATTTCTTACTAACTTTTATCCATGAAAGAAGCTGTCTTTACTACTTACTCTCTTTTTCAGTTTGTGCTTTGACTTCCTTTTCTCTTTTGACCGTCCGGTCCTTCTGTGAGTACCCACAGGCTGGTTGCTTTTGCTTGCAAGTCCATTCATTCGTTGACTTTTACCTCCAATTATTCCTCTGCATTTGTCAAAACCACACTTGCAGAGTTGCTTTGGAAAGAAGAAAAGTTACTTCAAATAAAACCCGAAACACTTGGATTATCTCTCAGCATTAAAACCCGTTCTACTAAAAACAACGCAGTAGGTTTTGCTAATTGACCTTCAACTCTACTGAACTGTTTGTCTTTAGTGATTTTTTTCAAGGTCTTGCATTGCGATCCTTACCTGTTTTTCAACATTAAATGAGTGAAAATTGTAGTCGTAAGTCAATTCAGTACCAGCAGGCATGTCTTTAAGTGCATACAATCCAATCCGGTAGACACCATTAACAGACCTGCAGAGAAAATATAATGAAATATTCAAAATAATTAAAACAAAAATTGTCTTTGTTCACATAGTGGAAGTGTTGGAGACAGGAAACAATACTTCTGTCATGCTCAGGAGTACTCTTGTTCTTCATTTGACCTGTTCTCTTGTTTCTGTCTCTTACAACAGACTTTGAAAGCAACCAAAAATCAATGCTATGCTTACAAGAAGCAGGAAGTTCTGCTACAAATAGAGAAACTACAAACTGTATTAGCTAATATGGCTGATACACTTATCAGCTCAGGCCCTCACCATAAATCAAAAGCTTACAATGAATGTTTTACCTCATTTCACAAAATGCACCAAAATTTACTGTCTCTCTGATTCTTTCAGGTTTTTTTTTTTTGTGTGTGTGTGTGTGTGTGTGTGTCTGTGTTAGATTCTAATATTTTAAACCTAATTACTATTGCTTAGAACTACTAGAATTATCTGAGAATCACAAGTTTCCCTGCTGTACTACCACTATAGCTGATCTGTATCACAACCATCTGCTTTTTCACTATGAATTTCTCAAAAGCCCTTCCTACTAGCCTGGCACTCAATTTATTCTGCTAACATAGTACTGGTATGACACAGGGTGTGCTGAAATCAGACCATTCCCCTGTTCATATGCTTTAAAAACATATTTGAATTGCCAGACAGAAAGAGTCTGGCTGGGATGGAGTTAGCTTCTTCACAGGACCCTGTAAGGTGCCATGCTGTAGATCTGGTGCCAAAATAATGCTGGTAACACAAATGCTTTAGCTGTTGCTGAACAGTGTTTGCACAATGCCAAGACCTGATCTGTTTCTCACTCTGACCCTACAGTGAATAGATGGTGTGTGTGTGTGTGTGCGCGTGTATGTGTGTGTTTCACAAGAGGCTGGGAGGGTACACAACCAGGAAGATGACCTGAAATAACCAAAGAGATATTTCATGCCATATAATGTCATGCTCAGCAATAAAAAGCGAGTGGAGGGTGTTCAGAAGGTTAGGCTAGCAAACAGGCTGGGCACCAGCCTGCCCATGGGAGTTGGTGAGCGATTACCTTTACATCACTTGCTTCCTCTTTTTTTCTTTCTCTCTTCTTCCACTTGTTTTTAGTTATTAAAAATTTTTATATCTACCCACAAGCTTTCTTGCTTTTACTCTTCCCCTGTCCTTCACACCAGGGGTGTGAAAGAGAAATGAGCAGCTGTGTGGTGCTTAGCTGCCTACCGGGATTAACCCACAACACCAGAAGGAAAGAATATACACAGCAATTGTTTTATGGCATTACCTAGTCTTCAAAATTTGCAGCAGGTTAACAGCACAACAAACAAAAATGTTGAATTTGCCTTGCCAGAAAACTTCTGGCAAAACTTCTGTCTCCAAAATGTCCACTTGAAAACAATACTTCTCTTCTGCAATGCGAGCATGATAGTAAATATTTTTTACACTGTTCAGCTCGATTCAGCCCCTATTTTTAGATCAGATGATCTGGTTATCTATATTTTAGCCACTGCCATACCAGTCTCCCAGGAAACAGAATATATTTTTCTTACCATTTCTGCATCTCACAGTTAGGATTACAGCTGTGGTTGATAAAACGAGCCTCATTGCCCATACGATAACTATCTATCACCATTCCACTGTCTAAATTCAGGCAGTAATGATCACTGTGATTATGGTACTGTTCAATCATCCGGTTCCTACGAAGCAACACAGGAAAGTTATTTGTGATTCTCCTCCTTGCTGCAAAGCATACAGGGAGTAACATAGTAATAGCACATTCAAGAATTCTGAGAGAGGGTTTTGAAGAAAAAACAATTGTAATTTTTATACTTTATAGAATCGTACACCTAGAGATGGAGGAAAACCATTATAATACCTATTTTTATAAGTCAAGGCCATTGACAGAGCTTGGATTAGAATTTAGAAATTTGCTCTTCTGGAATGCTCCCTTTTGGGTTCTGCAGATTATTTGTATACATTTCATGTTGATAACCTGTGTATGGAAGAGAAAATGCAAGTATACATTCTTCGATGTGTATATGTATGCATGTGTACAACAATCAGCTCCTCCCTTTCATTATCTGGGGTTGGACACAATTTCTGCAGTTACATCCATGGATTACAGCTACTTCTTTTTAGCAAGAGAGCAACAGTGACAAGAGAGTCAGTTGTGTCAACAGTTATCTCTGTATGAGGAGATCGGATTTGCCTTCTGATGGAGCTCTAAGAGAAGCACAAATGTCTCGCCAAACTAAATTATCCTCTGATGTTATGTAGTTAACAAGACTTATAATTTCTTTCTTTCATTAGGTATTAGTGCTCCCACTTGTTCTTTTGTCTTCATACCTATCTGCGAAAGCTAATTTATTTTTCTGCCCCATTCTGCCCCCTCGATTCTATTTTTCACAATTCAAATTCTGCACAGTACTCATAATCGTATCAAATTCACATTCACTTGTGGCATTTGGCATTTACAGAGCAGATGTTGCATTCCATACACCAATCACTCCTCTATTTGACTGAGAAAAAGCTGGTTGATCAAGAAAGCTGAATTCTAAGCCTTCTTTCTGGTGGCAGTGACCAGAAAAGCATTCTTTTTTCTTTCTCTTATTTTCCCATTCATTTCTGTCTAAGGATTTCCCAACAATTATAATGGATGCTAAAGTCATTTACTGAGCCTTACATGCTAAAATAGCAAATAAATATTTCTACCTGAATTCTTGCTCACTAACAACTTCTCCCAGATATTCAATGATAAACTGTCCTGCTTTCAGGGGTTCTTTGGTACGAATACCCCATCCTTTCTCCTCAGCCCGGAACCTTTCCAGGCACTGCACCCATTCATGCCTCTGTATCCGCTGGTTACAACACTGTTCACCACAAGGGCAGGTGTTTGGTGAACACTCCGCAAAGATCATCCTAAAATAAAGAACAAAGAAGCTGAAGGAAGACAAATAGAATACTCTTTAAACTATCACACAAGCAAAAAAAACTTCCTCTGTTAAGTAAAAGTTATTTAATAATTAAAATGCTTCTTGTTTTCAAGGCAGAATTCACACCAAAAAAAATCACACCCTGGCTCTCACTGATATTCAAAGAGCAAAATGTAGCTTTTATTAGGATATTCCTCTGAAGAAAAGGTAGAGGAATACCTGCAGCAGAAAGTTACAACGCTTGCTCTTTAACAAAACAATTTTTTTAATCAGGTTTGCATTCAGCACAACTCTTCTTAAAATATTGTTAGTTTATGTGAAATAATACGTATGTTGAAATTCTCTGATTATAGTTAGTCAGCCTGTTTCTAACCTGTTAAGACAGTCTTCCACACAGCCCTTTCCATTGCCATCGTCTGGTTTCTTACAATTGCAGGTGGTGGCCTCATATCCAGAAAGAGGTTTGACATCCACATAGACATCTATAGAGGGGAGAGGAGAAGAAAAGGAGAGGGGGGAAATTCTTGCCAGGTGAAAAATGTAACTATCTAGAAATCTTTCATTCCAATTACGTAAAGCAAAAAAGTAAGTTGGAAGTGTCTTTGTTAGGATGAAGAGCACAAAAGAAAGGAAGAGTGTTATGAAAATTCCAGTTATACATTTCAGTAACAGTAAGATTTTACTTACTAGAACGGATTTTTTTATAAAGTGGGACATCTGGCTTTTTATACAACTAAAAGAAAGAGAAAGAAAATTTTAATACATTGCATAACTGCATCTGTTATTAAAAAAAAATCAGGGAAATTATGTCCTGTTAATATGTAAAGGTTTTGCAATCATTACTAGATAATTTGATTCTATGAAATGTATCTGCATTCTCTTCTTTAGGCCCAGATTACATTTAGAAAGAGGTCACAGAAGTACCCAATCAAGTAGAAGTTATGCTTAACAAAGTAGCTAAGCAGTTCTTCTAACATACTGCTTATTCCCACCATAACATCTGAACAGAACAAGATGTTGTCATGAGGACCAACTATTTTGGGATTATTCTGAGCAATGCTGTTGTTTTTTTTTTCAATATTTAAAAGAAAAATAATTATTTAAAACTACTTTGGAGAAAGTATCGTTGGTTGAATTATCATATACCAACACTTAAAAAAAAAAAAAAAAAAAAGTGGAAAAAGTAAAATTAAGGTGGTAATCAAAACTGTGACTACAGGTAACAACCAAGAGAAGAGAAATGAAGATTCATCTTCTAATTAGAAAAGCATCCTCTGCAGATGCAGATGACTGGAGGGAAAAGGGAAATTCTTTCCGACAAGCTTTAAGGAATAATTTCAAATTATTACATATATAACCCACGTATTGCACTAATAGCCTTCCATCAGTAACATACACGGCAGACAGGCACTGTACGAACTATACAAATGTTGCACAAACAAGACTAGTCTGTAATGGTTTTCAATATTCTAGACAGCTATGGAAAATGTCAAGGAAATAGATCGTATGCATCCATTATTTATGCAATATTGAACAGATAAGTCAGGCAGAGGTAGGCAATCTTCAGTACATGGCAAGAAACTGTCCTCAGCTGAAATGTCAACAACTATCATTACTTTAAGATTACATTTTGGTGGTATTTCAAAAGGTAGCTGGAGCCACAACCACCTGGGAATCTGTCTTGCTCATTCACATGCTTAAGTTACATGTCTCAGAGCGCTTTCTTGCTGTACAGCTGGGGACAGATTTACCTTCCAGCATTAAATCCTGTGTTAAATCACTTGGTGGAAACTTCTCAGGGAAAAAAAAAAAATCCTATTTTTAGGTTTGCACATATTTAAAGCTCTTTGAAAAGAATGTGACTGTTAAACACTTTCTCTTCTTTCCTCAGTATGAAAATTTCAGCTTGCAAGTGAAAAATAAATTCCACTCTGCTGGGAGTGATCCAAGAAAAATAAGGCCTGAAATTTCTCTGTGCTGTTGGCAGTACATCTGAATTCTCCTGAGGCATGTCTAAAACAAGATCATTGCAGAAAGCAGGCACACTACCAAAATAAAAGTCTGCAGCAAAATTAATAACTTTTTTGGTAGAAACCTATAGGATTGCTATTTTGTAAGAGATAGAATAATGGAAACTATTCACATTTAATACATACGCAAATCATTTTTTCCTCACCCAGTGGCAGCAGTAAGAATATTCATTAATACATAGAATATATAAACATAGCTTTCACGCAAGAATTCTGCTTTTTTTTTTTTCCAAGAATTCCAATCATAATCTTGGCAATGAGTAACTTTTTATCTCGTACCTGATTGTGTTTCCACTGCCAGAGGATGTCGTAAGGCAGCTGGAAGTCAATTCTCTTTTGTCTGAGATACTTCCCTGAAACAAAAAGGTTTATAAGTTGTACACACTCATATTCACATATCCCCAGGGGGCAAAAGGACTGCTCCTAGGCACACTGCCAGAATTCTGATAGGGCCTCTCCACGTCTGAAAGTCAAAAAGGCAGAATAGCAGAATCTTCCGAGAACATTTTATTTATTAGTGACAAGCACAGGAAAGAGCATTCCATCTCGCTAGCCTCTGCATTCTACTCTGGTTTTGCACTGAGGTTTAAAGCTGTGTAGACACCAAATAAGCTACTGTCTCAGAAACAAGATGGGCTTGCTGGGTTAGGTGACAGAGGGGAACTGCATTCTGCTTTCATGACTGAACTTTAAGAGTGTCATTAAACTTTAACTGTTACAGTTAAAGTCTGAAGAGCCCTGCCAGGAACCCTGCAGGGTTTTGTCCAGGAGGGGTTAACTGAATGCGAGTTACAGAACAGCAAATAATTGACAAAGCTGAAGATGGCTCTGTGTCATACAGCAGACAGTGATAACTCCTTGCAGCAATCCCAAACAAAGGAGACACTTTCTCCTCAGCTGTGTACATACTAAAATGATGTAGCACAGAGATCAAACACATATACAAAAATTCTGCATATGTGATTCATACAAGGTGGTAAATCACAGTAGTGTACTTAAAGTAAACAGATTTTTAGTTTTGACAAGTTTCCAAACCTTTTCCTACAACCTTTACCAAACTAATTCAGACTTGACAAAGACATTCCTAATTGTTTCAGAATGACTTCAAGATTATCTGTATTTTCAACAATATTTGAAACTTTTTAGACAGGAGACACTGCTTTCACTGTAGATTGTGTCTTTATTCCAAAACTTATTGTCACTCCAATCTTTTCGTAAAGGAAGGAAACCGACTCAATAAATGCTTTGTTAATATTAAGACCTGAGGCTTGACACAAGTGCTAGGTTACTTCTAGCTACGATTAAAATGTTCTCTCGGCATGTTGTTGGAAAATTGTCACAAAATTGTAGTGAGAAGAGTGACTAAAGATGAGGTGTCAGTCTCATGTCGGATTTTCCCGGGTTTTCTAAATGGTAATAAATGCCTTTACATTCCTCCAGCAATAGTCTGTCATTTCATATAAATCCACATGCATACCCCCACAACTGGAAATTAAAATTGTGCTGTTTTCCTTACAATGTACTCCTAAATTACTTTTTATTTTCAATGCTTTATTCATCCATAGCAGGTTCCAGGAAAGAGCTAAATCTGCCGGGAATTTGCTTTCACTTCTATGACCTCATCAGGCGAAACAAAAGGCTCTTTCAAGTGCCCTGGCACCGTGCCTGCAGTATGTGGAACGTCCTTCCAGCCCTCATCAAGTAGGCACTAGTACAGTTATCTGGCACAGTCCTAAACCTTGTAACTTTGCTCTGCAGTTAAACTACTCTCCAGCTACTCAATACAGAGCAATTAAAACAGCCTTATCTTTATTGCAGAAGCTTGTTTGTGTCTGCTAGTACAAACAAACTTGAGGTCACAGACTTGCGAAGAGAACAGGATCATTGCACTGCAAACTGAACCTGAGCACCCCAACAGATGGTTCAGTTGTGCAGCAGAGTTATATGACCTAATTCAAAAATGAATTGAGAAAGGTCATGTTCTTGTCAATTTAAATTGAGCAGTTCTTAAATGTTTATGCTGACTGTTTCAAACAGATCTTTCAATCTCTTCAGCTGGTATTGCCTCTCTGGGAAAGTTGTGCATGGAGCAAAAAGGTTCAGTTTAAGATGACAACCAATTAAACGTTTGTATTTGATGGGACAAATACTCCTTCTGAACAATGTAAAATTTCCCGAATCACTCTGCATGGCAGTACTTGAAGCGAAAAATCGCAGCATTTTAGGGGATGAAAAAATTACCTTAAAAATAATAAATGGATTTTGTTTTGTACTGGGAAATGACATGAGCTGCAAAAACTTCAGTCTGAGAGTTCATGACCATCGTCCTCAGGCAGCGCAGTCAAATGGACTGGACTTGTCAACATCATTATGGGACACAACAAGTTCTAAGTCCTCATGCTACCCATAGGTCATGGTTTCCTTATGCACAGGGCAAAGACAAGACCCAGGCCTCATTTATGTCCTACTTCTCATTTCTATCCTATGGGGGAACTTAGTCCTTGCTTAGCATTTGAGATTTAAGAAACAGTAATCATCATCTCTGGCTATTCTACTGTAATATTAGTTTGAAAAGGAGGCTATTGTACTGCATTTAAGCTAAAGCATTATGGCAGTTAAAGCATGCTTAAAACTAGACTGCTGTTTTCTTATGATAAACAAAAAATGAGAGCAAAGTTCAAACAGCAACAAAGAAGCCTCGATTTAAACTTGTGCACTGAAAAACACAGAACGATGAGTATGACCTCTGACAAAGTTCATATGCTGAAAGATATAAGTAACCTGACAATACCATAAAATAAAAAAGAAAGGGAGAGAGACTGAAAGACTATGAAGTTCAAGCAGAGTACTTCAATGTCACCTAAGAATGACATTTGTTTTCCAACAATTAAAACGTGAATTACTCACCAACATGAATAGGGGCTGGAAACAGTCCATGCTCGTGCTCTCCAGGAGTGTACTCCAGCTTTTCTTTCTTTAATTGTATGAGGCGGCTCTTTGGACTGTGGACAACAGATGAAAGCAACAACAAAAAAAACGAATGAGCCGCATTTCGGACATTTGCTAAAAAAGCATATTTGCTGTTTTATTAAGGCATGAATGTCTAGAACATTGAGCAAGAGAGTAATAATAGGAATGGCCAAAAAAGTAATTTCCAGGTTGCTTGCCAAATAGACTTATTGTATTTGCTTCAAAACTGGCGATTTGATTTTTTTCACCATAATTTCTATTTAGGCAACACCTAATGGGACACCATCACTTAAATTTGTAGCGTGCAACAGATAAGTAATAACTAAGATTACAAGAATAAAACAAACTTAACAAATCATATCCAATGTTGTTTGCTTAGGTATTTGACGTGTTATACATATATAGTGCCTGCTTTCTTACTTTGCTGAGAGGAAATGTTCAGGTCCTATTCCTTTAGTAGGCTATTTATCATTAAAAGCAGGAAAAGAACAGAAACCAGAGTTAAAAAAGCAACAAGATAGCCCCTGTACAGAAGGAAAAGAACGGGAACGTAAAGTAAGAATAGTTGTATGGTTCAGGCAGATGTCAAACCACCTCAGCTCAGTAGCCTGTCTTTACTAAACACCTCCTTTTGACTACTGACAAAGAAAGCGTGGAAAGAAAAAACTGATGTGGTTATATTTAGTGCCATAGCTCTGCAACGTTCAGACGAGACATCTAAATGTTAAATATACCAAAGATAAAAATGTTATTAAAGCCTATTAAGTTTACTAAAGTTTACTAAGCTTTTTAAGGGATTCATGTTTAATAATTGGACATACAACTGAAAGCTGACATTAAAAAAAAATATGGTATTGTTCAGTGAATAGAAAACTCAAAAACAAATTGGGAGATACAGAGATCAACAGTGGAAAACCATTATTCAAGGTAAAAACTGAACCGATGGATGGCAGTAATACGCGGTCTGCACACTCCTGTAATCCCTTCTGGATTTCTAATATTTATTCTCAAAGTATAACAAGTTAACTAAATTTTAGATAGTGAAAGAGAAATTAAGGCATACTGCTGAAATGAGGGCTCTGAATTAGATGCTGCATGTACTCTTCATTAAAGTACTCCGCTTTTAATAGCATTATGTGTTAGGGCTCTAGTTACTACAATATGCTTGCATTTAACCTAATGCACACATACAGGCAGATACATACGCACAGTAATGAGACAGATTTTAAGATCAGAAGATATTTTTACAGTAAATTGATTTCTGATATAATATCATACACTTGAACTCAGTCAAGTTTCTCTCTCTAGACAAACAATCCCTACATTTTGTATTCAAAGGATGCATTTCAGAAAGTCACTGCACCTTGATTCGAAGACCTGAAATGAAAGACAACTTGCCGTCTTCTCTGAAAGACCGTTTTGGCAGCTCACTACAGTCTGTTATTAAAATGAAATGGGACAATCTGAGCACAACACATCTGAAAGCTATTATCTTCATTGAAGGCACATAGGTATTCCACCACCAGAAGGAGAGGTTAGCCTGCTCCAGGTCATAGTGTAGGGCAGAAGGAAGGTTAAAATACAGATCACCTATTTCCAGTCCGGTGTTTCATGTTCCAGAACGTATTACCAGCATAAAGCTACTGCTTGCTCTTTATGTAAATACAGCAATTGCAAACTCAAGTATACTTTGTCGAGCTATCCGAATAAAAAAGCAGCAGCATTCTCTCAAATAATAAAGGTTACTACTGCTTTTAATATTAATTATGACCCTCTGTTTACTAATGGCAGGCATTTGTTTAATTTGCTTTGGCAAACAGACAGCTCCTTCACCCACCAGGAAAAAAGTTAATCTAGAGCGGATAAAAAAAGAAGTCGGGTCTTCAGTCAAGTTGTGCTGCACTGAATCGCTAAGACTTGCAAAGAAAGTTACTCTGCAGTAACTACTTACAAGACCTGGAAGGCAAGTTCTTATCGAGGGGAAAAGGAAAAGCCTTTTGAAAAGGCAAAGTGTGAACCTCCATTCTCAAGAAGCAAGCAAATCCTTAAGCTAAAGGAAGGAAAAAAAAAAAGGAAAACCGTTCCATAGAAAGGCATGACTTAATTCCAGCCAAACACACACCTTTTAACACCCACCTACTCAGTGGTAACCAAACTGTAAGGAGGAAACCAACAGGAGAAGGAAGCAGCGAAAGCAACTAGCTAAAAACACTAAGTGTAACACAACACCTTTTAGGCATTGTCACAAAGAACAACGGGAAAGCACCTATTTTATTTTTCTTCCAAACACAGTGAAGTATTGTTAGAGGCACTTAAGAATTGTCATGACAAATCCGTAAGCTGAACCAAAGTCACCAATACTTCTGCAATTTCAGAAGGAAGGGGTGAGAAGTTAAAATGAAACAAGTATTCAATACAAAAGGAGAGTATGCTAAAGTAACCAAGGATAGACACACAGCTCTATAAACATAAACACCACGCAAAAAAAAAGTCACTTGGATAAAAAAGAGGCCTCTCCACAACATGAAGAAAAGGTCCGTATCAGCAGGCCCGTGCAGCCACTAGGAAGATAACATGCTCTTCTTTTGGGTTGGGGTTTCTGGGATGGCAATACAGGTTCTGTTTGGTGGACAGACCTCTCCATTCCCCTTCGCTAAGGCACACTGACAGCCTTGCAGAAGCTTCCAGCGGGTGGCCGAGTGCCACCATCAGCCCCTTATGACCCTGAGCAGCCTCGCCAGGGTCTTCCCCCAGGCCTTGTGCCCACGGCCCCAGGAGATTTGTTTATGCTCAAGCCCTGGGCACCCCATCCCTGCCAGGCCTGTGCTGCGTGACACCCATCTCCAGCCCAGCCACAAGGGCTGCTGACGTGGGCTGAGCCCTGTGCTGCCTCCGTGGCTGCAGCCTGCACCTCTCTGGTGATCCCTGGACGACGCTGGTCATTGTCACTGGGCCTCATCCTGACCTGCACATCAATTCCCCCGCTCCACCTTGGCCTCACCACAGAGGGCTCTGGCAAACGAGGACTCTTGGTCTCTAGGTTTTTTTCCACAGCTTTGCTTCTAAAGCATTCAATTAGCTACTTTTTGTTAAACACTGATTTACTTTTAATTATTTAATTTCTTTGGTGAAGTAGACTTTGTACTCCTCTAGGAAAGCCACTACTGGGTAAACAGATAGTGACTCCAGTATACAATCTTCCTTTGTTCTCAAACCTGCAGTCTTGTGCAACCACACACTGAACTTCTCTTCAGCAAATTCTTCCAGTGGGAGTTGAGGACTCTGGAAAATTCACGCGGACGTAACAGCAAATGCTGTCCATAAAATTACTTTTGGAAATTGAGGTACAACTGAAGCTAACTTCAGACATCGCTCCTTTCCTTCTTAGCTCATTTGCAAGGAATTACAAAGTTTGAGCTTTCTTCGCTGTGTTTTAATAAAATCCCTACATCAAGGTCAGTTGGAGTGAAATTCTGGTTAGGCAAATTGTACAAGTCAAGTGGCAGCGGAGAAACTAATGCACAGCTCTCTCTTATAACAGCAGAGTAAAACTAGCAATGAAATGACAAGTATTTTCTGTGCTGTTGTTCTAGCAGTCGGATGTAACTGATCTAGAGAGAAGCTGTAAACTGTAACAATAAACGTCAGTAAAACTTCCACTACTTTATCTGTTCTAAGGACACTTAGGATAATTTGAGAAAGATGCAGTAGGGCAGGCAAATGGCCTTTACAGTGAAATGTCTGCAATTGCACATTACAAAGAGAAACAGAGAGAAATGATGAGTACAACATCAAATAGAGAATGCAGAAGCTGTTTTTGAAACAATGACACTTAACTGTATCATCACTAGAGGGGGCCGTACAATTACAGAGCTGCATTTTTGTTTTCAACTAAGATCATGTTTTCATACCCACACAGCTGCGAGTTATACAAATTATTAGGATAACATGAACTACTGATGTCCTCTTGCACTGGCACACATCTGACTGTGCAACAGAACTGGAATAGCGAGTTTAATTAACAGAAAATTAATTATAAAAAAGTGACTACTACACTGCCAATTTAGTTTGCTGAACCAACTTAGTAAAGAAGAGAGCCAGTGCCAGGACAAATGAAATGCTGGGATCAGCCTTTTGCACAGCACCTTGGTGTAAGAAAGGACACCTAAAACAAGATGGCCACAGTTCTGTCCTTGCCCAACGATGCATCTCCGTACCTTGTTTCAGTATTAGTGAAGAAAGGGAGCTCAGATTGTGTAGGCTGCATTTACTTACTCGATAAAGTTTCCTCAGGAGTCTTAAGCAGCTCATCACAAGCATCATTACCAGTGCAAGGGAAGGACTCGCTACATGGAGCGAGAGGCAACGTGAAGACCAAATCAGACCTCTTCAGGCTTCCATGCCACGGAAATGCAACATGAGATGTGATGGGAGAGAGAGGATTGCAAGCAGAGCTCAGCTTTGTGCTGGCCTTCTCCATGGCAGTGACCTCGATTCCATCATCACTCACAAACCGCAACTTTCATTTCTTGTATTCATACAGTTTTTCAAATGACATCTGCTTACTGGCTATGAAGTAAGGGTCCTTCCTGGGGGCTGCCTAGGACTGACAATGTCACTGACATTTTATTGTAAAACATTCTCTCAGGTCCCATCCTAAAGCAACACACCTCGTTTCTAAGAAGCAATAGTGGAGTATTGCATGACTGTGTATACCAGTGACAGAACATCCAAATACTATACATTTTAGCACAGTGGCAAAAGAGCATGCTTTTTAACTATTAGAAGCAGATGCACTTCGATCAGACCTAGATCTTTGTTTCTTCCTTACTGACACCCTCATTCTACAATGCAAAGGCAAGTGACCAGAACAGCAGATAAAACTATGCTAGCAGCCTCCCAGAAGTCTGTGTAACCTTAAGTGGTCTACAAAGTAGGATGGGTCAAAGGTGAACAATTTCCCTCTTTTTAATCTGACAGATCATATTATAAGACAAGTGCAAATTCCTGAACTTTCAACACAATTGTTCAAATGGCTGCAGAAATCTTATGTAACTACAAAGAGAAGCAGAAGCGAGCTGGTTACCAGAAATGGGAGATGCGCACCTTCTAACGTACACCAATGAAGTGCTCAATTTTTACACTAAACAGCTCGTACAAAGCGAAGGAGATGAACTTCACTTAGCTGTGAAACGAACAATGGTGCATTCCCGAAATTCTTTCATACCAAAGATGACCACTCAACACCAGTCAATAAAAATAGAAAAGTAATGGCCCCTTTTATGTAGATGCAGTACTCGGTACCTGAACACCTCAAGCTCTGCCAGCAGTTTCACTGCTGTGATCATTAAGACTGTAGAAAGAAGCTGTCTTACCTTCTTCAAGGTCAATAGTCAGAAACACTTTCAGATTGCTGGAGGCTGCCTTCTGACTAGGGCTATATTTTAAATCTTCACTGGGTCAGATTCTGATACTTATCATATGTGTTATTTTTCACAGGCTTGCATTAAGGTGATGGTTTTATTTCAGCTACGTATTAGTAGTAGCTCTTTATGGCTCTAGCTGAAAGGAGACAGTTTCCACTGGAATATCAGACAGCAACTTCCCCCCGATATTACTTACTCTGCAGTTTTGTACACATCAGAGTAGAGCCCTGCCTTCTGGTACTTCTTCTTTGGGGGCCGAGGGGCTTTTTTCTCACGCTGGGCAAGAGAAGGCAAAGGCTGTTCAGTGTTTTCAGGTTCCTGCGATTTCCCAAGGGCGTTATGTGGACTGGGTGGTTCAGCTGCTGTCTCAGAAAAACTGGAAGGAAAAGTAAAGATTATCCTACAGTATTTCTTACCATAAACATTATCTTACCATATGTCATTATTCCTTTTTATGGTCAGCAGCAAAATAAAAAGCCCAGGTTTCTGAATTACTAGGTGCCTCAGCTATTTAAAAATGTAACTCAATGATCATGATCAAGTGGTAGTTAATCATAAAAAATGGAGGATCCTTTTAGAGTAATGTTATTACTCCTAATATTTACTGGTTGGAGCCTTAGTGGAGTAATTTAGAAGGTGGCTTATGCTATCTGCTTTTGTACTCTAAAAATAGTAGGCGGTAAACCTTTTCTTAGCTTTCAGGAGAGCCATACAATATATCCTTTGAACACACAGTTCTAGCAAAATTGTGCAATTCTAAATGTCTGTATTTTAGTATTAATTTCTGAAACACAAATGGATGACTATTTTTCAGAATTATTCTGAAAATACAGGAAGGAAGACTTCTGAAAGAGCTTGATCTGTTTATAATGATGACTTTGGGGATAAGCATGTGAAGTTAAATCAGAGACTTCTGGTGTGTTCCTTTACCAGTCAGTGATTGCATTCCTAAGACCATAACTCCTATTTGCAGCTTTGGTTTTACTCTTTATTTGCTGTATATCAGTTGATCTCACCTGACATTGTGTTGCTTGTAAATATTTGCTTATCATGCATAAAAGTCACACACTTAAGGTTCACATGGAGCATGTAGCTCCTATCGTTCCTTATTCAGCACATGATGATCTTTGCTAAAGTGCCTCATTAGTAAACTTGTTACCAACACATTAAATGTATTCTTCATTGAGATAATCAGAAAATATGTTTCACTTGAGACACAAGGACAAAAACAAGTTTTAGATTAACTGTAATTCCATTCCATTTTGGGGTGTGATGTTTGGTAGCTTAGAAAGACCCTAAGCTTTCTTAAAACTGACAAACTCCTTTGTGAAACCAAAGGTAACAAGCAGAGCTCAGAGGAGTAGGTTCTTTGATGGTCTGAAACATTGTAAGTGCCAACATATAACGGAGATACATAATTGTAAGAGAATTACCTCTTAGTGCTCTCCTGTTCTTCTTCTGGTAGAGACTTCTGTCGTTTCCTGGCCTGTTCCTCTGCAAGCCACCTCTTTCTCTTCCAGCCTTTTCGGTGATCTGTATTCAAGTTCACACTTTGCACTACAGCTTCAATTACGTCTGTGATGGTATCAGGTCCCAGGTGTAAAGGACTGCTGCTTTCTTCCCTTTTGTCTAACTCCTGACTGACCAGTCGAGCTGCCTGGAAAGCTTGCATTGAGACAACAGCCTGCATTGGGTATTTCCGGGGCCTACCTGGCCTGCGCTTCACAAAATTATTCCCTGTCCGTGACTGCCTTTGCAGCTTTTTGGCTTTCAGAATTTTATTGACGTGGTCAAGATTTTTTTTTGTTGCCAAGATCTTGTTATAATTGCACATTTTCCTAGCTTGTCGCTGCATGGCTTCAACCACACTCCTCTTCAGATGATGTGGGGAATAGCTGTTTGGTAATCTGTCTGACAGAAGTGAGATACTATCACTGCAGGAGCTGCTTGGAATTGCTGGAGCTACAAGGCTATCCTGCTTTCCTAGGCTCCTCTCCCTGTTGTGGTTTCGAGCAGGACTAGCTGATGGTGGAACAGATACGTTTGCAATGACTGCTTCTATGGTTTTGTCCAAAGTAGCCTGGCCTTCATGTTGTGCCATGCGCTGCAGCAAGCTGTCCACTGAATCATCAACAGCAGTTGCCAGCCTTGTCCCCCGTGTAGGTACTCCAATCACTGAAACACAAACAAATATACTGGAATTTAAGCTGGAGATTGAAAAGCATGTACTAATATACCTGCTAAGGGGAAGACAACAAAGTATTTCTGTAAAAGGGTTTGTATCTTTTGGCAATAGAGACATCAAGCATTAGCTGTCAAAGATACAACACAATTTACAGTAAGTATTTTCTAGTTCAAGTCTGTTACTCTGGGGACATGTGCTCCTCATCAATATTCCAAAGTAAAAAATTTGCAAGTGCAAATGAAAACACTGTTCCCAGAGTTGAAATGATTTAAAGGAAGAAGAATCAGCAGGTCAACTTCTAAAAATCCTCCTCTGAACAACCTTCTTCCTTCAGGATTCAAAAAAGAAACAGCAACATGCTTGCATGGGCACTGCTGTAAACACAACTACAACCACTTGAAAAGCCTAGCAGCCTGAATAATTCTGAAAGCAAGGGAAGGATTTACACTTTCAGCTTTCAATTTCAGATGAAATAATGAAGACAAATTACCCTGCTTTCTTATGGTCTTTAAATACACATTGGGAGGGAGCTGAAAGTTTCCTGCAGAAACACCATCTGCTTAGCACAGTGAGCTCCGTAAGCAGTTGCACAGCCCATGATAACCAAACGGCATGACACAATGCATCTGAACACCAAGTCTAGTGACTGTCCTTGAACTAGTGGTTCTGCTTGGAAACTGCTCCAAAAGATCAGACAACTGAACCACAAACCCCAGAACAGCTGCAAGCACTGGTCATGCACACTTGCTGGGCTGCGAAGCAGCTCGGCATGACAAATGCACTGAAATCCCACATGCAGCCAGATGTGCATAAAAAGGTAACGCAGTCTGGTCTTTACCAGCATCATCACTTCAATGTCTTTGCAGCTGAAAGACCTGTGACTCAGTTTTATTCCTGTGCTCTCCTGCACAAGAAATGCCTGAACTTTTAACACCTGCCTATACACAGCCTTACAGTTTGCTGTTGCTCCTTTTAATTGAGCAAGTAAAAGAAATTTAACAAGACAGAGAAAGAGAACGCTTCTTCACTGTAGAATATTTTCTTTAGCATATGCTGAAGAAAGCATCTGTGATAATGTTTGTTTAAAGAGAGGAGGAAATAGCAGTTTTGCCACATTCTTTACATATGGCAATTGTAATAAGTAGTTCTGTAAGTACATATCCTAAGGATGTTTACTACAAAATTGCAATCAACTTCACTGTCTAAGAATGTCTGAATTCTAACAGAAGCTTTTTCTGCAACTGGGATTCCATATAAAATTGGTCAGAGTTAAGGACTTTTTGTGTCCAGCAGTAGGTAAGCTTACACTGTATCTTCCTCAGCGGCAGTGGGACTGCAAACAGGGTCTCTTTTTACTACATGGCTGACAGCTTCCCGGGAATACACGGGAAAGGAACATTTTCAGATCTCCTTCCCTCTGACAATTTGGTCAAAGGATTCAACAGTTCATGATTCTGCCAAGCTAGTCTTCTGACATGCTTCTTCTCATCCATCATCTCCAGCTCATGTCCCGGATGACACTTAAGTGGTGTGAGCCTACCTTTAGCACTCTTTTCCATTAAACTTGCCTTCTAAGAAATCATACCTCCAAAATATGAACTCACTGGTATCTTCCTTCATGAAATCCACTGTTTTTATTTTACTGTTGCTATCCAACTGCTTCCCAAGGATATTTTTTTCATGCGTCTTTCATTCATATTGTATTTCACATTGACATTTTCAGTCTGTTCCCCCCTAATGCTCACAATCAAATCTAGAGGAGTCTCTCTTCCCATTGCTTTTCCTGTTTTATGGTTGAAAAAAACTGTCTTCCATGCTTTGCTCATAAGTTTTTATCTTGCTGGATTCCCTTCCCAATGAATGTCACACCAGTTTCTTACTGCTACTAACAGCTATTTGAAAGATGCTGCAGATTGTGCCAAATATGCCTTTCTTGCTTCACCTTCTTGGCCCAACGGGCTGTGGTAGATTGTTATGATAGTGCCCACAAGCTTTCCTACCACTAAGTATCACTCAAATTATCTTCTGTGGCTCTAAAACCTCCCTTCCATTTGGGACATACGGAGGTGAAAAGCCCTTCGCTTTCTTCCTTGCCTAGCCTTTCTACAAAAGTTACATTATTCAGTGCGAATACCTTTGTAGTGAACTACCCCACTAGGTGTTCATTGTGCTGGTTACTCAATCTTTTAACTAGCCTTCAAACATTTCTGTCTAATCCTATTTATTTTCCAACCTTTTTGCATCAGTATATTGGCTTCTGTTTATTAGATTTCTGACTCATCCCTCTCCTTGTTCATCTTTCTATGCTACGCTATCTTTATCTCCCTTCAAACGTTAAGCCTCTGCTGAGGTTCTCAGTGTTTATATTATCTATATGTTTTTATCACCTGTCTTTTCTAAGCTTATTTTTAAGCCATACTTCCAAAAATTTGCAAATTGGTACAAAAATATAGGCTTTCCCTTCTTTGTCAAGTGAAGGGATTTGGACTTCAAGCAGCAACCTGTGTAGCATGTCACCCCATGGCTGACAAAGCCAACTCCATTGGCATCTTGCCGGCATACATTTGCTCAACTTCACAATACATTTGTGCAGAAGTTCTTGTTTGATAGAGCTGATGAGGAGTTCCCAGCCCTTTTGGTACTTCAGACTCTCTCCTGTTGTGATTTTTGACCTGCCTACGTTCGTTCACAACTATACAATTGGGGCTGACTAGGATGGATGAGCTGCTTGTCTTACTCCATTACCTTAGCAGGATTCTCGCATACGACAAAGACAACACATCGGCACACCCCTTCTTGATCCTAATAGTTATCTACCCGTTATCTGCCTTCAGAACAGTCCAGAAGTCAAGCTCTTCCGCACAGAGGAATTTATTAATCTAATTAATTAACTGTAGTGTCACAGGTCTTACTAGCAATTAAAGACTCAAGCTTTATGAAGATTAATTTAACATGGTGAGGAACCAAACTCCATTCCACCATAGCTATGCTGCTGCTTCCATATGTACCAGCTCAGTTTCCCCTATTCTACAGTCCAACCTGAAGCACGTGTATCCTAAACTCTAAGCAGAAAAACTCAGCATCTCCATGAAAATACTGCTGCTGTAAAATTCTCATAACAATGTTGTCGTAGCTGCCTGTAGCAGTATAGGTCTCAGTACTGCAGTGGTCCCCAAAATAAGATCAGCAAATATTACTTGCCTGTAGAAGATGTGCTCTCAGATGTTGATCTCTTTCTGGAAGGGCTGCAATTTGTGCTCTCTGACTGCCTCTGGGAAGGTTTGTCCTGTGTTGGCAGAGTGCCTGAAAAGCAGATCGGGGAAGACAAAAGCACAAAAAAAAAAAAACTCACTTCAGTCTGGCTGGGACAATAAAACACACTGTAGATGCTAAATATTCAAACTAATATTACTCTTTTTTAGCTTTAAAAATGCTTACTATGATGCATGTACCTGCAGAGGGATGGAACTGAACCATCACAACAGAATTTCTTACAGACCAAAGGCATAGAAAAAACAATAAACAAGCCATATGGAAGAGCGACTCGTTATCTGAGTATCGGCTTTTATGTAAAAAGCAAAAAAAAAAAAAAAAAAAAAAAAAAAAGGCAAAAAAAACCCCCACAACCAACATGTCCAGGGATGGAGACTCCACATCCTTCCTAAGCAACCTGAGCCAGAGTTCAATCACCCTTATAATGGCCTATTTTTTTCTTCTGGATGAACAGTCTTTCCTGTATTTGAGTTTGTGCCCACTACCCCTTGTTCTGTCACTAAGCAGCACCAAGTTTCGCTCCATTTTCTTCAACCCCTGCCATCAGGTTATCCCTGCAGCAGGGACAGGATCTCCCTTGAGTATTTTCTACTACAGGCTGAACAATCCCAGCTCTCTCAGCCTCTCTATGATGGAATTTCCAATCCATCAGCCGCCTTTGGTTTTTCACCGGGCTCACTGCAGTATGTCAATGTATTTCTGGTACTGACGAGTCCAGAACTTTTATGATGGGTATTATTAGCTTGTGGTGTAACAATTAAGAAATGTTCCATTGAGAGAGGAAGCACACAATACCACTGTTCCAATTATTCTAACTTCTTGACAAGGCAGAATAATCAGATTTAATTTCTCAGGAATTCTTCTCAGCAAGGGCACGATTGTAAGGCTGCTGGACATTGTCCTGAGCTGCAAACCAAAAATCTTCCTGTGAAGATTTTTAGGTTTTCCTGCATGGCATCCTGACGTAGAGATGGTGCTGAGGGCTCCTGAGGCGGCTTCTGTACAGTCTGTTTCTACAACATGCAGGCAGAAAGAAAGGTGTATAGGGGCTCTGCAGGAAGACTACATGCATTTGCTTAATCTTAGAAAGAATGATTGTTTCCTTATTCCAGAATCAATTTTTATAGTAAAGAACTGTAAGAGACATTGATTTCATGCTGCGCAGATTAAAACAGATGTCCTGGGACCTCAGGAAAATAAGGGGGTTAAGGAGAAAAGAGGGAAAAGAGGCAAAGCAGAGAGGGAAGGAGGCAAAAGTGGAAGCAGAGAGAAAAAAAAAAAGAAAAAGCGGAGAGAAAAAAAAGATTAGAAAAAGAGAAGAATTTTTTTTTTTAAAAAAAAAGGAAAGAGAAGACTACTTGCTCTAAGCAGGAGGAGGTTATACGTCTGTCCTAGTACAGGAGAAAAGTGAGAGGGCCCCGGGAGGCCGCTCGCTCTCGGAGGCCTCTCCCTGGGCAGCTCGGCGCAGGCCCGAGGCGGAGCGGCCCAGCCCGGCCCAGCGGCGCCAGGGGGCGCCTCGGCCCCGGTACTTGGCAACACGGCACCGGCCCGGCGGTGGCTAAAACGCCGAGAGGCCTCGCTTGGAGAAGCAAGCTTTCCTCGGCCGCGCGGGCTGCACCTCGGCCTGCCCTCTAGTTTGAATGGCTCCCCGCGGAACATCACGTTTTGATTTCCCCTTTCCTTCCTGGAATTGTGAGCGGCCCACCGAGGCCGGTCTGCGACAGGCTACCTACCGATAGTCCCGAACAACGGGGGCAGAGCTGCACACGCTTACACACCGCTGTGAGCCCCGGCTGAGCGGGTCGTGGTGCCCACCGGGGCCCTGCTCCTCCACACCGCCGCCAGGCCGGGCTCTCCCGTTCGAATTTGGCAGCTGGCTAACAAAAGCATGCCAGGAAGGGAATACTACACGACACAACGAAGGAGCCCACAATACTCAATACTCGTTTCTCAACATCCTCGCTTCACGGTTTAAGAATAAATCCATGCTTTTTTTTGCAGGACCCCTGATCGGAGCAGGCACTGTTACGCTGCTCGTGTATAATGCAAAGCAGTTTTGCCTCATGGACACGAGACTGAGCCCGTCCCCCGCTGTGCTTCCATACCCTTTTTGGGACGTGCTCCCAGCCGCTCTCACCAGAGCCAAGGCAGCAGGCGAGGACACTGCCACGGGCAGCAACACCAGAGCTACCGCCTATTTCACCATTTAAAGACAAAAAGTTACAGCCTAGGGGGCCTTCGTGTGAGAGTGTGAACTGCCTGTTTTAAACAACAAATCTCTAGCACGTAAGCACCTGTCTAAACTCCATCTCCTGTGAGATACCAACACTCGCGAGCATCCCTTCCCCAAAACATTCACATTTTGATTACAGCTCTGATACAAGCAATCAGAGACTGTCTAGCATCAGCTGAAATCACAGCATCTGTCAGTTCAAAAATCTGTGGAAAAGAAGGGTATTTTTCATGTGGGTATTTCTGAAATGAACTATCATGAATGCCCCCGGTGGATCACACAGGACAATTTTAGGAAGCGTTGCCCAATGCTGGTCTTGGACTTCTCTTTTTAACAGCTTTGATTCCGCATTCCCCCCACCATGCACCTTAACTGCATCTGGCTTAATAAATAAAAAAATCTTTGCTGTACCTCATTTTTTTTCTCCATCCATGCTACTTTGTGAAGTACACAAAAATACCTAAGTCTTTCACAGTAATAGCTTCAGAATCACAATCAGCATCAGAGATTAAAAAATAAATAAATAATTTTTTTTTTTTTAAAAACTATGCTACTTGACATGGATCTAAACAAAAATAGAGGCCCTTAACATGCAGCTTTTTTCTAGATGCAGTCTTAGGTTCTCTGATGTACTGCACATACATGATGCGGGGCACTCGGAGCTCCTTGTAAATGAGATGAATACTGAGCTGAAGGCCGGTCTCACAATAAAACAGCTGGTTGCAATTGCGGGAAATACACACTGGAAGTGATACATTGCATCTGATGAACCAATTAAACACTCCAAGAGGGAGAGTGATTCAGGGCCTTCACTAGCAGGTTTCAGTTTAAAGCATCTCTGCTTTTTCCTTTAATTAGGCTGTTCCTCATAAAAACCCAAGTCAGATCATTCACTGTAATGGAATTCCTCAGGAAATTCCCTGAACTGCACAAGCTACCACAACTAATTCTTCAACCCTCGGAGACAAATTTAACCCTTCAGTGACCTAGCACTTTGAATTTCTCTTTCCATTGCAGCAGGAGAAGCAATCTTACAACTTTACCACTTTCTCCTGACACCCTCCCCACAAGTAGTTTTAATAATACGAAGTAGAGATATGAAAAACCTAAAGTTTTATGTTTTTCTAACTACATTGTATGCAATGTACTTTACTTTCCTCATACTGGACCATAAAACAAATGCATGTTTTCAAAAAAAACACCACCCCAAACCTAACTGTTCAGATACACACTATTTAAATATATCATCAAAAGTTATGCTTCTTGGGTGAATGGACAACTTGTAAAAGAACCCAGCCACTTCCAACTGCTCTTAAAATAATGAAGCAAACCAAGCAACCAAAAAAGCCAAAGCCAAAATAAAACCTCCATCCATGCAAGGTACTGTAGTGAGAGCATGGAGGTGGCATCAGAATGGGAGCGTTACAAGAAAAGGAGGAAGATGAAAGTAAGGAATGTGCAGAGTTAGTATTCCTTATTGACAGGTAGCTGTTTCCTTAGCTCTTGGTCTGCGAAGTATTAGTCACAAGTGGTTTTGGGTAAATGATTTAAATTTACCAGGGAGAGTGGAGACGAGGATCAGAACAAGGGAGGAGAAACTATCAGGCTTCTTTTATGCAACAGAAGTAATCAAGTAAAAGCACAAGCCACAATTTTGTCTTCTGCGTATTATCTTTGTTATGTGCTCTCACTAAAACCTCCATGGCAATTAAGACAGAAGTGGATAAAATGTGAAAATTACTCCCACCAACATCTGTAATAATAAAGTACAGCATGAAGTGACAACAGGAAGCCAGTAGGGAAACTGAGGTATAATATAGTTTGTTCCAGTCCTAGACTTTATATTATATATTCTGTTCTTACTATCATGTAAATGATGAAGTTCATAGCTTCAGAGACCAGGCCCTTCCCTTGAACAGCAATCTTTTGATACCGTCATTGCAGTTTCCTGTGTATACCATCTCAGCTACTTCTGTTTCACTTTTGTTTGACACTATATGAGTTTCCCAGCTATTAATAAAGCAGTTATTTCAAAGTTTGGTCTTAGGCATTCCCAGAATCATTTAGCAACTGTTTTGAGGTACTGCTAGAGGCCTCAAGTCAGGGATTCAAAGCTACACTGCAGTAAAAAATATCAAAATACCTAAAATAATTCATAATTCATAAAAGAAATATGAAACGTTTTCTTTAATGGAGAAGTCCTTTGCAATAGTAGTACTAATAGCTAGTCTAAAACCAATCAACCAAACTTCAAAATAAGCGGAAAAAAGACTTTTACAGTATCAACAACCTTGAGAAACTTTAGATAGTTAAAATTGTAAGGGAAAAACCAACCAAGCAAAAAACTTTTCATGGAAAGGCATCCCTAGCAAAAATGTATATACTGCTATAACAAAGCAAGCCCGATCTGGTGGGAAGAGGTACTTACACAGTCCCAGAAGTCTGTACCAAAAGATATGCAGAACTTTAATAGTAGAAATTCTCAAGAGCAAAAGCACTAGTAGTACGGAAATTCAACACCGAAAATTTGCCACAAAGCCAAAACTATACTTGCTTGCCTTTTCTAGTGCACATTTGCTAGAACATAAAATAGCAAGGCTCGTATGAAATTATACAATTAGAGCTCCCTTACCTGACAGAGGCTGCAGTGCCTTTTCAATAGAAGGCAATGGTTCCTTTCTAAGAGGTCGATTTAGCGAGGTGTCTTGTGCACTGAAGAGTCCAGGGCTGTCAGTTATTTTTTTACGTCCATTGGTGCTGGTAGAGTTTGTGACTCTGCAGCTGCCTATTGCACTTGTGAAAAGATTTGTGTGCTCATCATTGCTGGCTGGCTCCGAGCTGGGAGTAAATCCCCCCAGGGACAGACCCGGCGAATTTTCCGAACAGTCTATCTGTAATGGTGTCTGCAGTCCCAGTGCTAACGAATTAGTCTCCGAAGGCTCTCTCCTGACCCATTGTTCATCTCTGCTTAGCAAACCCTTTGAAGGTGACAGGTGTGGACAAGACATATGACATCTGTGTTTCTCCTTGTGTTTGTACCTCTCACCAACAGCCTCCTTCCCAAATCTGTAGCGCTTCAAGGACTCCAGAACGGTTCTCGAAGAGCTATTAGCTGTTATAGTGTCCATGGAAACCTGTGGCTGTTCCGAAGTACGATGTTCTCTGTGTTTGTGGCGATGTCTATGCTTATGTTCGAGCATCCAGCCATAAGCCATTTCAGGTGGCACGCTGGGGTAGGTGCTCATTGACAAGAGCGGAGTCCTACTCGTTGTGAGGAAAGCCTCCTGGCGTAAAAGTTTATGCTTCTTCTTGTGGTATTTGGTGGGGTTGAGAAGCAAATGGCCTGTATGCATGTAGGAAGGTGGTGGCAGTGGGGTAGTGAAAGACGGGGAAGGCGGAGGAGGATAAAGGGTTGGAGGGTACCTTCCATAATAACCTAAGCCTATGGGAGCAGCTGCAAGGGGAGAGGGAGAATAAGGCATGCCATAAGAGGGATAGAACCCAGTACTGGAGAGAGGAAAGCTGAGACTATGCATAAAAGGCATTTCTGCCATAGCCTCCCGCATTTTTGGAGGCCTGCCTCTCTTCTTCTTTAAGTCAGGTTTTCTAATGTAGTGCAATGGATCTAAAGGAAAAGTAGGGTGAGTATAGAAACTATTGAAATTTATCCTGAAAATAGTAGGCAGTAAGTCTCGGGGTATAAAATGGTGACTTCTGTGGGTTATTCTAATTTCACTTAATCGACTTATTAATTCTTCTAATTCAGCTAGAAAATCTGGGTCCTGCCTGCCTCGGAGTTGAGGATACTTCTTCTTCCTTTTTCGCTTCTGCCTTTTCATTTTGTCGTAGCTAAGGTAATCGTGACTTCGGCGCTTGCATTTGTGTTTATGCTTCTCTTTGAGATTGCTTAAAACCGTGGAAGTTTCAGGCGTAATAAGGGAAACGTGATCAAATGAATGCCTTTTCTTTTTTTGCCCACAAAACTTCTCTGCTCGATCTGAAGTACTGTTATTATCTGTTCCTATCCCGCTGTCACTGGGTATCGTCTCATCGCTGTGCGACTCGCTCACTGGGGAAGGAGTAGCTTCTTTCAGGGATGTCAGCTCACTCAAGTGAGAAGGAGAGTTTGGCAACAGCGTAGGTGGAGATAATCTCCTCCTTCCCTTAGCAGCTTTCTTCATTGCAAGTGTCTGAACAACACCTCCTTGTCTGGAGTGGATATGTAAATACGGCACAGAGCTGGGCTCAATAAATCCGGCGTCGCTGCTGACGGGGCTCTGTCCCCCACTCACAGCAGAAGACTGAGAACAAACGGGAGATGGAAGAATCTCAGAACTATTAGCTGCTGAAGGCAGCAAATGGGGAAGTACTTGTCCAAATGATGTCCCGGGAGTTTGCTGGGCAGACTTCTCAAGAACTGTCAAGCTGGCAGAATTGCTAGTTAAAATACCATTCAGGACAGCTTTAGGTTTCCTTCCTCTCCTTTTTCCTATATAAATTGTTCCTTTCTTGCTGACATTTATTTGCTGGCCTAATTTTGAACCAAAAGTGGCAGCAAGAGTTGACACTGTATTGTGGAGCTTAGATTGCACTTTCCCTTTGTTATTTGGTTCCACTGTACTAGAGAGAATCTGATTCAAAAGTTTCTTTCGCTTCAAAGTTTTCATTTTATTTATTTTTCGAATAATTGTTTTCATTAACTGTCCATTATTTCTCTTGGCGACTTTTCTGTCTGAGTCTACTTCCAAATCAGTCATGCTACAAATATTAGGTTTTTGGACTTCTTCTGGCCCTCGGAGCTGGTCCTTTCTCTCAAAAAAATCCCCACTTCGATGTTGATCACTTTCAGACTCTATCTTGTTTGAGTTTTCTGTTCCAACAAAAGGTGCCACAGAAAGAATAGGTGGCTTCATTTTAATCGATGACCTGATCTGTCTTTTAGGTCTCCCTCTCTTTTTAGGAAAAGCTTGTCCTGATAAACTCTGTTTTAGGGAAGGAATTTCTACTTCAGGCTGCAAAATGGGAGGTTCTTGCTCTTCTTTTGACTGCACTGAAAAGACTTTTGATGCTGGGATCTTTAGAGTTCTTTTGGGAGGACCTTCCAGCTCTGGCATCTCCTTTGATTTGGGTCTTCCTCTTTTGGGTTTATACATGTCAGGTAAGAAATCATCTGACATACACAAACTTGAGGGTTGTTTGTGAGTGCTGTAGAACTTCTGAGTCTGCTTGTCAGTCTCAGTTAACAGTGCAAGAGACTGTCCATTAGCCTCATTCAGTTTTGGCAACTGATGTTTGACAAATTCGTGCTCCACGAACGTAGATGATCCTATGTTTTTCAGGAACTTGGCCTGTTCTAAATTACTGTTTGATAGTGCACTGTATGATATGTTTTTAAAAAGCTCTGACCTTTCTAGTTCCAGACCCTTTGGAGGTCGGCACGTGTTTCTTGACACCACTTTAGTCCATCGTGGTTTCCTTCCTTTTCTCTTCTTCAAAGGTTTTGATTGCTGACTAGCGCTCAGATTTTTTGCTCCTTGGCAAGATTTATCTGATGCAGCTATTGCACCAATCTTTAGGAACTGCTTGCTACTAAACAAGCTTGTAAAACTAACTACTGAAGGGGTGACAGTAGCATGAATGCTTGTTTCAGCTGCCAAAATAGGTTTTTTCCCTATAGAGGGACTAGTTCTTGAAGTTTCTACATAAGTAGCTTTCGAATCACTTAGATCTTTATCAGCACCTTTAAAATCGGTGCTCAGAGTATGATTCAATGTTCTGTTCATATTCAGAAGTGTACTGTCAGGCGAAAACTGAGTTTTGCCAATCTGATCTGAAAGGCCTTCTAAGAGATCAGCTGTGGAACTTAAATGCAGCGTGTTAGATGCTAACTGGGAAGATGCTGTTGAGAGGTTCCTGTTTAAGGTTGTAACAGACACCGTGGGTGAAGGTGATGGGAGATTTCCCTCTCCTACTGCACTAAACGGGGACTTTGCTGTGGATACATCTGAAGCACCTCCTGTCCGGAAGTCTGGTGAAGTGCAATATACTGGAGGCTGTTTTTCATGCTTAGATGCTTCATAAATCCCTTTTTCACTAGTTGAGTAACTGTCCTGTTGAACACAGATTCCTTCATTAAACATCTCTTTGCCCACATCAGCAATTTCTTTCCGAATTGAAAATTTTTCCAAGATGCTTTCTTTACTTTGCCTCATAATATGCTTCTCAAATGTTTTGCTGGTAGTATTTTCTTTCAGCAGATCTGCAGAATCATGGCTTTCGAGGCTACCAAGGTTTGAATTGCAAGGAAGCTTAAAGGGCTCTGAGGCAGGTGTAAGAGTGTCTGCTTTCAGAGTTCCAGAGTCCTTGTTAACCAAACCCACTGGAGTGCTGATTCCTGTTGGCTTCTTTCCAGAGTCCTTGTTAACCAATCCCACTGGACTGCTAATTCCTGGTATCTTCCTCCCAGAGTCCTTGTTAACTGGTCCCACTGGGCTGCCAATCCCTGGTGTCTTTCTTCCAGAGTCTTTGCTACTGAGAACTGTCGTACTGCCATTCCCTGGCATCTTTCTGCCAGAATCCTTGCTAAGCAATCCTGTAGGACTATTTATTCCCAGCAACTTCTTCCCAGTATCCTTGTTAATCAATCCAGCTGGAGTGCCAATCCCTACAGCCTTCTTTACAGACTCCTTATTAGTCAATCCCGTTGGAGTGCTGATACCCAGAAATTTCCTCCCAACATCCTTGTTGATTAATCCAATTGCAGAGCTGGTCACTGGCTGTTTCTTCCCAGAGTCCTTGTTAACTAACCCAGTTGGAGTGCTGATCCCCGCCGGCCTCTTTCCAGAGTCCTTGTTGACCAATCCAATTAACGGGCCAATCCCTTGTGGCTTCTTCCCAGAGTCTTTGTTAACCAATATGGCTGCACTACCAATCCCTAATGGCTTCTTCCCTGAGTCCTTGCTAACTAATCCAACAGCAATGCCAGATCCTGGCAACTTCTTTATCAAATCTTTGTTTACTATCCCACTAGCAGTTATGGTTCCTGGTAGCTTCTTCCCAGAGTCTTTAACCAAACCAGATGCAGTTCCACTTCCGGGCTTCTTCTGCTTTGTTTTGGAAGACTTCGAAGAAGGACAAGTTGCAATAAGCTGAGCCAATTTCTCTGTTACAGTTGTTGCTCCATTAATTTGTGTTCTATCCTTTAAGTCAGAATTATGGCTACTGATAAGAGTTGGAGGAGATGACTTTACATAATCTGTCATTTCAGAGTGCAATGGGGAAACTTTCTTAGATAAAGGATTTGTTTCTACTTGTATACCTTCTTCCACATGTAATTCAACTGTTGCGACATCTCCAGCTTTCTTGTACGACTTTGAAGGGTCCTACAAGTCAATAGAAAGAGAAATTCTTTAGGAATAGAGCACTAAGACTCTGAGTAACACAGTGTCTTGCGGAGCTTATTAATACTTGCTTTTGGTAACGTAACTATACAACCTGAATCTATGAATTTTAAAGCAATTATATTTCAGTGGACTCGTTAAGGCTTTTCTAATTTTAAGGAAAAACAAACCCACCACCAGTTCTCAATATAAACCATTTAATCTGTTCCCTAGTTATAAGAATTCTCCCCCTCACCCCCAAGAAAAAACAACCCAAAACCAACCTACCAGACCCGATATTAAAACGTCTCAATCTTGTCTCATGATACTCTCAATCAGTGTAGTACCAAGTTTTCTCCAGAGAAGACTGCTAATTGTACTAAAGTAATTCAAACTATTCTCTTGTTTGTATGGAGTGAGGGAGAGGGAAAAGAACGTGAAGTAAATGAAGCTTGCAAAGTTTTTTTCAGTTCTGACCTAATCAAATTTGAAACTTACTCTGTAAAAAAGAAAAGTGCAATATCCATTACCTCAACAAATCCTATTAGGAACCTGTCAATCATATATTTTAGTTGTTGTTTTGAAGGTCGTTCTTTTTACATATAGCTCCCAGCACATCTTTGAAATGTATGGGATACAGTCTCTCCAACCTGGACCTAAAAATGGAAGACCGCCATCCCGTACAAGATAATTACAAGCACACACTATTTGAAAACTTTATGGGATCTACTATCTCAAAGATTAGATGTAAAGCAGAAGATACCAATGCCATACCCATCCATCCCTCTCCAATAAAAATAAGACAATTGCATAGTATTTACTGTACTTAATTACAGTCAGCACTAGATTAATTACATTTTAGAAAATTGTAACTACGGTTGGCAAATATCTAATTATGCTGAAGAAAGATACAGCCTGGATTCCTCTGAAATTATTTGATAAAGAGCAAACTTTGGTGAAATGAATGAAGTATTTACTCAGCAAGCTAACACCAGCATGATTTTAACAGAGGACTGCAAGCTGCATTCAGCCTCCCATTATTTCCTAGAGATGGGAAGAAGTTGCTTGGGTAACGTGTTGCCTGAGCTGTCAGAGCCTCTGCAGGGCATTCAAAAGGCACTCCTCATGCTGAGCTACTGCTTTTCTGCAGAGCCAGAGCCAGAGGTATGCTTCTTTCTGCCTGGCACTTCCATGAAAGCTACTGAGTCAGCACGATCCACAGAGTGGTTCCAAACCTGGAATCTAACCGCTGCAGCTGAGGCTCTCAGACGTACCGCAGGTGCGGGCAGACAGACTACTGCAGATCTTAACTAAGCAGGATTCAAGCAGTCTTTCTGATCAGGGTGGAAAAGACCTTCAAGATCATCAGGTCCAACCATCAACCTGGCCTGTTGAATCCCATAACTGAACCGTGACCCTCAGTCCCACGTCCCCACGGCTCTGAAATTCCTCCACGGATGGGGACTCCCACTTCCCTGGACCCCCTGTTCCAATGCCTGACCACCCTTTCCGAGGGTGTCAAACAAAACACAAAAAAGCACATAGATTCAGAGCTCTTTCTTGCAATTCTGTATTATTAGAAGTTTCTATTAAAGCGAAGGGGAAGCATCGCTTTCACTGAGTATCATATAGAAAGAGCAACTGCTGTAAAAGGATGACAAAAAACTAAACTCAAGCAGTGCACAGGCATACACTTCAGGAATAACGAGGAATCTTTTTTTAGGAAGGTAACAATGGAAGAAAAACATCTGAATACACTGCTCCCGTACTGAGGAAATTAAGCAAGTCTCAGTTTAAGCCAGCGTCAGTACAGCTCTACCAGCACCAGCCACAGCCTAAGTGCTTATAAATACCAACTATAAGTATTTTTAAGGAAGTTATTTAAAAACCAGTCAAAACAGGTCACCCTATCTATCCGAGTCAAGTCTTGATCACGGCCTAGATCTTTACTAGGCTCACACTAAAATCCATGATGGACCAGAAGCTAAATTTCACTGGCTGTTACCATCACTGTCCTATCAGCCCAAGTGTGTTTCCAGAAAATAAACAAGACATCCCTGGAGCACTACGTGACCGATCAAAGTGTTCCTTTTGGGGGAGGGTGCTGACTGGTAGGGGTCGGGTGCCTCCAAACCTGCTGCAGCACCAGAACAAAACCCACCAGTCGCATTGGCTCCTGGTTTTTAGCCGTGGTGCAAAAAGACTGTGGTCTCCGGAGAATGGTTTGGCACATAGCCCAGCTTTTCTGTGGCAGCTGCAATCTTATGTAAATTACACAGGAGCCTCACATTTCAGAACCTCCCCCCCCCCCCCCCAGTTCACCCTCCCTTGTACTCACAAAACATAGAGCTGGGGGGGGCAGGGAGCAGCCGTGGTTAAGGCATGAGCGACAAAAAGGTGCCAGTCCTTCATGAAATGACTTCTATTGTGCAAACAATCACTGCACTGCATGGAAAGGAGTAATCTGAAGTGCACAACATATTACAGCGTGCTTTTGATGAGGACAGCACTGCAGAGCTTCAGTGGTTTGCTTGGCCACGTTCACATGCAACTCCACAAACGTGCAGTCAGTCTCATGCCTTCGTTTTGTCCCTGGTGCGGGAAGTTTGCCTTATGTGTAGCTCATAGAGCATTTCATTTTTCTCTTCTTGTGGTTCCGCAGAGTAAAGAGCCCTATCTCACCTTCTGAAATGATGGAGTACAGTTTTATATTGGAAAAAATTTTAATGGAGATAGTTTGGTGATCACTACTAACAAATCACTCAGAAAAAGAAATCTCTCACGTCTCCTAGGAGTTTCATCCATGTAACTCGCCCAACGTTTCTGCACACAAGAACACGCGCCGAGCTTCTGCTCTGATAGCTCTGTGCTGCAATACGCAGAGCTGGGGCCATAGGAAAGTCCAAAACAATTCTTGGATTAAATGCATTTTCAATTAAAAATTTGTCCTGGTTTTGGCTGGGGTAGAGTTAATTTTCTTCCTAGTGGCTGGTATGGTGCTATGTTTTGTATTTATGACGAAAATAGTGTTGACAACATACCAATGGCTTTGGTAATGCTGGACAGCGCTTACAGAGCAAGGACTTCTCTGCTGGGGGGGGCGCAGGGATACGGGAGGGTGCCCAGCTGTGACACCTGTGCCACGTGGCGTGCTGCACAGCACAAGCTGGGGAAAGCAGGAAGAAAGGACGTTCGGAGCGATGGTGTTTGTCTTCCCAAGAACCATTACCTGTGCTGGGCCCTGCCTTCCTGGAAATGGCCAGACACCTGCCTGCCAGTGGGAAGCAGCGAATGAATCCCTTGGTTTGCTTTCCTCGGGCACGTGGGTTTTGCTTTACCCTGTGAACTGCCTTCACCTCACTCAGCCCACGAGGTTGTGCACCTTCACCTTTCCGATCCTCTCCCCTGCCAGCGCCTTGTGCTGAGCTGCCTCCGGGGTAACCTGCGCCCAAGTCCTGGACCTGCTCTGCCTTACTCTGCCTTTCAGATAGGAGGTTTCAGTGAGGTCCCAAGCGATTAAGAAGCTCTGGATTACGTCACGATAAAACTCATTCTGCACTTTAAAATCTGAAACATTTATTCCTGTGCAATCTTTACCTATGACTGCCTGAATTAAAACTATCCAACAAAAGACTCATCCCGAACAACTACAAATGCGTGATTTTTCATAAAATTGCTATTATTGTTAATTTTGCACTGATCTGCATTTAAAGTTTTAAGTATCCTGTGTGGACATTCAGTTAGTAGACTTGCATTGTTAATTAACAGGTTATAATCAATCATTGCAGAATCATCATAGCCGCCAACAGCAAAAAAAAATGGCTCTACTTCTGGAAAAGGCATTCAGTGTTACACTACAGTGTGATTTCAGCCTTTATTATTACTAGATTATTGTTTATTATTGATACTTATTTGCAAAAAGCTTAAGAGCAGATAATCTCTCAAAAGAAAGAGATCATCTGCTAGCCAGGAAAATTTAAACTTCTCACACCAGAACGAAATTAGGAACTGCAGGATAGCTTCCAGTTCCAAAAGCTGAAATGGTTAAAAGCAAACAGCCTGGGAGCAAAGAGGGAGTTGGTTAACTCTTGAGAACTATCAACAAGCAGTAAGGATTATATAGAGAGAATTTTAAATATATAAATGATAAATGTACATGTATATAACTACTATATAGAGTGCGTAATATATAATATACCATATATAATATATATTTACCTGTTATTATTTTAGCTGTTATACTTCTGGCAAATGCCAGGTTCTAATTCAAACAAGCACCCTGAAGAATCACAAAAATTCCAGTGCATATGTCGTTGTGGCATCAATATGTTCTACACAAGTTCCTAAAATAAAGGGTGAAACCCTGTTTTGTGTTTTTCACCGAGACTCTTCTAGTCTTTTCTAAAATAAAGGTTTAACTAACTACCAGGAAAAACGTGATTTTGTGTAATTAGTCTAAGACAAAAAACTCATGTCCCAGATCCTGCAGAAAAGGTTCTTGAGACACCCAAAAGAAAGCAAAACATTTCTTTAGCTTTGTTATTTTTTTGCTCAAAATTTTTCAGTTAGTGGCCATGATTTCATCAGCAGACGTTCCCACAGCGCTTCCCTATGTGACCAAGGGCAACAGAAAGCACTACAGAACGCTGCACTCAGCAGTTTTACAAAGGAGTAAGAAGATGGAGCAAAAGGGCATGTTCCATCTTGCTCCACTGCTTTACCACGAGTATTTTAGAATTTCAGCTGTTACTATCACTTCTTGCCTTCCTGTTTTCAAAAACTTCAGTAATGCAACCTGGCTGTGTCGCTGTCTGTACCCACCTCAGGTGAGCTGTTCAGACACCTCTCGCGTTAAAACTGGAAGATTGTATTTATGTATAGGGCTCCCATTTTCAGGCTTAGGAAAGGTGCACTAGCCGTATCGCAATGTCTGTTGGCCACAGGACAGTTTTTTTGAATCCAAGAAGTCCAAGTTGCACACTTGGTGCCAAAAAACAAATTCAGCACTGCTTTGCTATGACAGTAACTTCTAATCCCGTTCCTCTCAGCACCTGGGAACCTTTGCCATTTCTTTTCTGCCCAATTCTTTTCAGCAGGCTGTTAGCTCTGTCCCTACACACTTCTGGAAGACAAACTAAACAAACTTACCCATTACTGCTAACCCACTCTTTACAAGTGAGGGAAACCCTCTGTTAATAGCTGAAGACACTGCTCAAGCTGTAGGAGTCCTTTCAGCAGCGAGCTCGAGAAAGGAGTGTAAAAGTAAAGAGATGGAAGCGCAAAGTATTTTCCTACTACTTTGATGTTTTACGCTGATATTCCCAGGCAAGGAGTACCACTGCTCGTGTCTTACTGGTTAACTGAGCACTTGTAGTGTACTAAATTGTCATTCAAGTTCTGAATTCCTCCTGTAAGTGCGGGCAGCCTGGCTTCACAGCTCAACAGCTCATCACACCCTGCCCCGAGCTGGCCACATAACTGCATCCCCTTACCTCCTCTCCACAGAAAGGAAAGATTAAGGGACCAATTTAATTTTCCGAAGTGTAATTTTCAGTGCTGAAGCTTGCTTTATTTCACTGCAGTAAAATAAAAGAAATCCCTTGGGTATCATATTCAAAACATGCAATAGTTTTAAACCACATCTGCCATTTGTTTCTAGAAAGACAATTTTCATCACTTGCTAGAAATGAGTAGGATGCTGTAAACCATCGTTTCTATCAGGGGACACACGGAGTTAAAGAATTTATAAAACATTTTGGTACAATTCTACAGAGAGAGTAGTGTATCTGAAGTGAATTATCATTAGTCAGGGATTTGGAACTATTTTAAGCAAGGAGCATTTGAATCGTAGAGACAGATCTGCATTTCTCTATGCTACACATTTAGGTTATTAACCAGACAAGCAGCAGGAGTAACTCCACTTAGAACTGCTGGAATGAAAAATCAATACCATCGGTATGATACAACATACTGATAACATAAAATCATACAAAAAATGGTACTACTGAAAGCATGAATTATAGTTTTGAAACTTATTTAAGGGCAGAAAGGACCACTGATCATCCACTGTGACATCCATCTGAAAAGGACCAGGAACTCCACCTAACTGATTTTATCCCCCAAATTTCTGGTTTCCATTTGAAATACGATGGATCCTTCTGAGAAAAATCCAGTATACAAAGACGTCAACGAAGAAGAATCCATGCTGTCACCATCTGAATTCCAACATTAATTATTCTCTCTGGTAAAAAATCCCAGGGCATGATCGATTAATGGGAGTGGAAAAGTTTCCATCCTTAACGGTTCAGGGCTTTGCTAAAAAGAGAGTTTTAAGTGCAAGAAGTACCTCAATTCGGACGTAAAGAGAGATCAGTGACTCTGATTCCAGACCTCCACAGCCAAAGTATTATGTTACCTAGTGTACCGCTTCTGCTCGAGAATCTCCTGTACAACAGGCTGGCTAAAAAACCCTTTCTATTGATAATGTAGAAAAGGAAAGGAAGTTGTAGAATCTGGAAAAAGTCATTTGAGTCATCACCTGTAACATACAGCACACTTGGTCCTTAAGGGCATCGTTTATTATTTGTCCTTGAAGATGCTCTTCCCGAAAGAAAACTTAACTATGGGCAAGACAGGCAAAAGAAAAAGGCTTGGGTATGTCAGAGAGACATCATCTCAGTACAAAATAAAGGAATTTTCCTTCTTTGGGTAGGCTGTGCCTTACAAGACGTGCCAGGACAGAATTCACACAGGCAGCCTGACCAACAGGATGCAGGCTCGCACAATGAAACGATCTTTGGTTTAGGGAACCTTTGACCCAGAATCCGTTATATGCCATAACAAAACACCTCTAAAATTTAGCATCTATGCAACTACATTTGTAGTTCTTGTCTTTTCTCCTGCTCTCCCTTTCTCTTATAGCTGCTGTTACATGTTGTATCATGACGATGATGAAAACAAGACATCCCCGAGGCAGGGCTCTCTCTTCAGATTTGGGAAAGTTTCAAATACTATATTCAAATACAGCAAATATACAGTCCGACTTAAATAGAGGAAAAAATAAAAATCTTCAACACAAGAATCTTAAAATTACACTGTTGCTTTTCAGGTCCACCTCAAGTCAACATTATTTTTCATTACTACTTAAAAAAAGGTTGAAAAGCTGTGAAAGAGTAAAATCTCTCAATCAGAACTAAATCAAATCAAATCATTTCTAACTTCTATATTAGAGGTCCCATCCAAAGCAGTCAGTAGAACATGATCATGCAGAGATGCTAAAAACTTTTAAACAGAGTTTAAATTTACTCTAACTTCCAAAACACTTGATAAATAAAAACACTACTCACTTGTTTTGAAGGACAATGCTCATTCTTCTCATCTGTCATCTTCCCACTCTTTGGTGCCCTTCTTGGTTGCTTGATGCTGGTTTTTATAGCAGGCCGGCACACATAATTCTCAAGGTTCTTAGGAGGCTTTTTCGTTCTCTTTGCTTGAAGACCTATCTTCAGTTTCAAGTTTCCCTCTGAAAAGTTTGTTTCTTTCACTGAAAACTGTTGCTGCGCATCAGTTAGACCCTCGCTCTTCCCATTCTCAGCACTGCTCCCCTCCCGGTTCTTCTTCTCACCGTCTTCTTCCTCCTTGGTACAACTTTCCAGCTCTACTTCTCCTTTTCCCACCAGCGTGCCAATGTTTACCACAGAGGGGCTTTTCCCAGAAAACCCTTCAGAATCAGAGCCCAAGCCTAACATAGCAGTATTCCGAGGGTCCATCACAGGCGGAATATATGCCTTCGGGTAATTTTAGGAAGATTTACAGAGATATGTTCCACAGAAGATGTGTTCTACTACTGGCAGTCAGCATCTTTTACTCTGGAAAAAGAAAATAAAGACAGAATTAAACTTCAATTTTACAGTAGAAGTGAAATAAATATTCAAAATGATTAGAAAGCCGTCAGATTTCAGAAAGTTCCAGAAAAGCGGTCACAGCTCAAGTTTCAAAAACACCAACCTCTCCTGTAACCTACTACAAACTAAAATTTCTCTGTGAGACCAATTTTAAATTATAGTCAAAAACCAAAAATATATGACTATTATATACTTTCCAATTCACCCACAAGGCATTTTTAATTATGATTAAGGCTTTAAGACTTTCAATATCGATAATGAAAAAAAATATATATATTTTTAAATCTGTGCCCTGCTACTTCTAGCACTGTCACCCTGCCCCAATGAAATGAACTAGTGGCAGCTAAGGAATGATGCAGATGCAGCCAGTGAAACCTACGCTAAAGCATGCAAAAATAAGAAACAACGTGGGTTTAATCATCTGAGCCACCAGGAAAGTTAGGCTTACCCCACGTACGTGCTGGTTCTCAAAGACACTGCGATGTGTGCGTATTAGTTAAGGACTTTTCACAATCCCAGAAGGATGGGGAAAGAGTAGAACAGGAAAAAAAATCAAATAAAAAAATCACACTAATTTGTACTTCCAGGTGTACCGAAACAGGGAAGTCCATCCTTCTACCTATCACTGGTACACTGTTACGTATGTATAATTAACCTGTTTGTCATAAGATAAATTATGACAAATAATACATTTGAGGGAACTTTTTTATCACAAATGCTCTAAGAACTAAAGGAAAAGTTTACTTTAATCACCTTGCTACGGCAAGGCTTCCTGGTCCCTGGCTGGCTGACTGCTCGAGCAGCGTGCCAGCACCACCTCCTGTGCTTGCACACAGACCACCGCAGAGCCAGAAGCTGCTATTTCCCCCACTGCCAAAGAACAAACCAAATCCGTGCACCCTGTTACATTTTTATCCACGAAAACAAAAAGCATCACAGAAAGTATCCGCAGAGGGCACAAACGCGGCGCATCGATGACTGCCGGCTGGGACAAATCGCAGGTCTCTGTGCGTGAGCCAAGCTAAAAGCATGCGTTGCACCACAGCCTGACATTTGGAGAGCAATGTAACAAAGGGGACACGAGTGCCAGTCGCAGACTGGGGGCTTGGGTGAGCACGAGGCCAGGACGAGCGCAGCCCCTGGTGCAACGTGATGACGGCACAAGGGCGCACGCGGCCTCCCGGCACGCCGAGCGAGCGCGTGGTCATTCTGCTGCTGCTCTGGCAATACGCCGTCCACCTGCTCGCCCATCCCGTGGATATAACACGTGGTACCCCCAGACCAACCTCCTCAGCCGCAGGAGCCCCTCAGGGAAAGGCTCTCCCTTCAGAGACTCCGGGGGCTGAAAGTGAACCAAGCCAGCAGGCAGCCTTCTTTACTTTTGGGATGTTGTAAGCAGATCGTCTTTAAATACCTTAATTGTTTTTGAAGATGCACATACATAAGGAGCAGGCCTGAAAAAAACATCAACATACTGAAAAGAGCATCACAGGACTTAAAGCAGCATGATCTTCTGTTCTTATTTCCTATAGGATTAAAGTAAACCAGCACGATCGTGGAATTGTGGGATGGTTTGGGTTACAAGGGACCTTCAAGATCATCTGGTTCCAACCCCCCTGCCATGGGCAGTGAAACGATGAAACGAGCAGAACGATCTGTTCCCATTTGCTACGTGATTAAGGCTGAACTGTAACAATGCCACAAGAAGATTGCCACGGTTTCAATGAGCTCCAAAATGAGTTTCAACGGTCACAGCGAGCTCGGCAGACCCCTCGGACACGCAGCCTCCTGGGGGGCTCAGCCCACCGGCACGCAACCAACGGGTCCGTGGCCCATACGGCCCATGGGCCTCCTGTCGGAGTGAGGAGGTGGCACTGGGAGGTGGCTCACCGAGCACTGAGGTACAGAGGGGACAGGAGAAGGGGTGTGAAAGGTGGCCCCGAGGAGGACAACGGCGGCAGCAGAAGGCATAGGCTGGAAGTCAGACGCCAGAATTACAGGGGGCAGAGCAAACGCTGGGGAGGACGCAAAACGGAAATTGCCACAAAGCTGGGCTTCACCTGCTACACTCTCAGAGAAAAATGACTTATTTCTGTGTTATTAAGAGGAATTTCTGTTTACAGCTATGACTTTTCAACTAAGGACATCCCCCCCAAAAAACAAAAACGGTATCGTTGCTCAGAAGACCAGGGGTAATTAGATAAAATCTCAATTTTACAACCAGAAATAAAAAGAAAAATCAACAGAGCAGCACTTGAAAGCAAGCTGGGGACAGCTCCCGGGCCAAGGCACAGCGTTCAGGCCATTAGGCGACCTCAGATCAAGGGAAACGGGATTTTCTCCTACATGCTGATGAACAAAGGAAAACTGGCCAACAGTATGGTAATTCGAAGCCAGGACACGAATTTTTATTATTCATATTAAAGAAATGGAGGGAATCCACCAGCCAGTGCAAGTCTCACATCTACGTTCACACAAATGTTTCCTTCTCTAGACTGGTAACTATTGTCCTTCAGTCCTTTTCTTACAATTATAATTAATTAGCTTAGAATCTGAAACCAAATTAAACCGAAACACCACCATACAGCACTGCTGCATTTGGCTCCGCATTTACCTAATAGCGAGGCTTTGAGGAGAACGAGGATGACACTCGTGCTGCAAACTGCGAGACCAAGACAACGTTCAGAATCAAGGCCTGAAGGGAGAACAGGGCTAAAACCTCGGCGTGTGGCAATGCGGTGCCAAACCAGTAACCACCCAAGAAACAAAGTCACAAAATTGATGACTCTCATAAACATGTGGCAGGCCATTTTATTTATCCATTAATATTTATCCTCCCTAAATGGACAACAAAAACACTAATCCCGGACCTAATCATCGTGTTGCCTTGATCACTGTAATCTTCTTCTCTCCGACTCTCCAATTACCCTACGCTAATTCATAGCAAACATGTCTGTCAATTTGATCATTTTCATAACCACGATGAGCATATCTCATCTCTTCGAATCCCAATCATGTTTTTTCTTCCCTACCTCAAGTACAAGCTCCCTGTCACTGTCTTCATGGTGTGCACAGCTGGACCTTGGGCCTCGAGTTGTCCCCCTGCCTTAGTGCTTTCTGTTTCGCTAGGGACAGCCATTGCACGTGTACTTCTTTTGTTGTTTCCTCCCCTTTTCCTAACAAACAACAGTTTCTGCAGTACTCTTCATGTCTGGGCTGGTTGACTTGTCCCAGCCTATAGGATCTTCTTGCAGGGCGTGCCTTAAAATCTTCCTGTGGATGTCATGGAACCAAGCAGCGAAATGGCGACAAGCCACAGTTGGAGCCATGGCAGAGGGGAACCTCTGGAGGTTCAACAAGGACTAGCTCTGGAGGCCCCTTCCAACCTCAACTACTCGGTGGTTCTGTGACAGTTCTGAGGCGGCTCTAAAAGCTTGCAATGAATTTACCCCAAAAACTCTGATGAATTGGTACTTTTGAGACAAAAGTGTGATATAACGTACATACCCATGTCTTCCTTTCCCACGTTTGTTCCACCAATGTGCAAAGACCGGTTTTTATTATGCTTCAGGTCAGAAAAACAGACTATCGACTTACAAAGTACCTGCTTCAATGATGCCAACCCCTGGAAGACATCTCTGCACGTCCTGCACTATCAGGAGCTTTCCAAGGAAAGCAGCATATCACATCTGGTGTGCCCAGAAAGATTCCCGTGGAATCAGAGCAGTGGAGCCTGACTAACAAATACTTAATTGTGGGCATGGTCAAACTTGCAGGCTGTCATTTAACCACATCGCTTCTTAACTTCTAGGACTAGGAAGTACCACCACCACCAAGCAGAACGGCATTGTGCACCAGGCCAAGAGCTCTGCTCAACAATCCCTTCCCACTGCTCATGTTCTGCAGGTCTCCGCAGCAATACCCATGTTTCTGATGTAAAGCCTCAGCTCGATGAAGCAAACTGCCATGTCCCACTCTACTCCAAGACCGAATCCACATTTGCCAACAACTTCCTTCCTTGGGATCAGAGGCTAATGCCAAATTTGCTAGATTATGAACTCTCCGGGATCAAATCTCTCCATGGCCCAAGCAATGATCAAGGGCCAGCCCACCCATCTCCCTAAACAAACTTCCCTAAATGCCTACCCGTCTCCCTAAATGAACTTCCAGGTCCTCAGCCAGTAGCTTCTGCAGATCCCAGATCACTCCTGTAATCGCTGCTCACCAAAAAAGATTAATTAGGAAGCATTTTAATAACCCTTTTGACACGTGTCCCTAGAACTAAACGGTGTGCGTTAATGACATTTCTAATTTCATATACAATTTTAATTCTTACTGTTCCTTCTTATCCCACGTTGACGCATCCAAAGCCCTTTGTGCATGGTAGCCATTAGGATTTGGGTTCCTCAGACTCCCAGCTCTTCCAGAAAAAATGCCAAGAGTTGACTTCTACCGTCAGCTCCTGGATACGCTCCCCCCCTCGCAAGTTATAATCAAAGAGATTTTTTTCCTCTGCCATCTTCATTTCTGTTACTCTTATGTTGATATAAATGTATTGTGATTTTATATTTGAAAGATGTTTTCTTTTGGCTCTTTCCATTGCCTCAGTTTCAGGGGACACGTAAAAAATTCAGCTGCCAGAATCAAAAATTTGAAATCCCAGAATATTTCTAACAGCTGTATGGCCTCCCACAAGTCCTTCTTATGTGCCTTCCATTAATTCTTTCTTCTACTACTGAAGAAAGCTGCTACACTCAGAAGTTCCTTCTCAAAAAGGGAATAAATTGTCAGAAAACAAAACAAAACAACAAAACCACAAAAAACTATGTTCCTCCACATCACGTACCCCGAGAAACAACGCGGATCACTGGAGATCACTGAAACAGAACTTCAAGGACCTGGGATTACCTCTGCGAGTTTTTTATAGAAGTTTAGAGATGGAGACACTTGCCAGAAATAAAACTACTTTTTTGTTTGTTTTTAATATGAAGTGACAAATATTTTACAATTATAATCTGTTGGATGTGTTTTTGACAGACATAAAATAACAGAAGCCCCGTCTCGTCAGGAATGAATATTATGCAAAAGCGTCAGTGGCAAAGACGGTCAGGACCTCGTGCTGGAAGGGCCAACGGTGGCGGGACGAGCTTTTTGTAGGAAGAGACAGTGCAGACACCGCGGCGCTTCACAAGGATGTTCTAGTGGGAGAACAGCTCTGTAAGGAGATACAGTATTTCTTTTGATTTCTTAACTGAAGAGTTTGGAAACACAAAACTGAATTTTGACCTGCCTGATAATTTTGTTGTTTTACTACTGATATGCAAATTAATTTGTAATTGCTAAACACTGCCTGCATTTCACCTTGTACTGTTTGTCCCAACACTGGCCAACACTGAAAGCCTCAAAGAAGTATGAAAAACAAACAAATGAACAAAGTATGCTGTGATAATCCTCCCACAATGTTCTTCCAGCACCTCAATTTGTGATTCAGGAGCTTCCTGAGAGGTACACTTCTGGGTCTAACGCCTTTCAATGAACTCCAACTTGTCATTTATACCCAGAGAGTAAAAAATAATGTAAAGGACATAGTAAGCCAGTATTTTGCCTTAAACCCAAGACATACTGCCTTTGGTTATGCCAAAAAGCCAGTGCTAGGATGCTCAAACCACGTGAGCCATGCTGCCCAACAGGTAAGGCAGTAACACAGAAAATAAGGAACAAATGAAGATTTTGTTTTCACAGAACAACCACAGGTCCGCGTATTGGATTCTTTTTTTTTAAGCTGTGAAATGAACACAGGATCTCACTGGAGTGGAAGAGATGTGTCCACGACGGCAGAAGCCCACTTCTTGCCACTGGCAGCACAGCAATTTAATAAGTCAACAATCCATATGACAACAACACCTATTTCAAAATAACCACCATTTAATTGGACATGCTATCTCCATTTTTCTCTTCTGACATCAGCGTTCCGGCTTGTATCAATAACCCTGTATCTCGCATCAAGTGTTGAAACTGCTCTTGGTATCCTCAAGGACAGTTTAAACTTCTGAAAACAACTGAAAACAAGTTTCTTCTTTTTGTAAGCTAGGAATTAAATTGCTCTGCTGTTCATTAGGGCTTAAACATTAACTGCTTTTCAGACGACTGCTGATTGCTAGTAGTCCAAAAAGTTGGGATAATTTTGTTTTTGAAAGCAAGGTGCACGAGAGCCTTCCCTGCCAGTCTGCCTTTACTTTTTATAGAGTTTAGGAAAAGCTACTGAAGCTTTCGTTTTCGAGTAAGAATGCTTCTTAAGAACTCAAGTAGGCAAACAGATGATGATTTTAGAGCCCATCTCTACCCATATGTTCAACCAGCTGCTAGAACAACTCCATTCACACAGAGACAGAAACACCAGGGACGGTCTCCAGGTCCTCATGGATGACCACGTACAACACAGTCTTCAGGATTAACTCCCAAAATCTTACATGCTCCCACATTCACAGAAAGCATTGCTTTTGCAGGTGCAATCTACAGTACCACAAGGGAGACAACCCAAACAAGTAACACAAGATGCAAAAAGGCACGCTGTTCTTGAGAATGAAAACTAAGTATCTGTAAATGTATGGCCATAAAGTCCAAAAAATTCATTTAACCGCACACACAGCAGGGCCAGCTCCCCCAGACTCTTCTGACAAGACTGGAAAGCCAGTGCAAGATCCCACTGCCTCGTGTCTCTGACTTGCTCCTGATAACACACAGCTACCAGGAGCGTGAATCTATGTCCTGAGGCCATCGCATGGAACCCGCATTCCAAGTTGTTTCTAGTTCTCTGCTAAGTAATTAATGGGGTGAAGGAACCACAAAACCAAGGGTGAAAAGCAGAAGCTACAAAGTCCGAGGATTATTTAATACAAAGAAAAGGACAGCAACACGCTTTGGCTTCTGGTCTGACAAACACGTCAAGATAGGGACCCACCAAATCCCCGATTACTGGCCGTGAAACTAAACGGGATTAAAACCGCAACGGAAGTGAAATTTTGTGAGTATGATCTGGGGATGGGGGAGGCCAGCAAGCAGAGCAGTCCACCGAATCAGCCGGCATCCCGACGAGCGGAAAGCCGCCTACTTCGCCACAACCAACTCGGTGGGAGCCGAGCGGGGCCCGGCTGCCCAGGGGGATCCCCGGGAGCCGGCTGCCGCTCCCTGGGCCCAGCTGCCCAGGGGGATCCCCGGGAGCCGGCTGCCGCTCCCTGGGCCCAGCTG
>CM021789.1:2239219-2328290 GCA_011076525.1 Nettapus auritus
GCTCCCCTCCCCCCGGGCTCCGGGCCTGAGGCGGTCCCGGTCCCCGCCCGCCGCCCGCTCGCCCGCCCGCTCCTCACCGTGTCAGCGACAACGCGGCCGAGGCCGAGGCCGGGCTCCTCCGCGCCGCATCCTCCCGGCCGCCCAGCGCGGACGGGGCCAGGGCGGGACCCGGACCGAGCGGCCGCCGCTCCGGCCCTGCTCCGAGCCGAGGCAGCGACACCAAAATGGCGGCGGCTCCTGCTCCTCCGCGAGAGAGCGCCCGGCCCCGCCCCCCCAGCGCCCGGCCCCGCCCCCGCGACCACACCCTGGGCTGGCCCCGCCCCCAGCTCCTCGCCCTGGGGGGGGCGGTGCCGGGATACGCGGCCGTCTCCGCCGGGTGGGGCTGGGCTGGGCTGGGCCGAGCCCGCCTCGCGCCGTGTTTGGCCCTCGCGGGGACCCGTAGCGGGCTCGCGCGGGCCGCGGCCTTGCCTTGCCGTGGAGCCTGGCGCATGAGGTGAGTGGGGGGGGGGCAGGAGCAGATTTTAATCTCTTCTTTCCCTAAAGCTCCCCTCTGAAGGAGAGACAAACTTCCCAGAGGAGCCCTTGCAACGTGCTCTGTGGTTCCGGAGTTCTGTCAGGATGGCAGGGATGCCCCAAACAAGCAGAAACGAGCGCACCTTGCGGTCATTGAGCTTTACGAGCTGTGTCTGAGGAAGCGGTTCTTCGCCTTGCTCTTTGTTACCGTCACAGCTGGGGCTGGAAACAAACGGGAGCCGTTCCCCTGACAGACCGAGTTTCTCTTGCCCTGCCTGCTGGACGTGCTAGCACAGAAAGGTAGAATGACCTAAAGGTCTCTGTGGGCTGATAGCTTCCCTTATTCCTGAAGCGGAAAAACTGGAGCTTGTTCTTCAAATATGTGTTGTGCAGTAGGTGAACGAACGCATAGCGTCCTTACAAAACTCCTATCCTTCATTAGGAGGTTATTTTCTCATCCCACGTGCTAGCAGCTGTAAATATTGTTCTGTGCAGTCCATCCAGCTTTGACGTGCTTAGCGTTATTGCTGCAGTTAACCATGGGTTCCACAAAGACAGCTATTCCTCCTAAGGAATTACAGAGTAATTATCTTGCTTTGACTGTTCCGTGTGTTTTACCACAATCAAGAATTGTCACAGCATTTTGTTTGGGTATTGTCACTTTCTTCTAAGAAAGTGGATGGAGAAGGCCTTGAATACCAACGGAGTTGATTTAACTAATTGACTTTTTTGCCTCCATTGCATCACAATTGGTCGAGTGTACTTTTTTTTCCTCCTGTCATAACCAAAGATGTCTGAGCAGTAGATACTAATATTTGGTTATGCTGAAGCTGAAAGTGTTTTTAATCTCTGCCTTATCGCAGTTTCTTCAAAATATTTGCTGCGTAGCCCTTGCTGTTATGTTTCTAACAGCTGCCGTCAAAATAAATGCCCATCCCCAGGAAAAGAATTTGTCTGCCTCACGAGAAGAATGAAAGATCTTTACTTATCAAATAAGTTGCTCGTTATTCTCCCCAAATGCTTTTCCAAAATGGCAACGTAACTAATGGAATATTTTTTCAGTTAGGCAAATTATGCTGACTAATAGTCAACTGTGTTTCTGTAGAGCGTTCTGAGAGCTTGTGTGAATTATTTGTGTGCTTGGACTTTAACCTCTTTGGGCAGGAGTGATTCTGCCCCAGGCTAAGATACATTTAATCAGAACAATGGAAAATTCACTTCTGTCTTTGCAGGAAAAATGCTGAGAAGTCTGAAAGGGCTTGTCTGCCATCCTCTGAAGGTAAGTCTTGTGGCAGCATGATGCTTCTCCCAATACTTCAGCTGTCCTGTGACCTGGAACAACAGTCTACAACTATAAAAAGTGGTGTCTCTTATAAACTGGTTGTGCAAGCTCCCGTTACGGAGAGAGACCACTGAGTGTGTTCTTCCTACATTTCTCTCCATTCCTGTAAACGTGTGGGACAGCAAGTGTGTGAGTGAGTCTGGACAGTTGGCTCAAGTGAGATGCTTGTTAAATGACTGAGTCTGGCATCCTGAAATGTCTGGAATGCTGAAGAGTCTATATCTTTGATACAAGCGTATCCCAGAAAACGGAGAATACTTGCTCTGCACTGCTGGAAAATAGAAAGGAAGAAGCCCTTTCTCTTGATACAGAAGAACCAATCTTTCACAAAGGCTGTGTTGCTGGTGGGAAGATAAGCTTCCCAAAGATGGCTTAGTGCTTCAGGTGAGTGTAGGAAGATTAGCTCTGTCACAACACTGCAGCAGCACTATGTTATTAGTAAAGCTTCCTTATATTATATGCAGCATAATGAATTAATGCTGCATATCTGGAGTGACTTCCTAAAGGTAAAGAATTTCAGTTGTTTAGTTTTCTGATGTCTTTGAAATGTTTTTTCTCTAGTACATAGTGATTGTGCACCCATTGAAGAGGAAGACTGTTAAAGTCCTTGCTTCCGGAGACGAGATCCTGGTTGTTACAGTATGGGGTTTATCATGGCAGCCTGTATGAAATCAGCAATCTTTTCTAGGCACTTATATGTAGCATCACGTAGGAACAGCTCCACCTTATGGCACATGACTTTATGATTAATCTCCATGTACCACGTGACAGTTTGCTGCCATTTCAGGGATCTGAGTTAAACTACTGTCCTTTCGCAGATGGAAACTTACTATAAAGTCCACTCTACGTTGTTAGGATAATCTGTGTTAAAAGATGGTATGACGATGTGAGAGCTTTGCATGCATGTTAAGATTTACTATGCAGACCTACAGTGAGCCAGAAAGGTGCATGCACGTGTTTCTGTCATTCTTTGTAAAGTGAGGGGATCGGTGTTAAGCACTGTCTTCTGTTCAGGAGAAGGGACCAAATAACGTGTTGCTTGCTACTCTAGAAAGTCAGAATATATAATGCATTAAAAGTGATATTTTAGGTCATTCAAAGGTACTCTTCTGTAGCCTTGTTTTATCCAGATGTGCCCATGCCTAAGGCCAACAAGGCAAGCATCCTGGTGGGGGTCTGTTACAGACCGCCAAACCAGGGTGAGGAGACAGATGAGGAATTCTACAGGCAGCTGGCAAAAGTTGCGAAATAGTCAGCTCTTGTCCTCGTGGGGGACTTCAGCTTCCCGGACATATCCTGGACATGCAATATAGCTCAGAGGAAGCAGTCTAGGAGGTTTCTGCAGAGCGTGGAAGATAGTTTCCTGATGCAGCTGGTCAGTGAGCCTACCAGGGGAGGTGCCCCGCTGGGCCTTCTGTTCACAAACAGAGGACTGGTGGGAGATTAGTTAGTTGTTAGTTAGGTGCGTGTGTCAACCTGCTCGAGGGTAGGAAGGCTCTGCAGGAGGATCTGGATAGGCTGGACCGATGGGCTGAGGCCAACTGCATGAAGTTCAACAAGGCCAAGTGCCGGGTCCTGCACCTGGGGCACAACAACCCCAAGCGGCGCTACAGGCTGGGAGTTGCGTGGTTAGAAAGCTGCCTGGCAGAGAAGGACCTGGGAGTACTGGTTGATAGTCGGCTGAATATGAGCCAGCAGTGTGCTCAGGTGGCCAACAGCACCCTGGCCTGTATAAGAAACAGTGTGGCCAGCAGGACTAGGGAAATGATTGTCCCCCTGTACTCGGCTCTGGTGAGGCTGCGCCTTGAGTACTGTGTTCAGTTCTGGGCCCCTCGCTACAAGAAGGACATGGAGGTGCTCGAGAGAGTCCAGAGAAGGGCAACGAAGCTGGTGAGGGTCTTGGAGAACAAGTCTCACGAGGAGCGGCTGAGGGAGCTGGGTCTGTTCAGCCTGGAGAAGAGGAGGCTCAGGGGCAACATTATTGCACTCTACAGGTACCTTAAAGAAAGGAGGCTGTAGCGAGGTGGGGTTGGTCTGTTCTCCCACATGCCTGGTGACAGGACGAGGGGGAATGGGCTAAAGTTGCGCCAGGGGAGGTTTAGGTTGGATATTAGGAAGAATTTTTTTACTGAAAGGGTTGTTAAGACACTGGAATGGGCTGCCCAGGGAAGCGGTGGAGTCACCATCCCTGGAGGTCTTTAAAAGACGCTTAGATGTAGAGCTTAGGGATATGGTTTTGTGGAGGACTTGTTAGCATTAGGTCAGAGGTTGGACTCGGTGATCTTGGAGGTCTCTTCCAACCTAGATGATTCTGTGATTCTGAACACCGAACATGAAGTTAATGCTAATTTAATTTTCATTCTGTGTAATGCAGGTGAGGGACAAGGATTTGTGTGGTACTCCAGGTAGAAGATGCCCACAGTACAGTAACCTTGTCTTTCCTCTTAAACGAGCAGAACATACGGCCCTGAGACATCCACTTGTGATTTGAGGAGGCGAGAGCATAAAATGCTCAAAGAAAATGAGAGAGCCTGAAATTCTAGGCTAAGAATGACCTAGGGGTGAAATGTTCTGGGTGAATAGGTGACAATAGTTGCGCATTGTACTTATTCATGTATTAAATTAGCATCTTAGTGTCTTGCTCCAGGCTGTAAATTAAGTCACTTAAAATAGCCAAATAAGATATCCCAATTGATCATTTGAATTTAAGAAGGAAAAGAACGCTGGGAACAAGAGAAGATGGTATTAAAATGTGATGATAAAAATATTTATTGTTCTTCCATATTTTTTCCACCACTGTTCGTTATATAGGTACACAGTACTGAGTACGAGACTGTTAACTCCTTCCTTCCACCCCCTTTTTTTTTAAATAACGTGCTGAAATGCTGATTGAAGAGTCCATTGTGTATTTAACGGGGGATGTGGGGTAATCCAACATCACACTTTCTTCTGAGCCCTTGTGGCTCTCAAATGACCCCCTGAGGAAAACGAGGATGACAGCAGAATTGCATCATGCTGTGCAGAACTGAAACAGCTGTTCCTGTCTCTAAACTTGAGTTTACGACTACGCTGATCTACGCACACAGACAAAATAGGAAAATACTTGCTCTGTTTATACCTGGGGCCTGCAACTGTTCTAGTCAGTAATATGGAGAGTAGCTTTCGGTTTTGGTTGCTTTGGTCACAGCCGCTGGAATATAAGCATTTTTTATTCATTGGTGAATCTATTTTTTTCATATTTCCTTGCACTGTAACATAATAAAATCCTTGTCCTTCTACTGCTTGCTTTCTTACCTGTTCTGGCTAGGCTTTATGGGCATGCTTCAGGAGTCTGTCTATGGAGAAAAGAATTAATCAGCTTAGCTGGCTGTTTCAGTTTCTCAGCCACATTGGTATTATAATGAAAGAGTCTGGATGCAGGGGCACAGTTAGGAAAATCAGTGCAGGGAATGTAATTATACATATCAAATAGTGGGCAGCGCTGTGCTAATCCCTCAATAATTGAGGTGATTATGGATTACCAGACAGCTTGAATTTTCAAGGTAGTTACTGTTCATCAGTGTAGGCAGAAACATTATGGGAACTTCCCAGCAATAAGGCCCTAAGGGCTGTACGTGTGCTCTTAAGCAACCTCAAAGGGGACTCGTTTTGGTGCAGGATTTGGCTCTTTAGATGACCTAAGTGAATGGAAACAGTTTAGAAGCAGGCATCTAAATATGAAATGTAGTTTTAAAGCGCTTGTTTTTTCATTATGAGTTTACACTCTAATCGTGAATTCATCTTCAGATTGCAGAGACTTCTGCTCTGTGTTGCGTGTTACCTAGAGCCTATCACAGTGTGCATGCAGTGGGTGCACAGAACAAACTCCTGTCTGGTTTTCACTGCTACCAGTCTTTGTCTGCTGAGAAGTTGGTTGTCTGATTGCATTTTTCTTTCCGTAGTTGGACCATGGATATGCTCTCCATACAGCCGCCAAAGATTGCTTAAGTTCTGTCTTCGGCCAGGATGTCCAAATCCCAGCAGAGAGACCAAGAGCAGTTTTCTATACCAACGAGACTGACCCGGTAAGTAACTGCCAGGAGTGTTGTTGTCAAACAGCAGGTGTGTACATCCTAACAGTCTGTGGAAGCGACAGAGCCAGGAGTGCTTACTGGGACTGTGTTGTTCTGGTAAACATCAGGGAAGGCAGCAGAGAGACCTAGTAACAGGTATCTAGACCATGATGCCCAGCCGAAAGGAAAACAGGCAATGGCTGTGCAGTTTAAAACAAGACAGGGTTGTTCCTCGGCCTCAAAGCTCCTGGGAACAAGTATTGATTCCTTCTCTGTCGTTGCGTAGATGAAATAGACTGTATATTGCAGAGCCTCAGATGTGTCTTAGCTTGTCATCAGACACCATTAATTTCAACTCCAAGGTTATCCTTCCCTGACTAACCTCCCCAAATCCCCTATGGAGGGGGATAAAAAATACACCCCAGACGACTTCAGCACAGGATAGCTGTCCAGCCTTACACTCTTCATCTTGAGCACAAAATGAAGTGGGATAAAGGAATGGAATAAGCCTTTGAGATGCTTTTCTGCTGCCTCTGTAATTGGAGTCTTTCAATACTGATTCCTCTGGGGTCTCTATGGAAACAGCAGCATGCAGATGATCTTGCTCATGTGGTCGAAGTGTCTCTATAGATTGCACAGGAGAGTCCAGATGGCAAGAATTGTCTCCACTGTCCTGTACCTACAATTTATGTTGCCAGGCAACTGGCTTTGGCATTCTGGCTTCACGTGCTGATGTTTGGCAACATCCACCATTGCTTACTAATTTATCAGATCAGCGTTCTTCAGACTTGCTGTATTGCAGATTGCATGTTGCAGCAGATCAGCTTCACCGGCTTGCTTCATCATCAAACCCAATAGTTCTAAGTGCAGTCATACTTGTGCACAGTAAAGACCCATTAAAAATGGATTAAGAAGGCCAGACAAAAACTAAATTTTTAATAAGACTTAGCATTTATATACCTTTCCATTAGCAAAACTCAGAGTGACTAAACATGATGATAAAGATACTGACCCACTTTGCAGGTGTAGGAGCTGAAGAGTGAAGGAATTTGCCTAAAGTTATGCAGCGAGTCAGTGGTGAAACTGAGAATAAAAATGATCTCTGGAGTACTGCCCTTCTGTTCCAGTCCATAGATAACGCTGCCATGCAAAAACACAGCTGATGCTAGTCTCTGTCAAATGGAGATACACACTCCTTAATCAAGTAACAGATAATTGGTGAAATTATCTAGTTGCAGACCTAAAGTACACTTGAATCTAGCAGACAGCTCAGAGGGCAGTCACATTACTGTTCGGGTATTGCAGTGATCAGAAGTACAAGCAGACTAATAAAAGATTACATAAATTCATAAAGCACAAGGCTGCTGGTGCCCACGAAACACAATGGCTCGTACACAAGGTGAAGCAACCTGTTTATTGCCTGGTAGGATATACTTTAGACTCTTCCTAAGCATCTGCCAGTAATTTTCGGGTACCATTTCTGCCTTGCTTTAATATTCAAGTTCTTCTGACTCTCTGTAAGCATCTACACGTTGTGATTGAGCGTTCCCTCCCAAGCCTTCTGGGTGCAGAAAAGAGGTATCGGACTGTCTGGAGCCTTACAGTTTTCATTTTACCTTCCCAGGCCAACCACACAGAACACCACGAGGGTCGCCACTATAGCATTCCCCTTGAGGAGGTGAAAGCTGTTTTTCCACATGGATTGCCCTACCGTTTCCAGCAGCAGGTACTTTTGTCTTAAAGTAGATTTGTAGGGAGTGGACTGGTACTAGGGAAGAACTGATCCATCAGCTACCATGCTTTTCTGTAGGAATAAGACAGAGTGGTAGGTGTGCTGATTATTCAGCTGAAAAAAATATGCAAGAATGCAATTATTCCTGGTCCTCAGCAGCATTTTCTACATCTCAAAGAGACAAGTCTAACCAAAACAGTGGCAGGAGGACACGTGGATTCTACCTTAGGCAACATTCCTTCCAATGTTTTTCACCTATAACTTTTGAATACATCATGAATTACAGAAATATTTTTGCACAATTACATTTTTGTATGAAATAGGGTAACTCAAGAAATAATCCTATCAGCAACAGACATCTTGCTTCTTGATTTCTATTGTGAGACTGATCGTGCCATGACTGAGCAGGCTTTGTAAACACGTAACATAGACTGACTGACTTTAGGAACAGATTTCTTACCCAAGTTAGCAATTCTAGGTGGTCAGATTTTGATTCATTGACACTATTGAAGCACTACACTTTTAGTCTTGCACTTACTAGCTTTCCTATGCTCAGCATTTTCCCAATTCGGACTGCAGCTGGCACCTCTTAGTTTCTCAGTGTGCCTGTTGCTAGGGTTAAGATAACAGAGTAGGGAGAGCTGTCTATTACTACAGATTGGTAGCTTGCAATATTCAAGGCTTGGGTCTGTAAGAAACATTTTTAATATTACAGAAAAGACGGGAAGTGAAAAGATAACATTCTTTAACATCTTAGGTGCTTGGCTGTTTGATAACAGGCTTGATGAAGTATTACAACTATTTATCCGAGGCTTGGGAACACTGAGACATACAAAGGTCTTGTTTAGGTTTTCTATTTGAAAGTAGTTGGCTGTTTTTTCAGCCTGAGATTACAGAAGAACGTTAGTGTAAATTGCTGTATTTCTGGTAAAATTACCTCTATACAAATTTGTTCTGTTCTAGTCTGGAAGACTGAGAGACAGGAGCGCAGACTGGTTAGAACTGCCATAGAAGTTTGATGTGGAACTTAGAACGGCCCTTATGAATATATTAGAGATGATTGTATAGAGCAACAGCAAAAATGTCACGATGAACCAAGACATAATGGAGTTTTTCTTCTATTGGAACCATCTGGGAAGGACCCTTGACAGTATCAGAGACGGAGTCATGCTAGGAACAGTTGTTGTGTGCTGGCAGGTGGCTTCTTATTCATGTTCTCTTCCTTTTTTCAGGTGAAGACCTTCAATGAAGCCTGCCTGATGGTGCGAAAACCAGCTTTAGAACTTTTCACTTACCTGAAAAACTCCAACTTTGCCCACCCAGCTGTCAGATATGTGATCTGTATCTTTTATCACTTACTTGATAGTAGAATGCAAGTTAAACATAAGCAAGTGAGATTACACACATGACGAGATCACGCACATTTGATTACTGCTGAGTACCGTGGTTTAGTCTTCAGGGGGTGGTTCTACCACACCTGTTGTCAGCAAAAACTCCTCTGAGGAGTTCCTGAAGCTTGTCTGTGGCACAAATAAATGTGTACAAGTCAGACTTAAGGTCCACAGACAGTGGTATCAGCGCAGCTGAGGGAATGGCTATCAATTAACAGTCAACTAATGCGTGTTAGCGTTTTGTTGGAGACTTTCCTTGATGGACTGTGTTGGAGATGGTGAGAGAGGAACAGGGAAAACCATGACCCTATGCCACGTGGTTCACTACTGTGCGAGGCAAGGCTGGCTGGTGCTGCACATCCCAGATGGTAAGACCACTGATGCTGTCTGTAACTACATCAAATACATTTGCCTATCTGGAATATGCTGCTTCAAGAGAAAGCTGCAGGGTAGGCCAGTGCAAGTTGTCTTTGTTTTTCTGGAGTGGAGAAGGTTTACTAAGCACACACACCAAAAAAAACCAAAAAAAAACAAAAAAAACCCACCAACAAAATAAAGTGGAACATAATGTGCCGTTCATCTACAGGAAGGGTTCTAAGGAGGACCTGGGGAACTACAGGCCTGTCAGCCTGACCTTGGTGCCAGGAAAGGTGGTGGAACAGGTCATGTTGAATGCAGTCACACAGCATGTGTGACAAGTAGGGTATCAGGTCCAGTCAGTATGCATTCATGAAAGGCAAGTCCTGCTTGAGCAACCTCATCTCCTTCTACAACCAGGTAACCCACCTGGTGCATGAGGTAGTCTATCTAGACTTCAGCATATTCTTTCTATGTAGCAGAATAAGGGTAAGAGAGAGAGACCCATTCACCCAACTTGTACAATTGTAACTAAAAATGGCAACTGCTTTCTTCTGCTTACAGCTCATCTCTGGGTGAAGAACAGCAAGGAGCTTATGCAGTCTTCCTATAAAAAGGAGCGGCTTGATCAGCCTTTGCAAGCATCTTCCTGGCTCAAGAACTTCAAAACCTCAAATGAGCGCTTTCTAAAAGAGGTTTGTAGAGTTGTCTTGGTTAGTAGCTAAGAACTATCCACAGGATCGTATCTCAAGAACTACATGTGCTTCCAGTCTTTGAAGACCTGGACATGAAATCTAGACTTGCACATTTTTGAGAAATGTTTCATGTATTAATGCATGCACTCATATTGCATACAAACCCTACCCCTCACTAGATTGCATTTTTTTGTAGAAAAAGAAGTACTATAAATCCCCCTCTGGGGATGGCTATTTGAGCTGAATTCTTTGCACAGATTCTGCACTAGACTTTAACGCCAGAAAAGAAGCAGGAATTTTGCCATCCAGAGCTGCAAAACTACCTCTGTGCTCCCTCATTCCTGATTTAATTCTTCTCTTACGCAGATAAAAACACAACAAAAATATGTGTGGGGCAAACGAGAAAGTACGGAGCAGGGCAGACCACTGGGTGAAGTGGTAGAACAGGTAAGGAGTAACAACTGTTTCTGGCTTTGTCTTGCCTGTTATTAGAAAATTCCATCATTGCATTTGTAAAACAATACTGCTTCTAAAAAAACTTTGAAACAGCATTCTATGAAGCGGAAGGCATTTTCCTGTCAACAAGGTCGCTATAAAAACCGTAATGGAAGTTGCGATGGATCTCTAAAGGGATATGTAGGCCCAACTTGAGTAGAAGCAAAAATGAGAACTTTAAAGTTTCTACGTTTTTTACTATGAGACCAGGTTGCTCCTTTGAAAGGAAAGAACAGACTTGACTGTTGTTACATCTTCCTTACCCCTTAGGAAGGACAGATAGTGCCCGGAGTTGCCAACATCATCTATTGACGAGAACAACCTGAGTTATGTTTCTTTTCCTACTCTAAGGGTTTAGCTCGAGTGAGGAGTGCCAGCGATGCTGTAGGGGTGGTGCTGAAAGAAATAAAGCAGCAATGTCATCTTGGTTCGTTTCGAGTTCTTGTGGCAGTGGACGGAGTCAACGCGCTCTGGGGAAGGACTACATTAAAAAAAGAAGACAAAAGCCCTGTAAGAAGTGATTTGCTCTGATGACATTTCTGTGTATATATCTGTACTGCAAGGGAGAGCAGGGGAGGCTGTATTGTTTGAAGTTCAATAGGAATCCCTACGGTAGAACTTCTTACATGTAGTAAGGTACACAACTGGCTTGTCGCCTATAGTAAAATGCATGTTTGGCTTTGCTAGCTCAGAGGGACCTGCAGAATACATGTTGTTCTTTACACATTTTTTGCTGAAGAAAGTTCTCTCAATAAGAAGGGATGTATATGTAGTGTTTTGGTAGGAAAGGTTAGGGCACTTCTCCATATAACATTACTAGGGCTGAATAGTGCTAAGTAAAAGCAAAGGAAGAAAATGCACCTAAATGACGCACACAGTAGATATTTCTACTCTAGTTTAAAGTGGGGGGAGAATAATTTATTTCTTGGATGAATACTACTGGCAAAAAAAAAAGTTATACCAGACAATCTTCATCAGGTTTTTCCAGAGGAGCTGACACTAGTGTACAACCTAAGGAAGATGATGAAGAATAACTGGGTGAGTTGTTCTTTACCTTCGGGTGCCTTATTTGCAGCAATTAAAGCTACATACTGGTAAGTATAAAGCTGCAAACTAACATTGTGCTATTCCTTCGGTGAAGAGGAGCATAAGTACAATGCGACTGTTTAGGGTTAGGATCTCATCAATGTTTCTGACATCAGCCAGCAGCAGATGGGTGTGACAGAGTATAAGAACAGCTTAAATACGTAATGATGATTTTCTTGAATGCCAAACACCAGTTTGACTCACACTTCCTGAGGTAGCAGTCTTTAAAAACTCTTAATGACATTTTGTTTTATGATTTTGATGAACTAATGAGAACTTCTAGTTTCTAGAAACTCTTAAACTTCTTGCTGTAGGAGGTTAATTCCTTCTGCTGCTTTTTCAGTCCCCTGCATGTTAATCTATCAGGTAGTCTTCAGATTTAAATGTATACCAAAAATTTCTTTCAAAAGTCTCTTAGATGTTTCAGGTGTCATTCTTACTCATCAATGGCACTTATGTTTCAGTGCCAACACTTAAACACTAGCTCTCCTTCCTGTGTGGCATGTATACTTAGAATAGCCACGATTAATATACTTAGGAGCATTATATTGGGTCCATTACACAGAACTTTGGAATTGAAGTAACTGTGAGAACAGGGAAGAAAGAACCTCGCTTGTTTAGAATCTGTAACTACTTCACAAATGCAAAGTTTGCAGGTAAAATGTGCTGTAATCTACATCTCTTTTAGAATGGAGGTGCTGTTGTGACAACACTTAGCCAGACTGGCTCTCTGTTCAAACCAAGTTCTGCATATTTGCCCCATGAGTTACTAGGAAAGGTGAGTCGTGTCTTTTTTGTTTGTTTGTTTCTTCCATTTCTTTCACATTAGGAAACAAAAATCCTTGTTTTGGAACTGTATTCAGGTCCAAAGATTGCAGGTTTTCTTTCATCATCCTCAGATCATATGCATCATTAGTTTCCTTTGCTTAACTCTGTGTGAGCTTGCACCTTCTTGCAGACAGCTCCAGCACCACCACAAAGCTGTGTCCGTGTGCTCCTGACCGTCAGCAGCCTTCCTTTCAGCAGTTTCAGGCTTCCCTTTCCCTTCCAGGAAGGATTCGATGCTTTGGATCCTTTTGTCCCTGTCCTGGTTCCCAACTACAGCCAGCGGGAATTTGAGAGCTGCTACCATTACTACCTCCATCGGAAATGGCTTCAGCACGAGCAAGGTGGGGCCTGAACCGGCCGAGGGCCGGGCAGAGGCGGGCCGGGGGAAGGGCGAGGGTCGAGGCCGGCCGCGGAGCCGCAGCCTCAGCGCCCTTTCTCGTCCCTCTTGTCTCGCAGCGCGCACAGAGGCCGGCAAGGAGGAGCTGCGCTTCCTGAGCGGCTCCAACCCGCAGCAGCTGGAGCGCCTGGCGGGGCCGCTGTAGCGCCATCAATAAAGGGCGGAACCGCTCTCGGTGTCGGTGTCTGTGTCGGGGGGAGAGGGGGGGCGCGGCACGGCACCGTGACGCGCCTCCGGTTCCGCAGCCCGGCGGGGCGATGGCGGCGGGGGAGGCGGTGACGCTGCAGCTGGGCCCCTACGCGGGTTGCGTGGGCTCCCACTGGTGGGGGCTGCAGGTGGGCGGCGGGGACGGCGGGAGGAGGACGGGGGTGTGAGGGAGGGGGCCCCGCGCTCACTCGCTCGCCCCCCGCAGGCTGCGGCCCCGCGCGGCCCCGGCGAGCTCGGCAGCGGGACCCTGCTGCGGGCCGCGGGCGGCCGGGAGGAGAGCCGCACGCCGCGCCTTATCGCGCTGGAGCTGAAAGGTAGCGCCGGCAGGGACGGAAGGGGGAGAGGGAGGGACGGACGGAGGGAGGCCGGGGCGCGGTGGGGCCACCCCGCTCCCCGCTGCTCCCCTCTTGCAGGCGGCGTGGGCTCGCTGGGGCGCGGCGCCGCCTGCCCGGAGACTCCGGCGGCCTGGTGAGTGGCGGTGGCGGGGGCGGGGGGAGGCCGCCGAGGGGCAGCCGGCAGCCGCCGCCGCTTTGTGTTGCAGGCGCGGGGACGTGGCGAGCTACGTGGAGCAGCCGCCGGCCGGAGGCGCCTCGCCGCGGGACCGCGGGCAGCGCACGGTGAGGGATGGAGAGGAGGGGCCGGAGGCGGGGGCTGCGCCGGGGCCCTCGCCTCGGTTTTCCCCGGGCGCAGCGCGGCGCCTCCGGGTCCCGTCCCTGGTGCGCTCGTGGCAGGCCCCAGCAGAGCAGGGCGCCCGGCACCGCGTCTGGGTGGCGCTCGGAGATCTCCACGATCTTTCGGTGCTCCGCGCTCGCTGGGTACCCGTGCCAGGGCTCCGTCACCTGCCCGGCCGGGCCGCGCTTCCCGGTGCACCGGCAGAGCCTCGGCACGACGTGGAGGCTCTGCTGGACACTGCTGGCAGGAGCCTGCTGCTCTCCGTGCCTCCCGGCAGCCATTGATGGACGTAGATGGGATCCCCCCGGAGCTGCCTCCTCGTGGCTGAGCAGCCCCAGCTCTCAGCTTCTCCTCCCCACGAGGGGCTACAGGCCTGTCCACGTTCTGGTGTCCACACGTTGTACTCTCTCCAGTACGTCCACGAAAAGAAGAGGCAAAGCATCCTGTAACCGCCTTCCCTGGGCTTTTTCTTTAGGGAGATGCTTCTTCTGATGGAAAGGGCAGCTCCAGCACTTCTCTTCAAGGTGTGCATGTGCTTTCTGTGTGTTATATTTTTGTCTTACCTGGTTTGTACAGTCTTGATGGTTTTGGTTTCCTTGCTGAAGATCAGCAAGGAAAGGTAGAGCAGCCCTCATGACTGCAGGTTGATGGTAGATGGTTTGTCTGTGAACTAATACAAGGGCATGAGAGGAAAAGTTACAGAAACATTTCTTTGCTTAAAGAAGCAAACAGGTTGAGCAACTGTACCATACAACTTCAGGGGAAGCCTTTTTCCCCATTTGTGTTTCCTATCAAGGGAATATTCAGAGTGGAAAAGATTATTCAGAGTGGAAAAGATGTTGGCTCTTCATACTGCTCTCTTTCCAGATACATCTTCTGCCCCTGTGCAGCTCGATGTTTCCCAGGATGCTTACTCAGGCAGCAGCATGCAGGTCTGGTCTGATTACCTCAATGTGCAGCTGCATCCCCGGAGCATCTATGTTATCCAGCAGTACAATCACAATGGGTATGTCTTAGCAGAAGGCTAACAGGCGACAGCCATTTAGTTCAGAATTTGTTATCTAGAACAGGATCTTAATTTTGTCGTCAGGGGAATATTAAGAGAGAGTAGAATAAGAGCTTTTTCTACTTTTTAGGGAGTCTGGTCGTCTAGAAGCCTTTGGACAAGGTGAAAGGCTCCTGCAAGAACATGGCTGCGTAGAGGAGCTGGAAGATCGGTTGCACTTCTATGCTGAAGAGTGTGATTATCTGCAGGTTTGATAGCTTGGTCCAGCGCCCCCCCCCCCCCCTTTCTTTTTAAACAAACTTATTTTAAGATTAAACGGAACCTCATGTCATGTCTCTTTTTTTACACAGGGATTTCAAGTCCTCTGTGACCTACACAGTGGGTTCTCTGGAGTTGGTGCCAAGGTGACAGAACTGCTCTACGATGAGTATTCAGGAAAAGGAATCCTGACCTGGGGCTTGACTCCAGTCATGCATAACATGGGGGTAAGTAACTGGGAAATAAATAAATAAATAAATAAATATGTAAAGCTGTCGTGCCCAATCTGAATTAAATGATCTCATTTGCATATTTAAGAATACATTTGTTGGATTTTTCCCCCCAGGATTCTCAGAAGAACTTTTACAGGCTGATGAACACAGCCCTAGGAATTGTACACCTCTCCAGTCACAGCTCGCTGTTTTGCCCAATGTCACTCAACGGGAGTCTAGGACTCAAGCCACAACCTCCCATTACATTTCCCTACATAAACTATGATGTATGTACTGTGTAGCAGTTTACCTAAAAAATGCTTTCTTAGTAGCTTACAGTGTTTTTTAAGACTTGACACTCAAAATATTTTCTGCAGCTACGTATTTTAGTTCTGTATTTTATAATGGTGCTCTACTAAGCAGAAATGATTTTTCCTGTCAGTAGACCCAATTGCCAACTTACTATTCCCTTTTTATTAACTGTTAAAAAGATTAATGAGTTTCTCTTTTTGGATGCTTCCAGTTACTATACTATTTTAGTTTCTACACAGAAAAAAAAAATACTTTACTGGCTAATAAGCCGTTTTTCCCTTTCTGTTGTATCACTCACTCTTAGCTCCTGTTACGTTATTTGCGTTATTACTGTTAACTTTGAATTATGTGTCAGTCTGTTACAGCTGAAACTAGATTTCTGAAGTATATTAAATACATGCAGAGCTAGTTCTAAGTCAGTAGTCTGCTTGAGGTATGAACAATGCTTCATTCCATTACAGTTTAATCAACTGAACAGAACATGATTTTAACACTATAGGTACTCTAGAGGTGCAGGGTATGCACCTCAAGCCCTGTCCAAGCAAGACAAGAAAACAAGTAACAGACCAGTTGTTAGCCAACAGCTGACACTTACCCAAAATCTTAAATAATTGTTTGGCAAATTGTTTTTTTTATATATAGAGGCCATATTTAAGTTAATTGCTTTTGGTATGTATTTTTAAGGAAGAAAAGAGTTTAACTTGTCCTGTAACAGTTCCATTTGTGTCCTCCATAGGCATCGCTTAACTACCACAGCAGTGCAATTTTGGCAGCAGCACTTGATACACTTACTGTTCCTTATCGACTCTGTTCCTCTCGGGGCTCTATGATGCACCTTGCTGAAACACTTAATTTCTCTGGGAGAAAGGTAAGGGCTTAGAGAACAGCACCCTCTAACTCTTTCAGCTCTACCTGAACTACCGCTGTAAACAAGAGCTGGTGTTACTCTACTTCACGTATATACAGCAATGTAAGCACCTTCTTTATAGGCCAGAGGCCTGTGTCAGAAGCACGGGGAGCATATTACAGACCAGGAGTTATCACCCCCCTCTTCAACTCACAGGTTGCAGCTGCGTGGGCTTCTGTTCCCTTTCCTGCTGTGTATGGCCACTCGCTTGCAGATGTTTTACATAAATACCAGCAGGACCTGCCCTGGAAGCTGCTGTCTTCATGTACAGAGCAAAACGTCAGCTGCTGTTTTGCTCAGTCTGTTGTGCTAAGAGGAATTTGCAAAGAAGGTCACGTCAGGTAATCAGTGTTTGCACTACACTTTTCCTTCAGAACTCTGGCAACTTCTGACAGAAGTTCTTCCAAAATTGCTCTTTCCATTAGGAGTGGCAGTTGAATTAAGATAGGCTTGTGATCTTACGCTGCTAGTTTAATAGCGAAACAACTAAAGAACAGCTAAGTCACCACCATCTCCATTCATCCCCCCCCAAAAAAAAAAAAAAAACATGAATTTTTCTTTGTAACAGCTGTCCAGGAAAGCAGCCTACTTCTCCACTCTGTGCTTTTGAGACAGCTGAGCAAACTCTGCAGCAGCATTTACATGCTGTGTTTCCTGGGGCATTCAGGTTGGTAAGTCTCTTTAGGAAATACCAACTAGAAAGGAAAGACAGAGCTTTGTGTAACTTTATTCAGTTTCTTCTTTACAGCACATTCCACATTCTTGAGGAGCCATGTATGACCCGACCTCCATATCCCCGTTTTTTTTCTCCTCTTCTGACCAGACAAGGCTTCCTCCTGGACAAACCTTCCAGTTATTCTGCAGCAGGTAATGTGTGGTTAAACTTACTTTGTAACAGAGAGAGGGGCAGTAGGGTCTAAGAGAGCTAAAAGTATTGATTTTTTTTTCTCCTTAAAAAGCACTTCTGAGTTAGCAGGGCAAAAAATGAGTTTAAGCGCATTTTTTGCTATGCTGACTTCAAGTAAAGCAACTGCTTATCAAGAGGATCATTAAGTAGAATAGACTAGGGAAACTCAGTTTGATGGCTGTTTTTAAACAAAGACCTCTTTCCCTGCAGCTGTTGAAAGTATCCCTGTATTAACATCCCTGCAGTCTTCATCTGTTCTGCACACGCTCCTCTACAGCTTATACAGGGATCTGCAGAAGCTGAATACTCGACGATTGGCCAGCTTTTTCTCTGCAGGAGTTGAACAGGCTGACTTCCATGAGGCCGTAGAGGCACTAAGAACTCTATCACAATGCTATGAGACAGGTTTTAGAGATGATAAATCTGAAGATGAAACAGATTCAGACTGAGTCATCTTTATTAATGGAGATAGGGGAAGGAAGAATATTCTTCAAGATTGCTTTCAAAATAAAGGAAATGCTGCTTGAAGATAGCCCCTCTGCTCCTTCCTTTTAATTTCACCCTATTACAAAGACTGGCTTAAGTTGTCCCCCTACTTGAAGTTGTGTTGTAAAGGAGGAAAGCTGCTGCTTCTGGTGGTGTTCTCTTTTTTCTAAACTCTGCAAACCCGTGTGCTTTGCATGTTAGGTTAAGACCACACAATAAATACAATTTGAATTCTGTAACTTTCCCATGTATGAGCAACACAAAGGAAAAAATTACAAAAAAATCACGTGTTCCACGTGAAAACAGACGTCTTATGATACAGTATTTACATGTTCTCTGCAAAGGTCTGATGGCTGAAATCTTTGTAACAGACAGAGGTCAGCGTCCACAAACATCACTCCTGTCATTTTGTTTCTGAAGTACCCTGTGTAGATTCTGAAGGATGGTAACGCTTTTTTTTCCTTTAGTTTGACACAGATGGCGAAATGCTGCTTGTCAGAAGTTACCAAGAAAGTAAACCAAAAAAGGTGCCATATTAAGTACCTGCAAAAGCATTTTTTCCTTTATCCACAGCACCTGTCTAGCAGCAAACTGGCAAACAGCTCTCCTGATGCAGTCAGCAGCTTATCAAACGAGGAAACCCTTAGTCATCAGGTTCTTCCTCAGAAAGCAGCAGATCTTTATCTGACAATTGGTCTGTATTACTAGTACTAGTTGCATCCTCCTCGTCTTCAGAGCTCCCATCACAGGATGTATGAAACAGCTTCATCAGTTCTCTGAACCTGTGGGATACCTGAAAAATAAGGGAAATTCAAGACGATTAGTGGCCTGAAAGGTGGTGTGAAATAGTTTCATATTAGGAAATTCAGAGTTATGTAAAAAGCACAATCACATATGTGAGACTCAGGCCTAGAGAGAAAGAGAAATGGAAGTGCACAGGGTTGTTTTCTTTGGAAGAATGACAGATTCCCTGTATTTAAGTAGAAGGCTGACAACCCAAGTACCATCACTGAAATAATTCTGGTACCAAATATAAGGCTAGAATACAATGGTAATGTTGTAAAAAGGACCAAGTCAGGTGTTATATTTTTTGGCTCCACTGCAAGATCCCAGCTTGTTAGCCTTTTAGAAAAAGTTTGAATTTTCCAAACAAAATCTTCATGAATAAGGAAAGCTGTCAGGCACAGGCAAGCACTTAATTCAAGACCACAAAGCCTAAATACTCAGGGAAAGCAATGTAGTTAAGTATCAGTTAATAAATAAGGAAACAATTTCAGTTAACTAAGACACAGCAAGAAGAAACAAGTTTCAAGCAGATGAAGAAATAATCACACTTCAAACTAGGTTAACTAAAATGGCTGTGAAGGAAGACAGCAGTGTTAGAGACCTTTCAAACAAATGAAATTATTGTCAACAGTACAAATCATTTCGGAATAATATAACACCACCACTTTCCACGTGCTGTAGAAAGCCACGTAACATTTGATCAAAATGCACTAGAAATGCAGGTATAATTGCATACTTCTGGGGAAAAAACAGAAAATACGATGCATATTTGATCTACCGTAGAATCTTAAATGTACATGGTGTTGGTTACCTGACAGAAAAGTTTATACCAGAGTCAGTAAAAAGACAAAAAAAAAACAAACAACAAAAAACGGATAGCATACAGCAAACAGAAACTAATCCTTGGCTGGATTTAAAAAGAAGCAAAATTCAGGAATGGAAGCATCAGATACGACGAGTGATTGACCTGTCTCCTGTGAGTAAGGTGGCTTCATGTGAAACCTCCAACTTAAATCCCTGAAAATCACACACTACTGAAAATAACAGCAGCCTGACAGGGACAAACTACTGCATTCCTATACTTCTGTTCTCACTGAGCACGTAGTAGGGCCTACTACCAGACAAGACATCAGACCTGTTGTTGTTTAAACTGACTGAGCTGTTCTTCATAATGAATCGGGTCAATTAAAAAAAAAAAATCTGTTAAGAGACTTGACTATCTTAACAGGCAATAGCTTCTTTCTTTTCAGTAGTCAGGTACACTGAAAATTCAAAAAAAAAAAAGAAGTCTCTGATGGTGCCTATCATTCAACAGGGTTATGACGTGTCACTGCATAGTCATTTCCTCTAAAACTGATCTTCATTAGCAGTCTCTTCAGCAAATTATCGTATAATTTGTCTGAAAAAAATCCATGACTGTGCAGTCAGAATTATTTTCCTTTCATGCATCAAATTTCAAATTGAAAGTTAGGTCTGAGAGGCTAATGCAACAGCCAACCCCAAATCTCCTTCCTTTCCACCCTCTTTTCCTTACTCACTCTAGCAAATGCCGGCATTTCCGCACCAACCCCTTACCTCACTGGCAGTCTTGTTGCCCAATTTCTGTGAGATGGCATGGAAGGTTTCCAGATGGGCTCCTTTCTCCTGACAGGTGGTAAGGATGACTCTGTCAGCTTCCCTACAAGGCAGTACAATGGTTATGAAAGCAACCAAAAATGAGCGTTAACACACTTCAACCATTACAAACCTGAGAGGTTTGTTCCGAAGTAAAGATCTAAAGATCAAACTTAAAAACTTAAATCATGGAACAAGTCCAGCAGACCTGTTAATTTACTAGTACTACCACCACTCACAAGACACATCTCTAAGCAGAGCCACATTTAGCCTGTATATATTTTTCTCATAAGCTTTTTGTGGGAAAAACGTTTCTTTCTTAGCCTGGAGTATTACAATAATTACACTGCCACAAGCAGGCTATACTTCCGATCGGACCAGGATGGCAGTTATGATTGACTGTGGTTAGAGGAAACAAGGCAAGAATATTCAAAGGGAAGCTGCAGAAGACATTAGAACGTGGGAGAAAAAGATGAAAATAAAGAACTCTCTATAAATATCAAAGCCAAACTTTGAACACCAAACAAAGCCAAACACTCAACGCACTGAAGTTGTAAGGTGCAGTTAAGGTAGATATACCTGGTCCAGAGGACAACCTTCTCCCCGGTGGAACTGACTTTGCTGTTCTTGGCGCACACAGTTGCTTCTGTGACTCGCTGCTGTTGCTGCTCCTCTTCCTTCTGCCCCAGGGAGGCAGTAACCACACTATATTCTAGCTCCTCAGAATGCTGATGCACCTGGAAGCAGTTGTTTGCATTTGACTTTAATCTGTTCTCAGGAAAACTTCCAATGCAGCTCGTATCATCTGCTTCCACAACACAATTATTGGGGGACTGTGAGCAGCAGCTCTTACCCAGTGCTGGCTTTCTATCTGGTGTTATCCAGCCTTGCTTTGCTTCAGATTTTCCTTCCACAGGCAAAGGTGATCCTTCAAAGTCTCTCGCACTTAACTTTGAAGCATGACCAAAGATGGCATACTTGTCTGCTGATTCAGAGTGAAGCCCTTCAGTCTGATACACACTGTTTCCAGAAAAGGAACTAGGTCCTGTTAAACCTTTCTCTGTAGCAGAATGAGAAGACAACAGCAGATCTCTGCTCAACTCAAGGGAAGCATTTGCATTTCCTTGATGTTGTTGGTTTAGTCCCTCACTAACACTTCTTGCAGTGCAAGGGCTGCCTTTGGTTTCTTGAGGTAGGTTTTGAGTAGCTTTTTGTAGGTGTGTGCATCCAGGGCCAGTGATAAAAGAATGACTGTCTTTTGTGGTATTCACAATGACACTGACACCTGCTTCTTGAACCTGATTATCAGGCAATGCTGCTTTTTCTGAAGATACATGTCTGTCACAGACAATTCCTCCTTCCACGGGAGATCCTGGTAAGAAACCCATACAAGTTCAGACTAGCTGTTAGTAAGACAAAAACTTCCAGAAGTTTAATTTGCTTATTTTAAAGAGATTTTTGGATTCTAGGGGATAATGCTGAAAATGAGAACACAGTTTGGGAGCAGCTTTGTCATTCTAGCTGCGGTTTACACGTCCTGTACTTCAAAGAATGCACTCTGCAATCAATTTTGTTCACCTTTGTGGCTTACTACAGCCAGGTATGGGGAAATGATGAGCACACGAAAGAGCTTAAGTACGCAGCCCAGAACAAAATTTTCTTAGTTTGAGTTGTTGTGCTAACATGAAAACTAGCAAAACAAATAAAAAGTATCATGGACAGGTAGTACTGGGGATAAGATTAATATGCTGGCAACAGAAGCTTAAATGTATCACTAATTCTAAAAACTGGAGAGTATTTATCTGGTCAGGAAAACTTTTTTCAATGCTCTGGATATATGCATGTTTAAAGCATCTAGAACGGATGAAGACAAGGAAAAAAATGAAAGATTAGAAGTTATCATCTCCATGAATCTCTGTTAGGAAGTTCTATACTTATTTTCACTTATGGGAACCAGTTTGCACAAAAATGATAGTAGCTGTCTGCACACGAGACTTTCACATACCTGACGTGAGAGAGTCCACCTTCCTAGATACGGTTTTTGTTCTGCGCTGGACATCCTCTCCCTCATCTCTGTTTTCCAAGCTTTCTTCTGCAGGTTCCTTAGACATTCCAGAATCCTTCCCTTCAGGCTGAGGACTCGATTCTTGTTGAACAAGGGAAGCAGTCAATTCTTGAGAATCTTTATTTTTATAAAACTTGTTTTCACACACCTGCAAACAAATATATAGGCATGTAATTATAGACACAGCGTACCAATCCAAATCTAACACCTCAGCCTTTCTTCCAAAGCATTACTTGACTCTTAACTAAGCCTTCAATTCGGCAATATGTTTGCATTTAGGAAGTTGAATCTTTATTATTAGGAATAGGTAGAGTTTTCTCCATATAGTTGCCACACAAGCATCTTCCACCAAAAAATACATAATCTTATTTTTAACTCAAACGAACGTCAAAATTGACACTATTTAGCATAGCAAGGAAAGGCAACAGAAAGCAAGAAGGAGATAGACAAGAGAAGGCCAGGTAGGGCAGTCAAGGCTCCAAAGATAACACTACTGGTTATCTTTTATTTTCTTCCCCAACATATTACAGAGATAGGAGGTCCCAGGCTTTACAGATCACAAAAAAACAGTGGGACTCTTGACAGAACTATTCTTCTCACTCACCATTCCAATGACTTGGCCTATCAACTAACCTTACTATTGCAATGGCTGCAGGTCCTCCTTTTGTTTTTCTTTAGCTTGAGGTCGACACTCCCTTCATGGCAGGAACATGAACATTCCTTCATCCCATCTACCCACTCGACCTCCTGGAAACAGACAGACTCCAGCTGATAAATGTGCACAGTACACAAAGATGACAGTCAGGGCAAGGTTAACCCCAAAGGGAGTCAGGAAGGGCTGGAGCAGCACTCTGCATGTACCCTGAGAGAACTAAAACAATTACGCTGCTAGCAAGCAAAGCACAATGGAAACATTTCATTACTTTTCTTAAAATCTTTATAGGCTGTTGTCATGTCTCTATACAGGCATTTATCTTCACAGACATGTTTGCTTAGAGTCCAAATATGTGGACTAGCGAGATATCCCAGGCCCACCTTGTCATTGTTCTGGCCTCCGATCTCTTTACGTTTCTTATTTTTTGAGGCTGTGTGCATCTTGGGTGGTTCATCCTCTTCTTCTACATCTGGCAAAGACACCTCTTCAAACCCATCAAACTAAAAAAACAAAACAAAAATTGCTTATCGTGATAGCTTTTCACATGACCAAACTTCATTTTTCCCACGAATTTCTGAGTATTGAGCTCAGCTCCAGTGCACCACCAGTTCAACTATGTTAGAAGAGACATAAACGCTGTAGACATTTGATAAATTTGATCTAGTCCATCAACAGCTATCCCACCCTGCTATTTCAGTCACTCTGGAGATGCAGCCACAATTTGAGTCCAAGTTGAAACATTTCTATTATCTCTGCTTTTATCTTTTCTGGTCTTGCAAAAAAGATTCCTCCACCTCATATTCCTTCTCTTCTGTCCAGTTGATTTCCTCAAAATCTCCCATGCGGTTGGCCGAGGGACGTAAGTGATCAAAGAAAACTGAGAACTCATCCTGCAAGTGGTCATGTCCTTTCAACAGTTGCCACACTTGGGTCTTCAGCTGAAAGAAAGAAAGAAATTCAGAGAAAACAAGCATTTCATTCCATGTCATCACATTCTTAGAAGGATTTCTTAGGGCAAGCAGAACATCAAGGCTTATTGTAACTCCAACATGGAATTGTATACTTGCATCGTTTCTGCCTCATGAATATTTTGAGATCATTCCATATTCAGCTATCAAATTAGCAAAAAAAATCCCTCCAAAATTCTAGGCAGACTCTACAGAAGGCACTAAGCTAAAATGTCACTGGCAAGGTGATAAAAGCAAGGTGGAGGTAGGAGAGAGGAGACTCAGGCAGGCCAGTTAATTGTAAAGCCTGTTGAGGAGGGCAGCTTCGATTCTCTACCACACCCCATGGAGGGAGATCAGAGCTGGTAAATGCTCATGGTCCCAAAGAGCAGCACATGGGAACAGTGAAGCAAGCTAGCTTATTGTGTTCTCAGGACTTATGAGAGAAAGGAGGTATCTGGAACCCTCATTACCTCTGCAATCTCCTGTGGAAGGCAGTCCACACAACTCTGCAGAACTTTGATTATCTTTTGATGGTGGGCAGGATTTTCAGCAAAACAAATCTCCAGTTGCCTGAGGAACTTCCGGCTTTTTTCAAATGCTTGCTGCTCTTCAAACTGATCAAAAGAAAAAAGATTCACCCCTCACATCCAAAAACGTATTTCCAAGCATCTCTAGTTGGCTTAAACAAACTATTAAAATACCTCTCCTCTTTTGCTATTTGTTTTCCATTTGTATGGATACACACTGCAAAACTAGGAAGAGGTGGAAGATGAGAAATAAATAGCACTTTGTATATCAATACTTCCATGAGCTGTAAAATTTTACTTCAACCACACGCACAAAAGACAGGAAAATTCAGAAGGAATGTAACAGGCAAAAGCCTGTATCTTAAAAAGTGGAAGGCTGATTTCTGAGACAAGGGAACCGTTCCACTTGCTGCATGTTGTCTCTCTTCAGTCAGGTTTAGGATGCAACTTGGAAAGGCTCATTCCCCACAGTTGTATCTGAGTTTTATAACAGACACTAGACACAATTCAAACTAATAAAACAGAAGGTAAGCAACTGATTTACCCTGTTTTTCCTTGCCCTAGGAAGATTTCCTCATTCTTTCATTCCCACAAGCATTGTCATTGTCTGCTTCTTTCATTCTACCTACCAGTCCACACTCCAAAGCTTGTTCTGGTAAAAGGAAGGCAGCGAAATCTGTGAGCAACTGTGGCCAGTCATGCAACAGTTTCTGTAAAGTGAAATAGAGATCCACAGCTGTTCTCTTGTCCATGCTAATCTCAAACTCATAGATAACACGAAGGAAGTCTTCATACTTTCCAGGAACATGCTGCAGTGCTTCACGCACCTGCAAAGAACAAGACCTTTATAGGACTGTCTAACATTCAGAAAGAAAATAAATTAAATCTGGGAATGTCTGATCATTTGTTACCCAGCATTCATATAATGCTTCCAGTTTTGTTGGGCCAAGAAAATCTCTTCCTTAAAGATAAATGCAGATTGCTCACAGGAGAGAAAAGAACCAAATTCAAGACCCAAGAAATTCTGAAATTAAAACTGTCCCAGTGTTGTGGGCTGACCCCAGGCAGCAGCTAAACACCCCCACAGCTTCTCACTCACTCCCTGCCTCCCCAAAACAGGACAGGGGAGAGAATAGGAAGAGCAAAAGCAAGAAATCTCACGGGTCAGAATAAAGACAATTCAGTAAGTGAAGTACCACGAAATGGGGTGCTAAGAAGAAAGGTAACTGCATCCTAGTCAGAATCAGCACCCGCAGTTAGAAATGGCAGTTATGTGGCTCAGGTGGGAGCTGTGATGGTTCACAGTGTGCAATGTTCCTGTTTCTGTGTTACTTATTGGTCTGGCTTACTCTGGTTAGATAGGCTTGTGCAAATGCCAGATCTTTCTGTTCCCGCAGGGGATCTCTCTCCAGGATGTCTTCATCATACAAGAGGAGCAGCTTTGCCGTGTCTTTGCTGGCACGAGTCCGTCCCCTCTTATTTCTGGCTCTGTGGGAACTCCTGCTTTTCCCAGGGGCTTTCACATTCTCTCCTGTGAAGAAGCACAAAACAAGTTGTACATGCACTTACACATTCTCTGGGCTGGCAGACAACTACTCCTCTAGACCAACATTACGATAGAGAATTAGGTTTTCAGACTTAGCCATGAGTTAACTGTTTACATCCTCTTGTATGTGTATGAGCAAAATATCTCTTATTAGTCAGGCTAGCTAACATTTAAAATTGGCTGCTTCCAGCATCTAATGAGAAAAGTCTCTGGATACATCAAGAAACCCATCTTCAACCCTAGCTGCTACTCAACTAGCAGTCTGCTAAAAAAACAGTAGGTAAATATAGTGAATACCAGGGGCAAAACTACAGATGTGATATGAGCATCAGAGCTGGACTTAACACTTGCAAATTAATCTTCTGGCTTATTACTTGCACAAATACAGTTAACATCACAGATAACTAACTGGTGTCAGATAATATGGAATGTGAAATTAAACCCAGACAGAGTTTCCCTATGGTTTTGCTTTTAATGCAGGCAGCAGTTCCCCGTACCCTGCATCAAAAGAAGCCAACAAAACTTACCTGGTGGTATTCTGTGGGCTTCCACCTGTGGGGCCATCTTTGTCAGTGTGAAGGCTGATTTAGGTTCTTCTGACACGTCTCCACAAACTTCTTCATCTTTCTGTAAACTCTCTATTCCTTCCCCTTCCTCCTCCTCCTCCTCCTCCGGCTCAGAATTCTCTTCCTGGGAATTCTCTTCTTCAGAATCTCCTTCTTGGCTTAAGCGTCTCTCTGTTGCAAGCCAAGTAAGTTTTTCCATTGTTTCCTTCAAAAGCAACAACAAAAATCCACATTCTCTTTTAGTGTTTCTTTGAACGTCATTCAGCAACTAGCTCACTCCATTATAAACCTAACAATGCAGAACACCACCACAGATCATCTGACCAGAGGGTTCTAGTAAAGTGACAGAATTCCACAAGAACCAGAACTACCCATTTTTGTATCACACACAAACTTCAGCTCAGAATCGAACATGTAAAAAAGCCTTAAGTTAGAAAGGATTCCTTAATGGTTTTATCTCTTAAAGGCTCGGTGGAACTGAGTGTTGGAAATTAATGCAGTTAAAGTATTTCTTATTAATGAACAGCTTTAGTTGAGAAAGTCCTTACAGATCAGCAGAATTTAAACAGTTTTGCAAGACATTCCTTTCGCTTAGACTTAATCTCAGAAATACTTGGTGTCCAGTTTCTCCAAAACCAGCACAAATATGATAATATATGGTTAACAGTCCAGCTTTCCAATTGGAATCAAATTTTGATTTGCCCGTACGTCACTAAGGTGTTTCACCACACAAATCATTAGCATTTTTTTAAATCTTTGCTTTTACCTGAAGTTCTGGCACTGAAAGAATAGACTCTTCTGAGGCTGATGACATTTCTTCATCCTCATCTTGTGTGAAATCATCAAAGTCATCATCGTCTTCTTCCTCTTGTCCTTCTCTCTCTCCTCCAGCTTCAGGGCCAGCTGGTGTCCCGACAGACTGGCCGTCCATACTGGAAGAATCTTCTGGTCTTCCTAGTGGGCTACTAAATTCTGCTTCAAGATCCACTGTGTATGAATGATTCTTTGGAGACTCACTGCTTAGTTGTGGTCCAGTAACACCACCTGCATCTACCTGCTGTTCATCACGGGGAGATGACTGCAAAGCTCGTCTTTCTTCTCCCTTCTCTTCACACACAGCCTTCTCCTTTTTAATTTCTTTCAGCTCATTTGGACATGAGCAGGCCTCCATGTTCAGCTCCTGGCCAAGACCCAGCATGAATTCCTCCTTCACCTCACCACACAGAAGATCCCTCTTCTGTACTGGATTTACTTCCTTGATAGCATCGTTTGAATCTTCAGGCTCAGTTTTCACCGTTTCATCTGGATCTTCTAAATGAGGTAAAAGGTCCACAGACAACGGCTCTGAAGCATTCTCTTGTCCTTCTACCACTGTCCACCTACAGCAGTCATTCTTATTTACCATCTCCTTACTGCCATTATTTGAAGTGGCAGGATTTGTACTACATTCTTTCATGGGGGAGACAGCTGAGCATGTAGCATACAGCTCCTGGGGTTCAGCCTTGGGCTCCACCGTGGGGTAGGAATTTTTGATGTTTCCAGCAGGGCACGAAGGAACCAGATTCAGTTCTTCATTTTCACCAACGGAAGATGCAGAAAGACCAACACGGTTAGGAGAAACTATCAACGAAGGAATTGAAGAAGTCACTAGAGGCTGATTTAATGGACATGGGAAAGTAGATGGATTTACCAACAAGGTTGTAACTGGAATAGCCTGAGTGCCTCTCCCAACAGTTGTATTTATGGGCTGAATCATGTTGCAACCATTGCCTATATTAACCACTTTCACTGTGGTAGCAGGTACAGTAAGGATGACTGGAGATGGCTGGATCAAAGGAGAAGTCTTTAACAGCGGGGCAGATTTTGTCCCTTTTTTCTTCTGATATCCCTTGCGAACACAAGGTTTGCGTATTTTTGCTCCAGCCAAAGCTGGTAACATCAATTTCGGCTGAAAAGTTATTGGATTTGAAGACACTAATGCTGGTGGTACAGCAGCTGAGAAAGCTTGCCTGGAATCGGGATGTGAAGCAGAGAGCACATTCTGAAATTCCAAGCCATCCCCACTTCCCACCACTGCTGGAACATTCAAAGGCTGCACTCCTGGCACTGTCTGCATAACTGTAGCTGGTTGAATTAACCGAGGAATCTGAACCATAACTTTGCTGGGTGGAGCCTCTGACTGGGATAATTTCATGGTTTTCTGAATGTTAATAGTGTTGGAAATGGGCTGCAGACAAGGACTTGGTCGAATGAGGACAGGCTTCAGAGCTGAAGACCTCTGTCTTCTCCATGCTCTCCTAGAGAATCGATTGGCAAGAGGCTTTAAGGTCAGTACTAGTCCCTTTGGCATGAGTAGAGGGTATTTTTCACCATATTCCGTGTCTGAAGTTTCCTTTTCTGTGCCCAAAAAGACAGATTCTTCATCAGGTGAACCTGGCATCTCCCTCGCATCTTCTGCTAATTGCTTCAATTCCCCCTGAATGGAGGGCAAACTTGCCTAAAGGAAATAAGAGAGTTTTTAGTCCAATCCACAGGTTCTGCCTACCTTCAAACAGCACTGCAGGAAAAAGGCAGTAGCTTGCTTCTAAAAGTAAAACAATTTTTTATTTACTGTTTAACATTCACAAGTTTTACTCCAGAACCTTCAAAGGAATCCAAGTGGCTAAAAGAAACAACAGAACCAAATTGCTTTGTAAGTGTTCCTTCAGTAAATACAAGGCTGTGGGATGGAAACTTCACTGTAATAGTGCCATTAAGAGAACTAGATTTTAGGGCATCTTATTTTTTCCTCAGACACAGACCTCACTGAGTGACCCTCATTGCAGTCACTATGCCTCCAACTTAGTCTTCACTGTGCAAGGAATCTCAGAGAAAGAATCCTTACGAAGTGTGAGACATTCGGGTATAGTAACAGCCACACTGAAGGTGAACATCATCTTACAAAGAAAAACACAAAAAGGGTGATGGAGGGTGACAGAGCACTGGAACAGGCTGCCCAGGGAGGTTGTGAAGTCTCCTTCTCTGGAGATAATCAAGGCCCGTATGGACGCCTATCTGAGCAGCCTGCTCTAAGGAACCTGCTTTGGCAGGGGGGTTGGACTCAATCTCTCGAGGTCCCTTCCAACCCTTACAATTCTGTGATTCTGTGGAAAAAACAAACAAAACAACAACAACAACACAAAAACAAACAAACAAAAAACAACAACAACAAAAAAGGTTTCTTCTTTCCTCTTAAAAGGTTAGGTTTTAAGGATGAACAAACACTTTCTCCTGGCTATAACACAATGGGAAAGACAGCAACACCACTAACCATAATGCATAAGGCATGGGTCAGACTATGTCAATTAACAAATTAATAAGTCAAAAAATAAACACATCAAAACAGTCATTAGAAATACGCCCACGTAGCGTGTACAAGGATGTGCCAAAAAGCAAAAGAAAATCCACAACAACTTCAGCTCCATACTGCAGCTGGGCAGACACACCAGGAGCAGTGTATAATAGGCTGCTAAGTGCTGCTCTTGATAGATTTACTACCTAGACCCAAGATAACAAAGGCTCCCCTGCAATACAATCAGACTACTTTTTGACTTCAGAGCTGTAGCCTACCCAAACAACTCATTCTGAACCTATACTGTAAGAAGGAAATGAAAAAAAAAAAAAAGAAAAATAAAGCTATGCTGGATGAAGAAACAGCAGAAATGGTACCTTTAGCCAAAATGGCAGGCGATGTTCTTCTCTCTCCACAGGTGGTTTCCACTCACTAGGCTGTATTTCCTCACAGCACTTGAAGAGAACAGGCAACTGCTTTGTCTTTTTATAGTACTGTGTGGAGAGAATGCATGGCAAAACAACCATGGTTAGAAAACCTGTCCAAGAACTGCTGGGATGTAGGCTAAGAATTGTGCTCTGTTAAAATTGTTCATATGAACGCTCACTGCCATCTTGGTTTCTCTCAGAAAAAAAGCACGGAGTTCTAGCAGTTGTGCACGTGTACTAGCTTTAAGTTTTTGTTTCTTACTCTCTTTTCGGCAGTGACCATTAGTTATGGAAGATGATGTTTGGCCTGTTGGGCCTGTAGCTTGACTGGAGACAGCACTTTCATTTATGTTTTGCTATTTAAAATTTATTTATACAAATTTGGTTGGATTACTGAAGCTACAGCTGTACCAGGACTGTTTGCAATCAGGTTCTGGATTAGATTACACTAGGCTCTAGGCTGTCAAAATATTAATTAAAATACTTGCAAAGTAAAAATCATATGGTCATTTCCCTGTACTCGACTCTGGTGAGGCCGCACCTCAAGTACTGTGTTCAGTTTTGGGCTCCTCACTGCAAGAAGGACATTGAGGTACTGGAGAGAGTCCAGAGGAGGGCAACGAAGCTGGTGAAGGGTCTGGAGAACAAGTCTTACAAGGAGCGGCTGAGGGAGCTGGGACTGTTCAGCCTGGAGAAGAGGAGGCTCAGGGGCGACCTTATTGCACTCTACAGGTATCTTAAAGGAGGCTGGAGCGAGGTGGTGGTTGGTTTATTCTCCTGCATGCCTGGTGACAGGACGAGGGGGAATGGGCTAAAGTTGCGCCAGGGGAGGTTTAAGATTGGATATTAGGAAAAGCTTCTTGGGTTGGTAGACACTGGAATAGGCTGCCCAGGGAAGCGGTGGAGTCACCATCCCTGGAGGTCTTTAAAAGACGCTTAGATGTAGAGCTTAGGGATATGGTTTTGTGGAGGACTTGTTAGCATTAGGTCAGAGGTTGGACTCGGTGATCTTGGAGGTCTCTTCCAACCTAGACAATTCTGTGATTTTGAAGAAATTGTCACCCTTAATGGAAGGATCACATTTTCTTTGAAGAAAGCATCAGCACATGCACAAAAAGGTCCTTAGAACAAACAGCACATCTCTTTTTGTACAACAAATATGAACCAGATAGACGAATGTGAAAAATACCAATCCATAATCGAAATGCATCACTTACTCTGATTATATTATCAGGGGCTCGATTCATATTGAGATTCTTGATTCGCACTGTCAGCTGGTGGGCAGTTTTTGTTGGCAAGAGATATTTGCTGATCAAAGGCTTTGGAAACTCTGTCCCTTCAAAATGTTTCAGACCTAAAGCTAATAAACTGAAGAAATGGGGGGGGGGGGGGGAAGAAAAATAAAAAAGCAGTCTTTTAGACAGTACTTAAGATTGCTATTTGTATGTGCTGTTCCACAACAGACATTCTTAAAGATTGCATCCTAGAACTTTTCCATATGAAGGAAGTTCATTGGTGTGCATGTTATTCAGCAGTTCTAAGCACCTACTTGTCCTCTGCCTTCGTGAAGATAATCTTGTCCCGGGGAGGGTTAGCTTTCAAGGAACATATTGGCAATAACTCTGGATACATAAAGACTCTCCTTGTTGCCAAAATCCATGCCACTTGCTTTGGCAAACACGGAAATTCATTGGCTGTGTAAAGAATGAACAGATGAGGATAGATACAGGCATAGGCAAATACTGTTATTCACTACTGACTTCTTGAAAACACAGTTTCTTTTATTCCCTTAATTGCAGAAAATGCTACTTCCTCCCTGGTTTTTAGAATTTGCATGTTACTTAGTTTCTGCTTAAATTTAGATCAGGAAAAAGTAAAAGTATTCATACCACTCTTCTTCACAGCTTTGCGAGGGCTCCAGTCAACTTGAACTTGGGCATGAAAATCTTCAATGAGCTGCAGTGCTCCCTTCAAGTTACATGGCTGGAACATTGTTTGAAATTTAGGATAGAATGACTGACGAAGGAGCGTAGAGCTTCGAGCAAAGTTACCAAGCTCACTCTACAAAGTCAGACAGAAAAAAGATGAAAGGTTAAAAACAAGGTTAAGAACACATATGTAAATGCAGTAATGCGACCTGTAAAAGCTGGTGAAGTCACAGGCATAGAAATACATCAGTACAGGTATCTTCTGTCTTATTTTGGACCTCTTAATCTAGGAATAATCTCATTTTTTTAATACTTACTTTTGTCTGATCATATTAATTCACCAACTTTCCGGAATCTATCAAAGTCACAGAATATTCACTAATACAGAATTTTTTGAACTTTGTTTTCAGTGTTTCCAAGCAAACAGTAGAAAACTACAAAGATACGCCACTTCAAAGCACTGTTATTAATCAGCAAAACGTGATTTATTTACTAAAGTACTGAGCATGCTAACAGGAGGCTAACATCATTGTCTTGTTTAGTGGTCTCTCAATTGCATGGGATCAGTCAAACAAATTAAGCTCTCTAAATATCACCAGTGACCAGAAATCATTAAAGCTTGTGTAGCTCTTTTTTAAGACATATCCTTACCAAAAACATCCTAGTGGTACTGGCCTCTGAACTTAAAGCAGGGTTGGAACTTGCAAGAAGATGGATTTGAGTCAGAAGCTGAACATGCTTGAAGAATAAAATCAGACAAATAGGGATTGTCAGCATATCAGTAACACAAGAAACTGGAAAGCTTCAGTATAAAGGTTCAAGAAACATCTCCCAAGCACCACAAAAAAAAATATCAGTCTGACTTCAAAAGAAATCCTTCCAACAATAAAAAACTGAGGGGAAACTTGAATACAAATAGGCAGCATTAAAAATTACTTCTGATATTATAGTTTCTATTCCACAGAGTTGGAACACATCACCAGTTTAAGTCTTGGGGCACATTCCTAGCTTTTATACAAAATCTCACACCATAATGAGCAATACAGAAAGGATTTTTTTTTCTAATGAAATACTCAAGTGTTTCTTCAGAAAGAAATACTTCAGCAATCCCTATATGCGCATGTTCAAACAACATACACCTTGCTTTGCAGCAGAAAGGTTAAAAAGGTCATTTGTTTTACATGTATAACCTAAGATCTTTTTCTTTAGCTTGTGTTTGAGAGATTTGTGTCCTTTCCTTGCTGCGACACACACCACGACATGACACTGTATTGAGTAACAATAGTTAACTGCAGCTTTTTCAATTAATTTCTAAAATGAAACAGCAAGCCGAAGTGATTGCTGTACCACTGGCTTCCCCCTTTCCCATGCTGCAGCAGCATACAGCGAATATTCTATAGCCCAAATGTAATGCTGATAATATTTTATTACCTGCTGCATTTGCTGCTGGAGCCTTTTTCTTTGTGTACAGTCGAGAACAAGGCTTTGGAGCGGCTTCTCGTTATGAGGTTTTGATTTCTCTATCTCTTGTGGTGGCTTGATAGAAGACTTTTTCATTCTCAACTGCTCAAGTTGTTCCTTCACTGTCCGGTGTTGTTCATTCAGTAAATTGGCCAGAGGCTCTTCAAATCTGTTTGAGACCATATATATATATATATATATATATATATATATATATATATATAGCATAGGACCTAATGACTATTCCTATTCTATTAGAATATTTTATTTTGTCAAGTTGAAATATTCTGTCAAAGTGTTGAGTAGTATGGAGAGAGTAGTTCTTAAACCGTACATCCCCGTAACACTGATTTAGTTTTGGGATGCAATGCCAAAACTATTCCACTTAACCTATATTCCAAGCAATGCCAAAACTATTCCACTTAACCTATATTCCAAGCACAGCTAACACTCTTGTTCACTGTTCTCAGTAGTGCTCCATGTTTGTTGTACTCAAGCACTCAGACACGCTCCAGAGCAGCCAGGAACTAACAATCTCTAACACAATATACCCAACCCTATTTAAATTATAGCATTAGGCAAGGTCCAAACCCAAGGTGTTATGGGTGGCATATTACCATAATTATCTCCAGAAACATCACACACTGACTCAAATGCTATTACTTTTTCTTCTTCATTTTTCACTTTTTTTTTTTTTTTAAAGGTTTTGCCCAGCTTTATACAGACTATTCAACTGCACATCTGATCACACGATAGTAAAAGTTACTTCTTTAGCAGAAAAGGGAATGTATGTATTTCTGTTCTTTTCAAAGCTAACTTTATGCATCCCCCCTGGCCTTATAGTGTAATTAAAATACATATTTTATTTTGTTTTGTTATTCAGTCAGTATTCTGATTTGTTAGTTATCAGCTTTACTTTTGTAACAGGCCTGAAGTTGATTACAATGAAGATGTTCCAAGATGCATCTAATGTAAGATATCATAAAAACAATCAACTCAGGAAACAGGTATTTTGCCACAAAACATACTTAAACTTCAAGAGTTCTCTACACAGATAAAATTGGGGAAGAAAAAATTAGGAGGAACGGCATACAAAAGAAGTAAGTATAAACTAGTCATCACCAAAAACAAGTGCATACAGATTGTAAGAGACAGCATGAAGTTTCCCTGCTTTTAGTCTGTAGCTGGTTTAAGATTTGCTGCACTCTCCTCTGGTACTGCTCATCCAGAGGGAGTATCAAGAAATTCCAGCTGTCATTTTAGCTCCTTTCCCAAACAGATACAGCTTGATCTTAAGGTGATCTGCCCCATAAATAAGGAGACACCATTCTTATCATAGTTCACCTTTAGACAATTTCTGTAATTTCTTAAATAGGCTTTTATTATTATCTAGAAAGTAATGCTTTAAAGTCTTTTCTCTCTGAGGTGCTACATCACGTATAACCCGTATCAAAAATCATCAGAAGTTAATTTCTGAATTTTATAGTTGTTTCAGACCTAGGCCTCAGCAATTGTATGTAGCTCTCTTCCTTTGGAAATGCTACTATTATATTCAAGTTCTTTGCTTAAAAGACAAGATGATACGCTTGGTCAAACTAGTTCCTCAGGAGTCTCTTATAATCAAAAAAATGTAAGGGCAGTAACTGAACTTTACCCATCAACCCTCTCCCCCCAACAATCGCTTTGATTCGTTGTGTCATTGTAAATCATGTAATATACTACTCCAATAACTATTGTTTTATTGTTTAACAGCTGAGGCAAGTGTCTTAAAAGCTTGCCAAGCCATTTTCCCAGGAGAATTAGTGTAATAAAGGGGTTATATATGGAAGGCCTTCAGATAAAATGGATGATACCCTTTAAAGCAGTAGCCTTTTCTCAAAAGGCATTATCTCCTTAGGGGATGGCATAGTACCTGCAGGTGACCAAAGGCTTTTTACCATAAGAGAATTATTAATATTTAGATTAATATTTAGTTTTATGACAACTATTAAATGATCCTACCTAAGCGCCTGTGGTGTATTAAAATTTGGCCGTGACTCTGTAACGTTATCGTCATCTTCTGGACCTTCATCTTCCATGTTTGAGAAACCCATCTCATCCTGAAACTGACAACACATGTAGTAACAGTCAGAAAAAAGAAAGCTCAACAAGTACATTTACTACAAAGTGTCTTTAGTTAAAGTTCACAATGATCCTCTTAGCACATACATTCATCTCTACAGGAATTTATGGAAGTTCCTACGTAAGTTCCATCCCAACGGTAAAAATTACACTTTTATGGTAGAGTCCTGTTCAGCACTGAACAAAGGCCCCCCTTACGGCTTTAGTGATTTCATGCCAGATCTGAGAAAGATCTATTACTCTTCAGCGCTATACCCAATTTATCACTTACTGTCTCAAACAGCTCCTCCATCAGTTCATTCACTTCCTTTTCTGCAAGTAAAATTAAAAAGAAAAATGAAGATTCCTCTTGGAAGAAACACTCATCAATCCTGTCATAATCTCAAGCCAGTTAAGGAATCCCCCTCTTGCAAAGGGTAACCCTCCTCTTGTAAACAGAGGTCCAAGAAGGAAGAGCCTCTGATATATGCAGAATGGTTGAGGTTGGAAGAGACCTCTGGCTCCATCTGGTTCAACTGCCTTCCTCAACCAGTCACCCATGTCCACTTGCAACATCCAGGCTGCTTCTGAAAAATCTCCAAGTGTTCAATCACCTGCACAGTGTAAAAGCGTTTCCTGATGCTCAGACAGAACCTCCTGCATTTCACTTTGTGCCCATTGCTTCTTGTCCTGTTGTTGGGCACCACTAAAGCAAGCCTGCTCTGTCTGCTCTGCACTTTCCCTTCAGGTATTTATGGACATTGGTGAGATCCCCCTTAATCCTCCTCTAGGCTGAACAGCTCCAGCTCTCAACCCTTCCCATATTTGAGATGCTCTAGAATCCTTAATCATCTTTGTTGATGAGAGATGAGAGATTACATGTCTCTCTTGTAATAGGGAGCCCAGAACTGGAACATGTACTCTCTGTGTGGCCTCACCAGTGCTGAGTAGAGGGAAAAGATCATCTCCCTCAACCTACTGGCAACACTCCTCCTAAGGCAGCCCAAGATACCATTAGCTTTATCTGCAGCAAGGACACGCTGCTGGCTCACATTATGTTATACCCCTTTTTATTGCTGGGCCCCAAAAAAATTGGGGAGACTGTTTTTAATCACAAATATTTTGGAAAAACTGAATTAAAAAAAATAATTTTAAAACAAAGTTAATCTGCAGTGAGACCTAAAATAAATATGCTTTATTGAGAACACAATAAATGATACACTCTTTAAACTGTAACTCAAAGATTGCAATGACTCGAAGAAAATTTCATTGCACTCAAAACATATGGCAGGCATTCACTTTCCGATTTGCTTGCAGCTTTATGAAAGACTGCACTATCTAAAAATTATTCTTCATTCTTTGCTATACAGTAAAATACATCTGATAGCACAGCAGCTCTGGCTAGATACTTTCACGTATTCACAGAAAGCCAGTTCTGCATGGAAAAGGTGTTCAGTATGCAAAGTGTGTTTTTTTATTTAATTTTTTTTTACTTATTAGCATACACTGCAAAGCCTTTGCAACAAAACATTTTTCAAAATAAATTACTAATCCTAATGAGAAAGGAAGTGGGATTCCCAAAGGACTTACTGGTAATTCTCACCGCACGATCATTTCTGAAGTCTTCTGTATCTGGTTCATCCAGATCTTCCAGGAAGTTGTACTCAGGGTCGTCATCATCATCTAATTCATCTAACAGGAAGCACGTTTTGAAACATCATTACCCTCCCCCAAGACCAAACAGTAGCCAGGAAGAAAAGCACTTAGTTTATTGTCTGATCTTACACAAAGAGGGCCAGGATTACTGCTTGAAATTAACTGTTTATTTTTATGGAAGCAACATCAAGTCCATCCTCTTTTCTAACTAAGCTACTAACCACCTTTATTCTTAGTCATTCCCCTTTAGAAAAGTTAGATTTGTTCTGTATGACTTGAGTTTCAGCTAAAATTAGAAAGAATGAAATATTGCAATACATTGGAAGAGTATTCCAATTTTTGTTTTACAGTCAATTGTACAACTCTGTGTAACCTGTAAATCCAGAACAAAAGAAAGTCAAGCCCAGAACTGTTGTCTCTCTTCAAGAACAAATTATTATTTTTTTTTTCCTACCATAACAGGTCATGTCCCTGCAAAGGAGCATGGTACATTCAGATTCAGGCATACCTTTGCTGCCAGCTTCATGACACAGCACGATGCATTAAGGACTGAACAACACAGCTTTCATTTATGGTTGCCAGTTACTGCATGCGCTGTCTAGTTAATATTTAAAGTGAGGGTTTTTAACTTCAGGTGTCTCAAGTGTCCATGCAGAAGATGAGGAAAACTGACTGCGTGCAAAACACAAGCGTATTGCTAAACAAGATAAGGGATGCACCCAAGAAAATCACAAGCAACAGGAAGAGAAAGTAGACAAGAATAGGAGGAAAAACCTCCAGGATCCCACTGTTCCAATGAGCAACAATGTGTTGTATGTACCTTCATTCTCCACATCATCATTCATGAGCCCTCCAAGCCACCTTTTCCATTCTTCATCATCTGCAGTATTGGGATCATACATATCAGGCGTGATATCTGGGGCTCGGAGTTCAGCCTCCAGTTGACCAAGAGGAACATCCTTCAGTGGTCTCTTTGATCGGGTTCTGAAGGCAATGAGGCTGTCTTCCAGAGACTGAAACATGAAGGAAAAGCACAACGGAATTAGAGTTTCTCTGCTTTCCTCACAGCTTCTTTAGCAGTAGGATTTTCATCAGAGCAAAAAGAATCCACTATCAAAAATATTAGATTCTTGCCACAAATAATTGTTTATTTTGGTATTCCAAAAAAGCCAACCTTTCATTATTCGTGCTATTAAATTATTATTCTTTATGAATATATTATTGTTCACTTATTTGGTGCTAAACTTTTATCCCCCCCTTGCAATATTTGCCCCCTTCACGTCCATTTTACTCTGTTGCCCAGTTTCCACTATCTGTAATTAACCTGAAGCTACAGTACAGGACTCTTTCTTTACAACTCCTCACCCTTGTGCAGTAGAACAGATCAGTAATATTTTTCTCATTACCAATATGAAATAACAGTTGCCTTTGCAACCGAGCTTCTTTGCGTGTTCATAGCGTTCCTGCCTGCAAAATACAACCAAAGTGACCGTTTCCTTTTAAAAGGAAAGGTATTTTTCTTATGTAAATGCCATGGAATTACAGTTAACGGTAAAAACAATGTAACTGAGAAGCCTATGAGCATAAAGTGTAGTTATGATCCAATAAATTAAAAGTACGTGTCACTGACAGCCCTGTACTAATAGCTACCTCTATTCTCACACAGAGCTTGCATGCTACCCACTAAGCAGATTAATCTTATTTAAATTTAAAAAAAGAGAGCAGAATGAAATTTTAACTCAAACTGAAAAAATACCACTGTAGCATTCCAAAACACAGTACCTGGTAGGAATCCATGCATACTGGGCTTGAAGCCAGTTCTTCATCCACCGCATGCAGCTTCTCCATGAATGTGCTGTCTTTGCTTTGCTTTGGTTTAGGAGGTGGTGGAGGTCCCATGGGAACTACTTCAGCACTAATATGTCTAACAACAGGTGCAGTAACCTTCTCCACCTAATTAGAAAGGCCTTTGTGTTATAAAGTTTTATTTACAGCAGATTTCCAAGGACAGAATAAGTCTTCTTTTTGTTATTTTCAGTTTGACCACAAGCTAGCAAAATAGAAGTGAGAGAAATGCTTCATAGAAATGAGAGAAATGCTTCACAGAAGGAAACAGATTCGTATTACGCTCACTTTGATTTTCAGAAAATACAAATTCAATATTTAATGAACTTTCAGGAAAGGAGACATTTGGAAATGGTCAAATGCCGGAAAGTTTCAGCATTCAGATTTATCATCTCTAGCTATGCCAGTATTTGTGGCACACACCCAACCTTCCCCAAAACAGTCCCACAGTGAGTAAACTTGGAAATATCAGTACATTATTATTATTTCTTTGATTCCAATGCCAATGGTCAGTTCTCACAGTTGCTTTCCGATTCTTGTCTGGTGATACTCACTCCCTGTCAGCTCCTATCACACTGCATATTCTTTCCACGGATCTGATAGTGCATACAATCACTACAAATACTTTCATGCTTTTATGAATATCATCATGTCCTCCTGAGCCAAGCATAGAAAACATTTCTCCCTCAAAAATAATCAGAAAAATAAACATTATCTGAAAAAGAAGCAGATTGTTTCCATTCGTAGTGCTCTTTTAAGGATTTGCATTTATTTTTGACTAAGCTTTTTCTGCAAAGGATGAACCTAACTGCTTATGCAGGAACCATTGCAGTGGGACCCCAAATCTATGTAGCACCTGTAATGCCACTACAACTTAAAACAACAGCATATATTTTTGCTTTCTTACTAATAATTTAGGAATAATGACTGAAGATTGCTTTCTTTAGAAACAAAAACTTCCTTGCAAGCTTACCTCACAGAGCATCCCTCCCTCTTCATCAGATGATCGCCTTGTCCTAGATCGTTTTGCTCCCCGAGGAGAAGAAGCAGTGCTCTCTACATCACTTTCCAGTAAGCTCTATAGTGTCAGAGATAGAGAACGCAACCAATCAATCATGCTACAATCAAGACCTGCTTCAGCTAATATTCCAAAGACACTTCTTTACCCAAATAATACAGCATTGAAGAAAGATTACTAGAAACTCTGGGGTGATTTACAATCATTCATGTGTTAAAACAGAGCATTCTGTGGCCTTAAATGTGCAAACTCCATGCTGAACAGATCTTTGTACAAGTTATGTTTACCTCTTCTGCAGTCTCATCTTCATCCTCATCATCAGGCTGGTATTCCTCATCAGATGAATCGTCTTCTTCAAGAGGAATGTCCACAAACTGAGGAGGCTGCAACAGAACAGAAGAAAGGTGACAACTTTTTACTGGCAAGATAGAGCATTGCACTCTAATGGTACACTATGTGATCAAATATATGCAACAGCTGAGGAAATACAATGAAGCTCACAAAGGAAGGAGACTACAGAAAGAGGCTGAAGAAACCAAATATATTACTAAAGTAAGATTGGTAAAGCAAATTAAGTGGCATGAAAAGGTACGAGAACAAATGATTTATCATTTATACAATGGAAACATTATATAAGCAGACACTATCTCAAGGACACATTTCTGTTACTTGAATGGCCATTAATTCCTGCTGCTGAATTCCCTCTACACCTAAATTATAAGTCTTTTGAGGCAGGCAGGTCTTAGGCCAAAAACTGAGATCCAAGCCACATTTCCTGGCAGTCCTAAAGTATGTGTAACGATCTCAAGGAGCAGGAACTCACAGCATGAGACCTGAGCAGCAGCATTCACTATCAGGTGAATGCTACATCCAGGTAGAAGCTGCTGCAGTACCAAAATGGGGAGCTGGACCAAGTAAAAGAGAAGACCCCTTCCTCTGGCATGCCATCATTCCTTTGTGTTCTGTGGTTCCCCTGCAGACAGCTCTTTTGGGTTCTCTGCATGCTTCTACTTCAGCTGCCTTGTCCTTCCCTACATTTCCTTCCCATTTGCAATGCTGGTCGCTGACACTCCCAACGTGCTAGAGGCAAGTCTGTTCCAGCCCACCATTACGATTTACTGCTAAGCAGGGTGTCTTTAGCACAGACTCCAGTTTCCCAGCAGTAGTTCACTTACCTTTACCTCATTTGCCTTCTTAATTGGAGAAATATTCCACGTTGGAATCACCTAAAGATAGCAAAAACATTTTAACTCTCTGAAAAGCATGCTTTTGCACGGCTTAGATAACCGATTTTATCAAATAAGTACTTGAGCTTGAGATCTTATGCTCCAAAGTAGCTACGTAACAGACTTTGAACAAATGTTTTATAAACCACCCATGTGATCTCTACAGGCAGTAACTTTAATATAACAGATACTGTCCATTCACTGCATTTTCTAACTCTGTCCTGTTTCTATTCTGCTCATCTGATTTTTTTTACTTTGTTGTATCAAAAAAAAAATATATGCACAGAACTCACCTTTTCATTTTAAGAATATGAAAAGCATGCATGACACTTCTAAGAGAAGTCCCAACAATCAAAGCCATTAGGGTAGGGGAAGGGTGCGATAATGAAAGCAGATGAGCTACTTACCACTCCTTTCTCCACAACTTCCTTCAGTTTGGAACGAGTCATTTTGGGTTCCTGAGAGTTTGAAACAGAAAACCACAACCTGCTCAGCTATTTTTCTTAACCACAACCTTTTCCCCAGCAACTGTTTACAAAAGCTTCTTCTCATTTTTGAATTCATTATCTTTAAGACATCATCAATGACATGAACAATAACCCCTGATAATTCCGTTTCATGATTTACACTCAGACACGACTCACTTCATGTAGGTGCCAAATCTGGTTGTGAAGTGTAAATTATACTACCTATTCTCTTCCTACCACATCATCTAACACAGACCAAGAAGGTAGACTGGTAAAGGAATCATCATTTGAATAGACAAAAACTGTGGGAAAAAAAAAAAAAGTTTTTTTACTTACAAACAAAGGTATATCTTCTGTTTCACTGATGGCTGCTTTCATCATGGCAACCACATGCTCATTTGTGATCACTTCCTGCAGGAAGCACACAAATTTTAAAAAAAGTCTCCTTTACATTCTGTTTGTTAAAAAGAAGCAGACATAATGTTGAAATAAAACAGTCAGAACCATGATGGAGATATAGTGAATGTACAATAAATGTTGCAATTATGCTGTGAAAAAGACTATTCGGTGATCTGACAAGGAAATATAAAGCGAGCACAGCAGTGATAAAAACATTTGCACTGCATTCTCTGTGAACACTCCAAAGAGGAAACTAACAGCAGAAGGAAAGAAAATGGTGTAAAATAAAAGTCCACACTGGCTTCCCTTCCCTCCTGTCACACAGCCAATTTACAATTTTACAATGTGCTGGTCCTATCCACGTAAGACACACAGCTGCAACAGAAAACCTAAATCCTTAAGGTCCCACGGGCTCGCAAAATAGTAAGGGTCTAACTTTCTAGGGAAAGTATCTAATGATTTGCTCTTTGAAACATCGTGCTGTATCATTTCAGAGAACACTGGATATATTTGGAAAAAAAAAAAAAAGTGAAGGCCTAGGAGACCTAGTATCACTGACCACATTTTCAGAATGCCACCACGAGGTTCCAGGGAAGGTAGGCACCTGTGAGATGTTTACGGCTCTTCAACGGTGCCACATGACAAAGAAATTAACTTATGGCACTTGCACAAAACCTGAAAGAAGGGTCATGTCAGTCTCCCGTTTGTTTTCCACATGGATTGCAAAACATCAGCTGGACTAGAACAGCACTAGATGGAGAAAAGAAATGCACAATTTTTGATCCTGGGGATAACAAATAGCATTCCTCTCCAGACACTGCTCATGGGACAAACTGAAAGACACACAACTGACATACGTATAAACCTGGAACCAGAAGCATGAATTTTAGTTCAATCACTAGTGAATTCAGTTCACTCCTACTACTTCTATTAGGGTACAGTAAAACAGACCCATCTGTCAGTAAGTGGAAGTCAGGGACCGATACCCACTAATAAAGCCAGATAACTTGTACGTACATAACTTGGACATTTGCCATATTAAGCACACTCACATGTAGGATGTTTCGCACATTGACAACCGTCAGGTTATGCTGCTTAGCACCATCTTCTAAGGTGCGATCAAGGGTATCATCCAATTTGATGTCGCAAGACAGAGAGCCCTCCTCTTCTTGACTTTTCCCTTCCCTTTTCCGTTTGTTTGCTTTCCTCCTCCTCTTTCTTCTCTCAATATCTTCTCCATCTTGCTCCTCTGAAAATTAACAATGAAAATTAAAATCTAAAAACTCAGATAATTCACATCCAGCACATTCAAACAGTATGAGTTGTTTTTTTAAAAAAATTTAAAAAAATAGAATTATGTAGATTCTAAAGTGACAACAGCTTGCCAACAGCCAATAATTAAATCTTCCTAATAGAAACGGCCATAAGAGCTAGAAGCAGTGTTTCTGAACAAAGGATTCAAGTTCTGTAGGACCTGAGCGAGTCACACTAGTCAAGCAAAAAAAAGGTTATGTAACTGACATCTCTACTGAGCTGATTTTAAAGAATAGTCTCAGCACCCCTTCTACACTTTTCCAGAAGGAGCTGTTTTAAGTATGTGGTCAAGATTAAAACAACAGCAAAACTACAGGCCCAATGCAGCAAGACTTAAAACGTTTCCCAGGCAGTGCTGCTTTGCTGATTCAGGGAAAGGAAAGGAATCAGAACTTCCTCTGAAGGAAAACAGACTTTTTAGTAACTGAAATAGAGATCAACTCCAGCAAGTTTCACTTGAATACCAGTGGTTTTGTGAATTCAGAACACATAATTAAAGTGAAATTTCAGAATACATGATAAAAGCTTCAAAACACATTGCACTTGAACAGCCCCCAACATGGCACTCATGTTCCTTGTCTACCATACCAGGTCACAGGTCTGCTCCTTGCACAAAGCTAACCCAATGGAACAAACAGCCCCAAACTCATTTTCCTCGTAAGTCTGCTGGGGACGCTCACCAGTTCTGGTGTTCTTCAATGGCTTCATCGTGGTAGTATTTCTAACAGCCACCTGCAAAGAACTTCTCACTGGAGACTCCTGCGCTGCAGATTGGTCGTCAGTCAGATACGGATCTCTCTGCAAATTTACTTCCACCTCTGTATACAGCTTAGGAGTTTTCCCTGTAAACAGTATACACCAGGTTGTAGTCAGATACACCATATGGACACAGATGAGCAAAGTTAAAGGGCTGCTACATTACAAAAATTCATCCTGACCCATTTAAATCTGTTAAACCAACTGCACAAGTCATGCTCCCTCACCCAGTTCGTGAAAGAGATCCAAGTACATTGAACACTTCAACAGCAGGAGTCCCATGTTACTATCCTCCAGAAACAAATCCGGGTGAAGCAATCCTCACCTCCAGCTATTTCAGTCTCGCTACCTGCATTATCAGTTTTGCACAGCTGTGCTCAAAACCATCCCTGTCAAATGACCTAACCACCAAAAAATAGTGATTTCTTTAAAGTGTAGTTGCATTCCCTGTTGAATAAACAGGGCTGCAACAACACAAGGTAACAGCTAGGGGCAAGAACTCCTTCCCCCAGTCAGAACAGCCTAGTTCACTGCAACCTTAGCATGCACTTTCGTTGTTACCCCGGGCTAATTTCAGACTGTACTGCTGCTGAGAGGTCCAGTGACGTCCCTTCCCACTCCCCTTCTGCAGTTCTGGAAGCTAGGCAGGCCTGGATAGCAACTGTAAACTGACCACTTTTCCACCACAAACTCAGCTTTCAGTCAAATCAGCAAGCTAAATCACAGCAGCATAAGAAGCAGAGATAATGCTTCTCACAAGCGAATAAGGAAGCACTGTACTTTTTTGCTGCAGCCTGTAGTTTGATGAATATAAAAAGTAGCTGAAACCTAAGATTTCTTGAAAACCTCCAGCCAGTATGAAAACAATTAGTCTTCTAATAAAACCAGCTCTCCCACCACACAGCGTTTCCTGCTTTGTGCCCACACAGGTATTTGTATAGTCACACACTAAATCAGATCAGGTGGTTTAACCACACGGAGAGGAAAAAACAACACCTCCCCCCCCCCTTTTTTTTTTTCTAAATCAATTTGAACTCAGAGACAAAGATGTATGCCAGGAAAAGAAAAAGATGAGTACAACACGCAGTTTGGAAAGACAGGACCACCACTTATGTGAGCAGACAAAGAAGATATGAGCTACAAAGTGAGCGTCATTTTGATCACAAACACCTCACCTCTTACACAAGTTCACACATCACAGTTTCACTGAGTAAACCTCTGAGCAAGCAAGGGTTAATGTGGCCTTTTTCCATCAACTTCCAGAACACCTCTTTCCACAGCAAATTTGTAACTTTGTTAACACAGGTCCTACTTCAATGGCTCTCCTAAGGGGTCACAGTAGAGTCCCACACAAGTGCCACTCTAGACTACATCTTCTGAGAATTAAAACAAGGGTGGATTAAAAAATAAAAATAAAAAATGGGGCTTTTAGAAGAAGCAGCTTGTACTTTTACCAGTCTTCACACCTCACTAGCAAATCACCACTTTTGAAAAATTAAATGCCAAACAATTGTTTCAGATCAAAGCTTGAATTTACAAAGACTTGTGAAAGGCCAGCTGAAAGTCAAATACCCTGCACAATGGAATATTTTTTAATGAAAGTTATAATTAGGACTGATCACTACACACGGTCCACAGAAGATTAAACACAAAGATTAGACCAGGAAAATGCGTGTAAAGACTGTAAAATTGGGTACTTGAGAAATCTGAAAGAAGCTACTTCAAAAGCGTGCAGTGTTTGGCAGTGCTCCTTAAGTTCTCCATTTGTTTCCTAAGATTTTGAGGGAGGGGAAAAAAAAAAAAAAAAAAAAATTAAACTGGAATGCCTTCTAACCTATACCACTTCAAAATCAATTAAAAAAAAAAAAAAAAAAGAGAGAGAGAAAAGGAGAACAAAACCAAACAGCAGAGAAGGTTACGAACGCCTCCCGTGGCTCAACTCACCCTCACGGCAACAACGTCGATGAGGTTCCCTCAGTGCCCCCTCTCCCAGGGGAGCTCTTCGCAGCCCTCCGGCAGCACAAGCCCCTTGCCTCGAGTGTTTACACCCGATAGAACCGGCGGGATCCCAACGCACACATTTACCTTCTCTGCTCCCTTCCAGGTTTTTAACGTCTTCGGCGAGCTCTGCGGCAGAGCACGGATCCTTCGCGCCCGGGCGGCCGTCGGCGCTTTCCTGACTGGAACCCGGGGCCGTCTTCGCGAGGAGCCTTTTTCCGCCTTTGAGGAAAGCCTCCCCGGGTCCCCTCCACGAGCCCGGGCCCGGGGGCGGCCCGGCGGCCCAGCCCGCCGCCGGTTTCACGGGGGAGCTGCCGTCGACAGCGCCCGCCACCGAGACGCCTCCGGGCGGCTCCCCGTCCTCCCCGGCGCCGCCCCGCTCCCGCGGGCTCTGCAGCCCCGTGACCACCGCTCTCCTCTTCTTGCAGGGCAACATTTTCAGCGAGAGCGACATCTCGGTGCCCACCTAGAAGACAGCAAAGCGGCTGGCCGCGGGGCCGCCGGCCGGACCCCACCGCCCCGTCCCGTCCCGCTCCGCTCAGGAAGCGGAAGCGCCCGTCGGGGCCGCGCGCAGGCGCCACGCCGCCATGTTGGGGTGCTGAGGGAGCGGCCGCCATGTTGGCGGAGCGCGGGCCGCCAGCCGCGCCGTGACGACCGCGGGGGACCGCAGGCGTGGGGGGGAGGGAAATGAGGGGCGCCGCCATCTTTACGGGGCGGCTGTATGGTGACAGAGCCTCGCTCCCCGCCTGAGCCTCGCCCCCGCCTCGCGGGGCTGCGCCGTGTGGGGAGAACCGAGCCGCAGCTCCCGAGCGCTGCAGCACTCTCGGAAGCGGCCCCTTCTGTCCCGGGAGCAGAAGCGCTGCCTCCGCAGACCCCGCACCGCTGCCCCCAGGGCCTCGCCTCTGCCAGCGCCCCGTCCCCGCCACCACCGCCCGCCCGGCTCTGCGCCCGGAGCGCCGCCACTTGCCGAGTCACCGCCGGGCGGCTCCGGGGCGGGGCGAAGCGGCGCGGGTGGGGGGGGGAGGCGGTCCCGGGGCCGGGCGGGGCGTGCGCTGCATCGGGACCAGTCGGCAGCTCCTGCATCCCGGGCGAGGAGCATCCTCCGGGCGGGGGCCGGTACCGCGGCGCCTCCGCACCGGGTTCCGCATTTCGGTTGCTCCGGCTTATTCCGGACCATGGCGGAGATCACCACCGTGCACCCCAGCTTCGGTGAGTGGGGCCGGGCCGCGCGGAGAGCCCCGGTCCTCCGATTCCACCCCCCCCCCCCCCCCCCCCGCCAGTGCTGAGGCAAGCCCTGCCTGGTGCCACCGCCACCCCCCCGCCACACAGCGACGGCCCCGGCAGCTGCCAACACCCACCGGCAGCTGGGGCCGCGCCAGGGCTCGCCCCCGCCGCCGAGAGGATGCGAACGGAGCTGGAAGAGCCCGGGTGGGAGGAGCGGGAGCCCCGCGGCTCGGCCCGGCCGCCGGTACCGTAATGCCTGGGCCCGGCCGCGCCCCAGCCTTTGTTTGCGCCTCCCCGCGGGCCGTCGGGGGCCGCGGGAGCGGCCGCGGGCCCGTCAAGGCGGTGCCCGCCGGGGGCGGGGGGGGGGGGGGGGGGGTGGCGGGGACGGCGCGGGAGGGTCCCCCAGGCGGGGGCGGCGGCAGCCTCCGGCCGAGCGAGGCCCCCCGGGGCTGTGGGGACGCGTCGGCGGCGATGAGGAAGGGGTCGGGCAGCCCTGCGAAATCATCTCACGCGAGACGGCTCCGAAGTGCCTCTTCACGGCCACGGTTGGGCTCCGGCGTGCTCACGTGAGGTGTTCTGGTCGGCTGGGCCACCAGCAGCACCATCTTCCTGACTCCTGACAAACCTGTAAGGTGCTTATGCTGTCCCCACAGGGCCTGGTAATACAGCAGTTGGGGTGTACGTCAGGTTGGTTTCTCCAGCCTTGAAAATTCAAATTGCTGCCTCTTTCTGTCCTCCAGCGATTGACTGACCTTCCCTTCCAGCTGTAAGGCCCAAGAGTTAAAGCACGGACACTACGTTTCCTTTAAATTCTAAAACACTTTATAATAATACTAATCCATGCTATACCATTTATCAAATATATGCATTTACCTTTTGCATCTGGAACCTGAGAGCCTCCTACTGTCATAATTCAACTGCTGTCCACCAGTGGCCATTAGGGTATAATCAGCAAACACCAGTATTAAAAAGAAGTTTTCAATGATTTTTCATTAATTGAAAACATCATTCTATATCCCCAAAATTTAGTTTGTATTTCATTTAAATCTTAGCATCACATCAGAACAAAGATCTCTTTACAAATTTTGAATTTAAAAGTTGTTTTTGAGAGAGGAGACCAAATAGGCTGCTGTGTTATTTACAACGGACATTCAAAACACTATTCTGTGCAGAAACTTGCAAAAGCTTCACTAAAGTATTTTTTAGGTAGCTTTGTATCTGTGCAGCTTAAAACTGTAAGGAATTACAGAAACAGAAATCATGAATGTATGGAAAGATATGTAAAATAGGAGTCTTCAGCCAGGAAAAGAGAGGTGCCACAAGAAGCACAGAGCAAGTAGGGAATGATCATTTCTTACTTTCTTTCAATACAAGAACAGGTGTCAAACAAAGTGAGGTGAGGTGGACTCAAAGCAGTTGATTTTTCAGGTCACATCATTAAGCTGAGGAACTCTTTGCCACAAGGCATTATAGGTGCCAAATTAAGGGGTTCGGACATTTTGATGGAAGACAAATCACAAAGACTCAGATGACGCTTCCTAGCATGACTGCTGGTTGCTTCTTTTAAGATTGTGTATCAGGAAATAAAAGGTACAAGAGCTGATTCTTTGAGGACACACTAGAAACAAAACCCACAAAAAAAATGAGATCAGGACAAGAAAGGAGTTTAAGCACTTGTCTTTTTTTGCATATGCACTGAAGCTTTTCATATCTGTATATGGCTGGATTGTACTGTATTCAAATTGGCAAGACCACTTGCCTCATTTCAAGGAACATTAATTAACAAAGATATGCGTATTACTGTTTTGTTAATGTTGTCAATACCTCTTGCTTTAGTTATTCCAGTCCCATGAATGTGCTTGGCAGTAGGGCCTAAGACAGATTTATCTGTGGAGTTGGTCACCATGTGAAAGATACCCAGCTTCAGTAAGGGAAGACTTCCATCTAATCAAAAGTGATTCTCCTAATTCTGCAAAAAGGAGGCGTATTGTTACTTGAAAATCACAGTTCTCCCTCAGTTTATCGGATAACCAGGTTATAGGCTGCCAGTCTTGTCCTCTGGACTAGTAACCTGAATGAAAAATAGTGTAGAAAGAACAGAGGAGATTAAAAAAAAAAAAAAATTAAGGTGCTCTCTGCAGTTTCAAATATGAGTTCGGAAGGTTATTTTCTATTGCTTATGGTACAGAATGAAATTAAGAAAATCAGACAAGTTTATCTTTTGCACTGACTGTTGCATTTAGCTACTGTCATGGCAATTATTTTTTTGTTTGTTTTCTGTTCTACTGTGGAAACAATTAGAAAAAATTTGTAAAGGAAAAGACAGGGCTAGATGGGTTTGTTTTCCTCAAAAATTTTTTTCTTAAGTAATCAGTAAAGCAATAACAATAATAATGATACCAATACCTTAATTACCAAAGTAATACAGTAATATAAAAACATTGCTTTTAGTGACAAGTAACTTTTTAAACTTAAGATGTTTAGACTACACAGAAAGGTAAATACCTCAGAATCAGTGACTTGTTTACTTTTTAGATGAATTTAATTTCTAACTCCTACTTATTCCTTCTCAGTTTTAAGGGAGTCAAGGAAAGTATTGCAGAAGGCATCTGTCCAGCAGAAAATATGAGAGTTGCAAGAATTAAAAACAAATTTGAATACTGTGTGTAGGGAAGGAAGGGAGTTGCTTCAGAGAGGGAGCAATTCTATGATAACTGCTGCGCGCTACTGGAGCAGGAGTGTCTGGGCTCAGAGGCACCCTTCCTTCTCTCCCAGCTTATTATACTACCCACAGCTAGCGTGCGAGCACCTCAATGCAGTCATCTGCCTGTGTTGGTCTTCTTTTGATTAGCCGTGGAATAATCTACTGCCCCGAAAGGAGGGATTGTCTCTGCAGTCATCGGGCCACAAATCGTTCAGTATTGATAGCACGATGTCACCGGTAGGAGCACTGATGAAGATAAGGTGCTGTGGTTGCTTGGTGGGTTTTGCCATCACTGTGTGCGCTAGGCTCTTAATTCAACATCTGTCCATTAGAAGAGAGAAATCAGGTTGCTGAGGCCCATTTGAGCATCTCCAGTGTGTAGTCTCCGCAGGCTGTCAGCCCCTCTGCAGTGTTTGGCTGTCCTTACTGTGAATTCCCTCCCTCTAATTTCTCCCTGGATTTCCCAGTGTTACAGTCTGCGTATGGTGCTCTTCATCCCTTTGCTGGGGGGGGGGCTGAGAAGAGCCTAGCTCTGTCTTCCCGCTAAGAAAGTGAAGACAGCAAAAAGATCTCTTCCTTTTCCTTCTCTTTTATGACTGAGCATACCCAGCTCTTTCAATCCATTCTCATCTTCCATCTGCTCCAACTCTTTAATTATCTTGGTGGCCCTTGACTGAATTTCTTGAATACGTCAATATAATGTACTGGAGAAATCAAAACTCCTGGTTTAATTCTGTGTTTGATAATATATCCCCAAAGTCAAGTGTTATAAATAGAAAATAAGTAGCATGGTTGCTAGAAATTAATGCAGCGCCTTTTTATTCTGGCCTGTCATTGCTGAAGAATCCAACTGACAAACTCTAGAAAACATCAAATAATCCTGAAATACAAATGCAGGATATTCTGACTGTTGTTTTTGAACACTAAAAGGAGTCTTGGTAATAGTGGGGTGGAAGGACTTCTGCCAGCAGCTGCCAGCTCATCAAAATCTGAAAGAACGTAAATAGCAATACTGGGGTGAAAAAGCAGAGAAATGTTCAATACAACACAGCAGAACAGTTAGAGAGCAACCTCAGCTTTTGGGTGAGACCAATGCGACCACTTCATGCATCACCCACTTTCCTAGAGGAGGCTGTGGGAATGGTCAGAGTGCTAAGTGGTGGAAAAACAATCCAGTATGAAACAAATCATCATCGTGTTAGAGGGAAATACACACACTGTCCCTTTCTCTTATACAGCTCAGCTCAGGGTCATATTCACCCCCACCATAAAAGAATAATAATTGTAATCTATCCAAGGTTTAAATTGTTCATAATGGGTAACAACACATCCTGTGTTTTGTCTGTAGTTATCATTCCCTTCCTGTTGTTAAAATGGAACTGTGCAATGTTTTTAAACAGGGCACTAAACAAAAAAGAGACCCTCCTGCAAATCAAGGAATTCTATTCATGGGGAGCTATGTTACTGCTGGTAATACGGGAGATTGGTTTTAGCAAGATCAGGAGATCAGCTGAGAGTAAAACATAGGTCAGGCATGCAGCAGGAGTGCAAAGTGTCTCCCACACAGAACACAGAAGTTACAGGAAGTAACTTTTTACTCTGGGGAAGTTTTGATACAAAGGTTATTGAGTAGTATCCCATAGATTTTCTATCTAGATGCGCCAGCTCTTGTAGGGCTATGGCAAGCACAAAGGTACAAGTTATCTCCTCACTGCCTTGTCTTCCCTACAGATGTCTCTCCAGTTGTGGCAGGCCTCATTGGTGCTACTGTCCTTGTGGTTTCTGTCTCAGTAACAGTTTTTGTGTGGACATGCTGTCACCAGCAAGCAGAAAAAAAGCACAAAACCCCACCATATAAGTTCATTCACATGTTGAAAGGCATCAGTATCTATCCGGAGACCCTGAGTAACAAGAAGAAAATTAACCGAATCCGGAGAGACAAGAACAGCACTCCTAAGGAGACTGGAAGGGGAAACCTTTTGGTGGATGCTGCTGAATCTGGTTTAATAGGGTCTGATAAAGCTTCAGATGGGCCAAATGCAGCTCCCCACATTGATCAGCTTCCAATAAAAGTAGATTATGGAGATGAACTAAGTCCAGATCAAAGCCTCACTCCGGGAGGAAGTAAAACCTCCTCCCCGTCTTCTCCAGGGGATGATGTCATGTTGGGAGAACTGACTTTCTCAGTGGACTACAACTTTCCCAAAAAAGCACTGGTAGTTACCATTCAGGAGGCTCATGGGCTACCAGTTATGGATGAACACACTCAGAGCTCTGACCCATACATCAAGATGACAATTCTTCCAGACAAAAGGCATCGAGTGAAGACTCGTGTCCTTCGCAAGACGCTGGACCCAGTTTTTGACGAAACCTTCACCTTCTACGGGATCCCCTACAGCCAACTCCAGGATTTGGTGCTTCACTTCCTCGTGTTGAGCTTCGATCGATTTTCTCGAGATGATGTGATTGGAGAAGTCATGGTACCCCTTGCGGGAGTGGATCCCAGCACTGGGAAGGTTCAGCTGACCAGGGAGATTCTCAAAAGGAACATACAAGTAAGTGACTTCATGTGGAGTGACTTGAGACTGCTTGCGTTATATTTGATCCCTGTTCTTTTGATTCGGGAGCCTCTGTGATCTAGTGAGCAGGAATTATTTGGCATGAAAACCATTTTTCCACAGATGCGTATTATTTTAATAATATATGGCTGTGCTCTTTTAGTTCGGCAGTTCTTTGCTGTGTGGTTATGGAGGTTTGATAATGCATAGACATTACAGAGTCATGCAAATGAGGAATGTTATAATCAGTGATGCTAAAAAAAAGTAAAGTCCCCATCCACAAATAAAGGAGCTAATGTGAGAAAGGACCATTCATTGGTGGCCTGCCTTTTTTCACAGACTGTGTTTGTGGAGGACAGCTAGAGAGATGGGTGCTATGAATAAGTTTTATTGCAGATTCTGAATAACTATATCCTGCTCTGCAAAGACATATCTCACTTTAAGAGGGATTCATCTGACCATTTTAGACACCTACATTTGTAATTGTCTGCATCCAAATTTGTTACTGTAGGCTGTAAGTCAGTAGAAGAACATCAGCATAGTCATCAGACTCTGACATATGATTCTCCCTGGCCTGGAGCAGACATCTAAAACAGCTCAGATAAATCCCATCCTAAACGACCCTCTTTTTTTCTCCACTTGAGGATGAAGTGTGTCTAAGATGGTTTTGTCAAATTCAGACATCTGAAATCCAGGTGAAATGAATCCTATTCCTAGTGTCTCGTGCTGTAAACTAGAAAGATAAACAATCCATATAAAAATTATGGCTTACGTTAATGAAGATGTCTTTCGTCGTCCTCAGGAAATAAAATCTCCGCAGCAGAGGTGCAGCAGCCTCTGAGCAACCTCGCAGCCTCCTCTGGCCCCACTCCAATAGCCCCACATCTGCCTTGTGCTGGGGACCCAGAGCTGGACGCAGCGCTTCAGGGGGGAGGTCTTTGTGAGAGCGGGGCAGAGGGGGACGCGCCCCCTCCCTCACCCTGCTGCTTCACCACATTTTGTGCTACCCAGGGTTCAGTAGGCTTTTGTGGGTTGCGAGGGCGTGCTGCCAGTTTGCAGCCCCTTTTACATCCAACAACACTTCAGGTCCTCCTCTGCTGCAGGGGGTTAGTACTTAAGTGTTTTTTGTTTGGTTTGTTTTTTTTTGCTTAGTTTATTTTTGCTGCCTGTCCTCCACGTTCAATAGCAAATGTCATTTGGGGTCACTTACTGCCAAAGCATGCTGAAAATTGTTGCTGAGCTCTATAAAACGCATCATGCCTTAGAGCGACAGTGTTTTACTTGAAGTTTTCTTCTACTTTCTGCAGCTTTAAACTTTTTTTTTTTTTTTATTTTTTAAAGTTATTTAAAGGAGACAGTCAGCAACCCAAAACAAACCAAAAGAATCACAATAAAAATGGAGTTCTGGTGTTTGCTTTTCTAAAATTCTTGGGATGCTTTACATTCTGATAAAACAAGTAACTGGTTTAGGTTCTTTTATTGTATTCTTTCCAATGCGTTGACTATATCTGCTAGAATTTCTAGAAGTAATAGATTAAAAATAGAGGAAAAGATCATGCTAAATAAAAATGGATTTAATCAAGGATGCAAATTATTTAACGTTTCTTAGTAATTACAAATAGACTTACCTTGGTGTCAGGTGCGCATCCTTGAAAATCTGCATAGTTTCAGTGTCCAAACAGCTTTTACTGAACATAATTTTCAGTTTTACAGGAAGTTTCAAAATCTGGAATATAGTATTGCTTTTAAAACCCAGTAAATTATTGCACTTACCCAAGCCAGCAAAGATGCAAATTGAAATGAACATTCCCAATAATTTCTAACAGACCATCTAATGCAATTTACATGGAAGTGACTTCATTAAATTACTTTAGAACGCAAGAACCCCAAAATGCTGACAACATACACCACCAAGGCTACACACATCGTTTTCCCTCCCTCAGAAGATGAAAAAAATGTTATCGTAAAACTTTTACGATCCCATTTTCTTCATGCAGATAACAAGCCTTTTGGGAAGCACCAGACCAGACAACTGCACTAGATAACCAGCGTCCCTGTGGCCAATAATTGTGTGCTAGACCAGGGTCATTTTCTGTATTTTTAAGTAGCTGGCAACAGCATAAGAAGGTTATTAAATATTGCTCCCTTCCTAAAAGGGAGGGAAAAAGGTAGTCCCTTTGTCCATTGTATTCTGGAAGACAAAGTTCTTAATATTTCCTCCTGGGCCAGGAAATAACATATTAGCAATATACTATATATAGTTGCGTGTACTCACATTCTGTAATTTTGCATATGCAACGATGGCTGCCGTTCCTTACTTTTGCAAAAACTGTCTTCAAATTAAACACATGGGAACAACTGGCATAAAACAATGCCACCCCAGTTAGAATGAATGTTTTCTTTGTTTAAGTTTACACGCACAGTTTTTGCCAACTAATCGCAGCAAAAGCACTTGAAAAACACTGTCCTCCTAGGCGATCATCAGAGCACAGCTCACATGTATTGTAGTGATTTTCCTGGTGTAAGTCAGGAGAATTCTTCCATTTGTACTGCACTGCAGGGCTAAAAGTACGAAGCAGTGATGGGGGCAGTGCAAGATGCTAAGTCAGAGCTTTGAGCATGCAACTGTACGAGTTGTTGCAATGGCTCTGCCATCAGTACTGTTACTGACACCACGCAATTCCATACCCATACTGCTTTCTTCAATTGTAAGTAAATGTAATCTAAATAAACTTAATCTAAATTAGTGTCATCTCAATGACAGTTACTGAATACCATCTGGAAAACAAAACTAATAATCTTAATAATGTTACTCCTTGAAAGATTGTACAGAAAGTTTAATGGAAAAGGTTTTTTTCTTTTATCTTCATCCTTTACCTTTGCAGACTCGATTGATGCTGAAGCTTTCAAAGTATGCCTACAGAACTTCAGCGTCTCTCCAATCTAAGCTACACCAAAAGTCAGTGAACTTTAAGCTGCTAAAACCCACAGCTGTTTCCAGAAGCAGACCTCAGACTGTAGCCAGAGCTGCTCGTTTCTCTAAGTATGCCCACCAGGTTTACCCTTAGGGAAACAGAATTCAAGGAGAAAAGTTGTACCGATGTTTTCCTTTGCTCAGCAGGAACAGGGTGCAGAGCACAGGATGATTTACCTTATGCAACTTCATCGCCTTCTAGAGAATTCATGTGGCTAAGGTTAAAAATGTATGTAAATAGACTGCACCTAATTTTCCAAATTCTTAGGCATTTAGTGTAGGGAAAGGAGAAATCTGGTGACCTCCAATATTTGCCCATATTTATAAGAACATCTTGTTGCTGTTTCTTTTTCACAGAAATGCATTAGCAGAGGAGAGCTGCAAGTCTCACTGTCTTATCAACCTGTGGCACAGCGAATGACTGTTGTGGTGCTGAAAGCCAGACATTTGCCAAAGATGGATATCACTGGCCTCTCAGGTAGAAGCTATTTTCTCCAGCTCTAAATGTGTTTGCACTCTGTTTCACAGAGTCACACAAGGACACGCAGAGTGCAATTCAAAGGTTGACCGATGTAATGGACACCCTTACACAATTTGGGGGTGCTATAGCAAAATGTCACATTGTCATTTGTAATGTGAAAGAACTCTAAGTATAGCAAAATACAAGCTGGGTCAGGGGGAGAAGGGAAAGAAAATTTATTTTACAAACAGAGCACCGTAGCTGCTGGTTGTTGGATGGGAATTGCATTGCAGAATAAAATGCTGTGCCTTCTGATAAGTAACAATCCTTGAGAGAAGAATCTCACTAGAAGAGATTTTTTTCTAGTCACTGGAAAAGTCACTAGATGTTCAATTCACTTTCAGAACTTTTTACCTGTGTTATCTGAATATCTTTTGATTGACTGCTTTTTCTCCAACTCTTTCTAAGGGGATGGATCACTCTAAGTGACAGAACAGATCAACAGAGGGTTATACAAATAAGACCAAATCTTTCCTAATGTGTTACTAATGGTTACATCTTTCTGGCACCATCTAGTTTCATGCAGGTAGCATTTTCCGAATCCAATCAAATCTCTGCACCTCCATGCCGCTGTCAGTCATAATTTCCCTTACCATCATTATGGCCACTGGGAACAGCATGTCCCTCAAATCCTGCCCCTGACAGAGGAGGGTAGAAGAGAGTGAGGGAAGAAAAGAGTAGGAGATAGAGTTGGAATGGTCTGTGACATTAGAAACATTTCTGTTTGGCTATTTTTTGGGAAAATCTGCCGTGTGAAGAGAAGAGCAGCGGTTGTGGCTTTCCTATTCTGCAGTCACAGCTTCTCAGATTCTTGAATCCCCCTAGCAAAGGTTTCTTTCAGAATACAGGAAAATGATTGGAATCAACTTGAGATGTAGTTATTATTTGACTGATACCAAATGTAGCTGCAGCTCTTTGAGGTGCACAGAAAAAAGAAGGGAGACTAGCCTTAATTCTCTATTGTAGGGCTTAACTTTTTCTCAAAAAAAAAAAAAAAAAGGCTTCCCATGTATGATCTCCAATTACAGGATACATTTTTTTAGTAACTGTTCTCATACCTGCTGAATCTTGCAAGGCTATCACCATTTCTTTATATGATCTTTTTATATTTTTATATGTGTTTATTCTGAGTGAGCTCATTGTTTCAGTTTTAATAAGTGAAAATTAATTTTATCAGCTGGGCAAGTGCCTTCCAGCTTCAAAACTTACGCTACATGTGAAAAAGGACTGGATGCCAGGTATCTTAATTTTAATCCTAAACAAACAGCTGCATAAAGAGCAAGCTGACTGATAAAATAATGAGGCTGGTAGAAAAATTAAGGCATTTTAACTTTTCTCAGTTTTAATACCTTCCGGTACAACTGTTTTCCATCCACAAAATCTTAAAACCATTTTGACACTTTGTGGGACAATATCCTGAACTTGGGTAAAAATATTTTTTGTTACTGCTGACATTAAAAAGTGAAGGTTTTGACCTGACTTCAACAAAAAGCTACCTGTTTGGTAATTCTAGGCCTAATTATCACAACGTACCTGCAATTTGCTTCCCCCAGTTTTCCATATGGTGCTGAAACTTGTAAAGAACGTCAAGTGGTAACTTCAAGCTGGTTCCCCTGAAATGAAAAAATGTGCTAACAATATTCCCCTTTCTGCAGGAGGTGAAGTGAGTACCCTAGACTTGCACAATTAACTTGTAGCTGGCTCAAGTTCAGCAAGCCAAACCATATCCATTACCTTGAAGAGCATTACTGGGCTGTGTTATTAGTTTGTTTCTCTCTTCTCTGGCAGATCCCTATGTTAAGGTGAACGTTTATTACGGAAGAAAGCGTATAGCAAAAAAGAAGACTCACGTGAAGAAGTGCACTTTGAATCCTGTCTTCAATGAATCCTTCATTTATGACATCCCTGTCGATCTCCTTCCTGACATCAGCATTGAATTTCTAGTTATTGATTTTGACCGTACCACAAAAAATGAAGTGGTGGGACGGCTGATTTTGGGAGCGCACAGCATCACCGCAGCTGGTGTGGAACACTGGCGAGAGGTGTGTGAGAATCCTAGAAAGCCAGTGGCCAAGTGGCACAGCCTGAGCGAATACTAGCAGAGGTTGCGGCAGCAACAGCTGACTCATAGAACAGACTTAAACTGTGTTTTAGCTGTAGAACTAAACTTTCGTGAGCAGCAGCAGCTGATCGGTTCTCTAGTGATGTGGTTTTTGCAGGGCACTAAAATTTTAAAGAGCATTAAATTAAAAAAAAATACCACAAATATATATAACAGTGTAATCACGCTATTGCATGCCTAATACAAACTGAAATTAGTATAACTACCAATATCAAGTTGCAGATTTTAATACAATTATCTGTCACTATGGAAGTTGTGTTTGTGCCGAACTGTCTTTGCTGGTATTCACCAAAATTGGCCTGTCTTTTTTAGGCTTCTCCCAAAGTTTCTGAATTCTGCTGTTTAACCTCTAGTTTCTTGTTAGTTTGCCTGCCCACTGATTCTTGCAGTTCTCTTCTTTACTGGTTTGGGAGTACCAACTGCATTTCCATATAGAGGTGGTTTGGAATTCTGCACTAATGCAAAAGGAAAATACAGGGGAAAATGGCACTTTCCTTCTGAGAAAAAAATAATTTATCAGGTATTAAAAGACTTACATTGTGATATACTTGCTACGGAGCTGTAAGTCTACATCAAAGGTTTGCTTCTAAAATTCAGACAAACTGATCACTTTGCATTTGCCAGATGGAAATTAGCACAGATGTGATCTTACAGACTAACAGAATTGGAGGAATTCCACTATATTACATTTTATTTTACCCTGTCTGTGCATGAAGGGCCTGAGAAAAACAAAAACTGACGTCATTGATTCTTAAGGAAACTCTTGCTGATTATTTTAAACGTTAAATCTGAAATTCTACATGATTGGTAAGTTCTGTTGTAATGGTGTAACAGAGATCAGAAAATAGCTTGCGGAAAAGAGCTTTGAAGTGAAAACTTCACCAAGTGTCTCTTAAATTCATACCCAAGTGAATTTGCATTACATATGACAGCTCTCAAAAAAGAGTAATACAGGGCAAAGTCTATCACTACAGAACAAACTCTTCAAGAAGTTAATTTTCAGGATTTCAAAGCAGCTTGAGTTAGCTCTTAAACTGTGAGTATGACTTCGAATATGCTTACTACATTAAGCATACATTACTTTGAAATGTAAAAAAATGTTACTTGATAAATACGACCTGCAGCACTTCAGGCTATTAACCCTGAATAATCAGTAGTTTTGAACAGAAGTTCATAAAGCTCCAGAAATATGAGCGAAGTTTGCAAAGAGCTGCATTAGATCTCACTGTAAACACACTAGCCTGACATTTTTTTTTAATATCAGAATAATATCTTGGCAAGTGACTTGATTTGGCTTCTTACAACATTCGAGCCAGGAAAGGATGGTAATTGGCAGCAAATAATGAATTGTAAACATTGCTGGTAAGCTGAATGTAAATATTCATAACAAGCTGTAGAAATTCCAATTATTTCTGAAGTTGCCAATGGAAATATAAAGAACCGAGCTTGTGAAGAGACATATAGAAGACTGCAAATTTTCAGTATTCATTTAGTTGCTTCCAGGCAGCCAGTCTGTTCTGTGCCCTGTGGAATGTAAATAATGTACAATAATTTAAAAAAAAAAAAAAAAAAAGAGAGATAATTTAACTCATTTACAGGACTTGACTACTGAATTTTAGAGCCCTGTTGGAAAAACGATCCTTTCTACCTTCTTACTTATGGAAGTAGAATAATGGAGCAAGTCTTAGCTGAAGCTCTCTATTTGTCAGTCTTGCATGGCAGATGGAAGCGTGAACTTTTGTTAGTGATTAATTGATCTTGATCACAAGGATTTCTGCCTGAGGTTATAGTAGATTTTATCTTTGTCTTAAATGCTTTCTAGCTCATGCTTTATTGGTGGCTTACTGCCACAAACCACAATTCTCCTTTGGAAACAGGTGTAGATCTAGTTCACTCCTCATTTTTGCACTAAGCAATTGTGTTGCTGAAATTTAGGAACTTTTCCTCGGAACTGTGCTTTCCAATGCCGCTCCAAACACCTGAATAGAACACCCTAACAACAACAACAACAAGTTTCCTTTTTTCCTTCAGTGTGAAAAGCATGCTTAAGCCTAGATGATCTCTATGATTCTTTTAGCTGAAAATGAAAGATGAACTTCTTTGTCAAGGAAACATGCTCAGGGTAAATAGACTTAGGCTATCGGGCAGGTAGAAGTAGCTCCAACACTTCTGGAATAATAGGAAACTGAAGATGTGCAGATATATATTTTTTAAAACATAAAATAGACAGTAAGTGACAGTGTACTCACTGTAAAAATTTCCCAGATGTGGTTATTCTTTACCTTGTGTCTTCTATTGTAAAATTAACTTGGACAGTTACAACTTTGTGTGAAAAAAAAAAAGAAAAAAGAAAAAAAAAGGCAAAAAACCTAACTCAACATGTGTGAAACTGCATAATGCTATAAGCTACTTGACATTATGTAATGCTATCTTGTATGTTGAATTTGTTAACGCACATTGAGCGTACAAATAAAAATTAAATCACTTTAGCTGCTGACTGTGCCCTGTTTGACTGTAGGCAACACATGCATAACTGTACTGAACACGAAGAACATTTCTAAAAGCATGCATTTCTGCTGTGTCAGTTCACAGGAAAAGCATACATAAAATCTTTCTCAAAGAAATAGAGGTAACAAAATCCAGGCAATGTAAGCATAAAACTTATTTAAATGTTAGCACGTACAAAAAACTCTATAATCCGCACAGCTTAGTACATGGGTATAATTTGGCATGAATGGATGTTTATTAGCTGGCTAACTTGAACCTAAGTTGTTTTTTTTTTTTAAAAAAAAGACATTAAATGAACAGAAAAAGATGCAATTTGACTTTTATATTTCTAATCTAGATACATTCCTGGATTCCAAGGCAAAACTGAATTTTTCAGGAACACTGAAGATCCATATCACTGTGTGAGATACACCAGTCTCTCCTAAGTACAGTGATCTGGCTTCTGTAACTGGCTTTTTCTGCAGCTCCCCATCAGAACAACATTGCTAGGCACAAAGCCATGCCTATAGAAAATGCCAAATAGCACAGAACACTGAACTGTGTTTCCACAGCAACACAGGCTACAGCAAGCACTTTAATGCTCTACTTTACTCTCTGCGTACTTCCCTTGTGAAAGGGAAGCTATCACAAAGGAGCAAGATCCAAAGGTATTTTAGGTGTCTAAATACCTAAAATAAACTTAATGTGAACTTCAGGTCTCATTTTTAAGGAATGTGATGGTTTCAGTCCACACTTTATGAAAAGATTGCTTAATGTTCCAGAAAATTGAATGTGGTCAGTGCTCTTCATACACGATTTTCCACCAGAAAGGAACGGCTCACTTTCAAAGGAGGGAGCACCACATCCAAGAGATAAGAATTTCACAAACTTTAGTGCCTTGAATTCCAACTGTAAAGTGCACTTTTGGAAGATTTTTGCATGCCTTTTCTACTACAAATGCGCCATAGTGAACATAGCTATCTTTATCAGCAGGAGGCCAAGGGGGCATAGGGATGCAAAAGGACAGGCAATATTAAGAAGTTGATGTGGAAATTCTGCCTCCACTTGACCCACCCTGTTGAAGGTGGGATCTTTGATTCCAGGAATTTTTAACAGTTCTTAAAGGAGAAGGTTAAGGTCAATGGAAAAACTGGAAACTTGGGAAACACCATTCACATTGAACCTTTAAAGAACAAACTAACAAACAAAACAAAACAAAACAAACACCTCTTCAACTTGACTCCACTACAATATAAAAATGATCAAGGTGCAACAGGTGCCATGACCAAATTCACTGATGTCAGTCTCAGGTATTTAATCATAAGCTTAATAATACTGAGGAGGAAGTTACTGAAATGCTCAAGAAGTTTAATCAGCATGACCTGACCGCTGCTTTGGTGAGGCCTTCCTTAAATTCAGTTCCACCATACAGCTTTATAATGGCAGTCTGACGAGGTGCTTTACACAGAACCCAGAAATATTAGAAGCTACTAACTGTGATGCAGTGAAACATGTTACTTGTGTGTGCAGTTGAAGCCAACGTCCAACAACTCAGAAAAGAGGGCTCTGTGCTTTAACACCTGTACATTTTTGTCTGCGCTGGGATTGATCCCAGTGTTTAAGCACTCTCAGTTACTCATCACTGTAATAACTGCAGTTAGCAAAGTGGTTCATTCAAACTGCTCAGCCAAAGCACGCAGTCACTGACTGTTTTCTACTGTGGAACACATGAAAGCAAAAATCTCTCTTTGCCCCTCTCTACTTGGCTTCTGTGTCTAATACTGCATGCCTTTAACAAACATCCCATTTCAGGTTCTTACACCATTGAGCTGAAGCAGCAACAAAAGAATTTGCATTAGAAAAAGAGGAAAAAAAGCAAATAGAATGGGTTTGACAAACCATGAAAAGAGAAATGGTTTTCAGAAAAGTATGGAAGCTCTGCTCTGACTCTCTTCCCACCTCCTTTGGGTCTGAGTGCTGCTGCCATTTAAATCAATGGGATTTTTGCCATTGCTTTCACCGGCAAGATAATTGGGCCCCTCCTTCTCTGCCAGCTCCTACCTCACCTAATTCAAGAGGAGCAGGACTAGTTACCATGGTAATGTGATTTACTTCTTGATCACAGACGCTGGGTCATGGCTCTTTCGGCATTTCTTTTAACAGGCAGAGTCAGAAATAGCTCATCTCCCTCCAAGCCCCCTTCCCTTTCAGGGCAACGAGCCCCATCCCTGGGCAGTGCCTCGTGCTGTAGACTTCTCATCCCACCCTGGTTAAAATGCAGCATTTGGACCTTGACCATTTTAAAAAGACGTTTTGAGACAGATAATGTTTTGAGACAGATAGAACGGCCCCAACGCTAGTACTGTTACTGATGAAACTTAAAAAATCTTTGCTAGTAACTATTTAAAATTAAGCTCTCTCAGAACCTACAACACCAGAAAAATGTGATGTCTGTACACAGATCTGTAATGTCAAAACTGCCTGGTTTTCTTTCAAGTGCTTTGTCTGAATGCCTATTCTATTTTAATCTTTCTGTGATCCTTGAGAAGATCCTTCATCTACCATGCCAGTCAGGAAACACAACAGGAAAGGAAAAACATACCAAGAAGTAAGTAGGAGAAAGTAAGGAGATAAAGGAAAGGGAAATGACAGGAAAAGGAGGAGGGAGACAAGGCAGCAGAAAGGCAAGTGCTCTTTGAGGCCATTTGGTTTGGGTTTGGTTTAATTTTCAGCAAATTCAGAATCTGTTCCTTTTGCTACACTTCCTTCGCTTTTAAGTTTGACAGATTTCCTTAAGATATGCAAGGAAGAACCTTCCAGGGGGAAACTCTCCCTACCTGGATGTTTGGGTTAGGGATATGGTTCTGGTCAGAGTTTAGGGTTAGTATTACAGATAGGTTTGTTAGGCTTTAGGGAACATTAAGGTTATTGCCCATGAGGTGTAGTTTTAGGGGCCATTAGGGTTAGGGGCCATTAAAGTTCAGCTCTAGATATTTATATTATGGACTTTTTATGTAACATATATAATTATATAATATTACTATATTTCTTGTAATTACGTATTATTTTTCTGCCTATATTATATTATATATCAGTAAAAAAAAAAAAAAAAAAAAAAAAAAAAAGGAAAAAGAATGTCTGGGGACCAGGGGAAAAAAATCTATAAAAGGAGTGAATACAAAAGATGACCTTGTGCAAAAGGTGCACTTTGCAGACAGAAGTCTAATAGTAAGCCTTTACAAAATATCATCTAATCATACTGGATGCTAACAGACTGAACAAGTATCTTGGCCATACCTTTTTAAAAGTTATCAATATTCTCTGCAGAGAATATTATTTCCTTGTAACTCCAACATCAGTCACAATATCGTCTCAGAAGAAGTTCCAACTTTTCTATTTTCAAAGTGCTGTAGTCTCTACAATAAAGAGGAAAACAAACAAACAAACAAAGGAACCAACAACCCAACCACACAACTGTCCTTTGGGATCTCATGGCAGGATCGGTTTTACTGACTGATGAGTGTTAGTGTGACCATACTCAGGCCATGTAATAAGCTTGTTTTAATAAGCTTTATTTATTTATTTATTTTCCTTTCATCCTTTCAAGTCATCTTAAGGTAACATCTCAAGCTTTACTAAGTTTTGGTAATGTTCTCATAGTTGTTTTTTTTCTTCCTGTGTTTCTAGGGTTTATTTATTCATAGAGCATTCAAGTTACATGCAGGATTTAAAGCTGATTATTAGCAAAGAAGGTGTGTGTTAGATGAGACCATTCCATCCAGAATAATTCCAGTTACATCTTCCACTGCAGGCCATCTAGTGGTTTAGCTGTTCCAGTGCAAATTCAAGTCATATGCCTCTTGTGCATCTTCTGTGAATTGCGCAGACTCACTGGAAGAAATGACCTCAGTCTATGCTGTGAAACATTCCAGCTTCACTCATTTGCCATGGCAAAGCGCAAACCACAATGCAGCTGGCTTGCGCTGGAGGAAAAGGATCAGATCAGGAGCATTCATCTTAATTCTCGTAAGGTTTCTTGCAACCAGATTTATACCTGTGTAAAAGAGCAGGCATGTCAGCAAGCTCCTGTGACCCAGATACTTAGTTATCTGGTTTCTATATAGCATTTTTTTTCACTCTTCCAGTCTTGCAACATAAAGTATTGCCACTGTAATTCAGTAAGAAAGTCACAGGATTTCTCAGTTATATGTAATTAACATTCTGCGTAAATTTTTACTAGTTTTGCACTTCTTTAAACAATTTGTTATGTCAGCAAAAGACTGACCTTTATCAACAGTAAGAAGGTGTTACAGTTTTGCATTCTTGCAATAAAAGCAAGCAAAAGTAAAGCTGTATCAGCACCACAGAATATAACAAAGCTTTTCTTAGTATGCTCAGTGGACAACAGTAACATCTGCTCAACTACACATGCATTATGATGATTTCTTTGTTCCTGGGAATGTTTGTGACCCTATCTTGGTAATTACTGCCTTAAACACACCTCTGAGCTTGGCCTCAGGGGGATGAAACACTGAAAAGCTCTTCCTGTTCCCATACAAGACACATTTGACACCTATCCGAACTCTTGGAGACCCAGACAAGCATGCAACAGTACTGACTTCTGTAAACAAAAAACTACCTTATGGATCGAAGTTGCCATTACAGTAAGCTTTTATATATATATATATATATATATATATATATATATATTTTAAAAAAGGAAAAACCTCCTGTAACTATTTAGATGACACACAAATGGCAGCTGACAAACACCTTGGAAAAAAGTTATAGGAATGCAGTGGTGTTACTTTTTTTTTCATTCCACAGGTATTTTCATGCTGTTTAAGGAAGAGATCATCACTGGAGCCAGTCCTTAAGTGGCTTCCAAATTTCCAGGGACAAGCCTAGAAACCAAGTCCTTAGCCATCTGCTTCCAACACAGTAATTTGAGTTTTTCCCCTAATCCGTTCTAAGATCTTACCACAGCACTTACGTATTTATAATTTTTTAGTATGATTGCTGGCAAAGAAGTTTGTTCCAGCCTACATTTGAAAGACATATAGCCAAGAAAAAAAAAAAAAAAAAAAAAAAAAAGATTGAAGGAGAGCCTTTTCCTTAGGGCTAAATTATGTTTGTTGTTTTTAGGGAAGTATGATAGCGATGTAGCAAAATGAACCACGACCTACCACTTAACTACACTTTAACATGCTGACTTTGAGTAAATTGGCCCATTCCATTGCAAAACAGGAGCAAACAGGAAGACCAGTGACAGCTGAGTATGAGAACAAGGTCATTGCATTTCTGAACTTCACTCAATTTATCGAAGGTTTACGCAGGTACAGGGTTAATAGGGAGATATCTGGTGAGCTGTATTAGGGTATTTTCTCTCTCCCCCAAGACAAGAAGCAAAGCTATAAGGAAATAAGAAGGAATGTCCTCAACTGTGAAAACCAGTAAAAACCAAAAAGAACATGAGCAAGGTGACAGCAGAATGAGTTACTGGAAAGCCCTAAGAAAATGTGATAGTCAGTATATTCTTAAGTTGCCTGCAAAATGGGGCAAGCAGCAATGTAACATTGCTTCTAACGTATTAGAGCTAGACAGACCTGTAATATTTTATAACTGGCTTACAAAGGAGACACAGTATTAAATGACAAAGAAAACTGCACACTAATACAGGGAGAAAATAGCACCACCAAGGCTGTCACAATTGTGCTATTTACTACTACTTAGAAAATAAAATGAAGTAATTTTTATGTTTCTAATAATATCTTGAAGGGGTGAAAAAACAACCATCACATAGACCAAAAGGAGCCTCCAAACAGCTGCTTTCTATCAATACAAAATAATAACATACAAACAACCAATGCTCAGAGAATCTGGGTCATCAGAAAACGCAGGACTGGTTAGCCCAGCGTCCCAGTACTGCAGTACCTGGATGAAGATTTAGACACTTAACTCGTCCAGTAATTCTTTCATGACTCAACTAAAACTGTGAAAGCTAACATACCTTATGCAGAGCATAGAAATGTAAAGTAATTCAATTGCAAAATATCTGGGTTGTTTAAATGCTTTAGCACCAGACACATCTGAATTTTTAATCTTTGCACCACTTACACATAAATTACCAATTCTATTTTTAAACTTTATTATTACTATTATTTTTCCTTCTAGTCACCAGCTAGCAAGATGAGCATTTTCCAAAGTAACTTAAAAACACACCGTGAGCTTCGCTACTTCAGCACTCTCATGCTAAGCAGCCTTCTATCCATCAAGCTACACACCACACATTAAAACGTCAAATACAAATTTTGTATTAAAAATTCTATATTGTATCAAATAAAACAATAATCCCGTGTACAAATATATACATGACAAAAATAAAACTCTGTTTGAATAATACTGTAAAAAAGTGCTTGCTGCTGTTCTGATTTAATAGTTCTATAAGCAACAGGCTCACAAAAGGCATTAGTAAACACTTGAATTGCATTGAAGGAATCAGGTAAGGCACAGACATCAGTTACATTAAGGTGAAAATAAGCATTAATCCCATATAGCTTTCAGTACTGCTGGCAGGTTAACTTTGCATGCTATCTGAAAACTTTGAATGTAGGAAGCTGACCAATACTTACGTTAAATTACTGAATTAAGGAAAAGCACGGGGAAAACTTGTAATCACAATCAGGCCCTCGCTTAGCAGTCCCAGAAGTCTGGTTTGAAGAAATTGTTATGATAACAGTCAGCAACTGCTTTTAAAGCAACATTTTAGTTCTCACTCCCCTCCTCCCTAAATTCTCTGCCGAATGGTTTTCCTACGATTTTTAATTTAAGGGTAATAGACAGCATTTATTTATTCCAACAATGAATGAATAATAGGGCTTTTAAGTTCTAAACCAGTAGCTACTGAAAAGAAAGGCACAACTGCTCACACAGTTAATTTAAGAGGTCTTACATTCTCAACAATCCAAATTATTCTCAGTCTCTTTTTCAATCAGCATTACGTGCAGTGATTACCAGCGTATTGTAACACTGGAGTTTTGGAAGGAGGTGAGAAACAGTGACCAATTTAGATTTTTAGTTCAGATACAAACACAAAATAAAAAAAAAAAAAAGGCTCACCCCCCATTTTTTATTATAAATTTCTTTGTTTTTAATCCCACACAAAGCAAATATTCTTAAAAGCACCAGGCACAGAATTTCCAGTGGTAACTTAAATAGTAAAGAGTTTAGAAAGAAGAAAGTGTAAAGGTTTATATTTGTTATCCTTACTTGTACTAGATCCTTTTACATACAGATTTGAACAACTTCATTTTCAGTTTTGACTGCACATATGCAGCATACTAAGACTGACATTACAGATCTTATTTTTAGTCAGTAAGATTAACAGTTACTGACATGGATGATCATAACAGAAGCTATACTACACCTACAGTCTACACTCTCTTTCATTCCCAAGCTGAAAGATTCTAGGCACTTAGGTCTCTGAGAAAAGTGTTTTAAACACATCTGAGTCACCTCACCATGATTTGCTGTACTGTTTAAAAAATGATCACCAGACATTCATCTCTCCAGTGACCTTTTAGCACTGTGACATCAACTCTGGATTTAAATTCTATAACCAATGTACATGTAAATCACCTCAAAAGCAAAAAAAGATCTGCTATGCATGGAGCTTCTGCCTCAGAAGCACTTTCTTAACTGAATCATTGATTACTGAGCATAAAAAAAAAAAACAACAAACATGTACATACACTAACTCTTGCATATTTAAGGTCTGGGATACGAGTATCTGTCAAGATGTATCTGTCATTGTGCCCAGCTAATTGCTTCCTTCTACTGCATCACTAGTTCTACTTTTAAGACAGTATTGGAAGAATCTTACCAGCATTAGGGATATAATTCTGGGCCCAGATACCTCAGTTTCAGTCATTTTCTTTACAAAGCAGTTATCATAGAATAATTTGAAATGACTACGTTAAAGACTTCTACTCAATGATACTGGCTCCTTTAAAATAATAATATAAAACTGAATGCAAATAAATAAGCCACTGCACCATTACAGCTGTCATTTTAAAAAGCAAGTCAGAAAATTCAAAGCTGTAGTTTCTATAGCATCTACAGCATCATTACATTACACATGCTATGACAACACAGTAAATGCTATATACAGTAGGAAAATGCTACATATTCATGCACTGTTGCCAAGTTATAGCTGCCATAGGAACCATAATTTGCTTTTTCTGACTTGTTTAGAATCCCACCTATCACACTGAGGTTTAACTGATAACTCAGATAAACTTGCACAAGATATGCCACATTAATTTTGATAGAAAACTTCTTCTCTGTGAGAACAACAACAACAAAACCCCTCTATTACATCTCCCTTCATTGCCACCAATACATAGTCTGATATAGTCATGACATACACTTCGTACACTACTTCTCAGCATGACCTCGAAAAGCCTTCTCTCATGACGTGGGTTACTGTTCTGGAGAGCAGCAAAATTTTGTTGTGCAAACAACTAGGAAAAAAAAAATTAAGTTAGGCTGGGTAGAAGTTCAGCAATATTTTTAAACAATTCAACTTCCAGTATGCAGTGACCAAAGACAGACATTAAAAAGTGCAGTGTCATAAACCTATCAGCATTTGTAACCAACGACATATATACAGTATTTGCTGGATCCAGTCAAAAAATGACAACAAACAAAATTGTTACCGTGTCTTAAGTTAAATATCCAAAATGAAAATACCATTTTAAACAAAAATAATTGGTAAAGTTACACACTCCCTCATAAAAGTCCTGTCAGTTTAAAACATACTGTTGAAATGTCACTAAACCACTTTGGTTACAAATGGCCGTTCACAGGTTTTATTCTGCAGAGGAATTATCTCCGTTCAAGTGACTGAATCCTTCTTCCTTCTAAATGGTGTCTTTAGTCTTTTCCACATGCTGTTTTTAGGTTTGGATTTTTTTTCCATTGCCATTACTGCTTCTTTTTCTTTCCTGCGGATTTCTCTCACAAGAGCATGAAATACATCATCAATATAATAACGGTATGCAGCTGAAGTTTCAAAAAAAGGGCAGTTGAATTCTCGAGCTAAAGCAGAGCCTTCTTCTTTGGAGACCTAAAACAAAGTTCATACTTATCAAGAAAGGCAAAACCATAAAGTCTACCTCTTCCTACTCTGCTCAGCCCAGAACTTTACATGCACCCTCTCCCAGTTTCCAAACAGCATGTTTCCACTGATGTCTAAATCTTTACAAAACCGTTTCTTTTTCACTCATTGCTTCTCAAGCAATGCAATCATCTGTAAGAGATTCTCCAGACATAGCAGCTTCTGGTCGTTAATAGAACAGCAACCACCATTGAAGGAGTATTCTTTTCTTGAAACTTAATCATGGACTGCCTAAGACGAGCAGTTCTCAGCCCTAACGCAAGTATTTGTCAGCTTGGTGAGTTAAGGGTATTTCCTTCTCTTGGTTAAAATCTATTATTTTTGTCATATCACTTCCCGGAACTTAACAAAACCTTTCCTGAACACCAGTCTTGCCAAAGACATACAAAGACAGGCAGCCACTCCCTGTCCTATGCTTTACACCTCTTAGCATGGGGGTTCTACCTTAACTACCATGATTTTCCTGCCACAATGCACACTAAAAAATCAGGTGTAGAAACAGCACTTCTGGAAATTGTTTTTCATGTTACTTTTCCATATAGTGAAGCTCAGCTTCAAACTGTTTTCCCCACAGACAATACAATTTTCTTAGGCTGAAACTCATTTTCCTTTCTGTCCATTCTTAGATTCGAAGTTCCCCATTATTATGCCTCCAATCTCATCACACTTGCATTTGTAATTTGTACTAGTATTTGCAAGTGGTTTATGGAATGCTCTCTCTCTATTAACAGCATCTCTCTTCAGGAATTAAAAAAGATTGTTTCTTCGAGTTTCAGCCTAGGTTGAAACTCGAAGAATCAATCTGAAAACTTTACCTTTGTGATTGCTATATGCATTTTGTTATTCAACACATACCAGGTTAAATATGTACTTCTCTAATGTTCAACTTGTATAGTAAACATGCAGAAAAAAATTGAGAAAGGGAATCTGACCTCATTTATTACTGCACTTTACAGGAGAAATGTAATTGAGGGCCTATTTCTTAGCCATTTACCTGCCGTAGCTGTGTCAGATCAGATTTATTTCCCACCAGGACCACAGGAGTGTCATCAGTGCGCCGAACACGATAGATAAGCTGTTTGAATTCACGCACTTCATGGAAACTGCGTCGGTCTGTGATTGAATAACAGATGATAAATCCTTCGCCAGCCCTCATGTACTGGTCTCTCATGGCTGTAAATTCTGCCTAGAAACAGACAATTACATTTCAATTGCACAAATATGATGACTTTCCAATTTGCTTAAAATGGGAAACAAAGTATGCATTCCAAAAACAGTTGCATAAAAACTCTATTAGCAAATGGGTCATCTATCTTCTCGTCCTGTTACATATAGGACGAGATACTATTGGATTATACCAAACTTCCCTTGCTATAGAAATTATGCAAATGTGTATTTTTTTCAGCCAATATATATCACTTGCTGAGCATGAATAGCAAGATGCAATGGAGAAAACAGTATATGAAACGAGTACTGCCTGGGATGCCTGAACATATATAAAATGATACAGATGCTATAAACAATACGATACTTAGAAGAACTACAACAGCTCTAAAAACAATTTGGAAGAAAAGACAGGCATACTTTTACAAGATTTCTGTCTCTGTCACTGATCATTACAGACTTCTAACACCCTCCCACTCACTTATTAGTACTTACATACCTGCCCCGCCGTGTCTAAGATATCCAGATTGGCAGGTTCATCATCAATGCGTATTCGTATTTTATAAGCATCCTCTGTGAATTCATGGCACATCAGAAAAAACAAAGTTGGAGTACAATTGCAAAATACATTAGTCATCAATACACAGAATGTTACACAAGATCCACGTAAGCTGTTAATATTATAACAGTAAATTAGCCAGATCTTCATTTAACAACAAATCAAAATTTGATTGCTTTGTGATTTAGTATCTTCTCAACGGGGTCCATCTGGTCCAAACCCTGCTGAAACATGCTCAACCAGGACCACATCCAGGTGGCTTCTGAATATTTCCGAAGACAGAGAGTCCATAGTCTCTCTGAACAACCTGAGCAGAGGTATTCCAGGCCCTTCAGCATCACTGTACCTAACAATCTATTAAGCTCTGAAGCACTTCACCCCCGTTAACGTGAAACTTCAAAACCATAAAGTACAGTTTGGCCTGACAAATTAACAGTAACCGATCTGCATCAGATTAGATTTTTTGAACAGAAAACTATCAATCACCCCTTTCTTGTTCTTGTTTGTCAACACACAAATACAAGGTAGCATGTGGCCCAATGGGAAAAATGTTCAAGAGAGAAAACTCGGGATATGTATCCCAGTCCTTACGGTAGTCTCCAAAATTTTAACACTTTAAATTAATAAATTAACGGATCTGATTCCTCAATTTACAGCCAAGTTCACAGACTCCTTTAAATCAAACACTTTAAAGAAATGGACTTGACAGCACCTCAATCTCCTAAGAGATGGACTGAATGGCAAAGAGGAAAGAGAAGAGATTTTTCATACCAATTGTGGGATCATGATCCTCCGGAAATCGGTGACTGATGAACTGCATAGTCATGGCTGGAAATAAAAATTGGAGGCTCAGTCACATAAGTCTGGTAAATACCTGCCACTTTGGCATTCACTTCACATCTGTGCGTGTTACTTACCTGATGTTATTCAACTAACAGCTAGAAGATAAAACTGACAGAGAAAAAACAACGCAAGACTAGCAAGAACCAAACAGATTAAACAACGCAGAAACGTGGAGAATTACGCTCTTATCCCCAACAAACGCGGCGTTAGAGGGTTCAGAAACAAAGCTGGAAGCTTTGGTTTTGTTTGTTTGTTTGTTTGTTTGTTTCCAGGGCACGGAGAGGGATGACACGCCGCGCTCCCTCCCGCCCCAGGCGGGCAGCACACGAACCCGGCCCACGAAGACGGCGCCGGGGCCGAGCAGGCCACGGGGCTTCAGGCCTCTCCGCAGCCCCGGCCCCCGCACGCACCGCTCTTGCCGACGCCGCCAGCGCCCAGCATCACCAGCTTGTACTCGCGGGACTGCCCCGGGGTGCCGCCGCCCGGGCGGGCTCCAGCGTCCATCTCCTCAGCGCCCAAGAAGCCGCCGCCCCTGAGGAGGAGAAAAGAGTGTGAGCGCCGGCAGCCCCTCTACCGGCCCCACCCCGCGCCGTCTCCGTCCCCCTCACCGTCAGGCTTCTCCGCGCCGCATCCTCCCGGCCACTGCCCGGGACCGCGACCTTCGCCCGGCCTGGCCCGGCCGCCGCTCCGCGCCGAGCCAGCGACACCAAAATGGCGGCGGCTACTGCTCCTCCGCGAGAGCCTGGCCCCGCCTCCCCCCATCCTGGCCACGCCCCCACCTCTGACAGGATTCACTCCCCCCTACCCCCGCGGATGGCGAGGGCAGCGAGGTTCAACAAAAAAGTCAGCAAGAAGCAGAATATTTATACATTTATTTATAATGGAAGTATGGTTCTACTTATTTACAAGACATAGGAAAGACGACGTTTGTACAAGTGAGCCAGCAGGGTGGTTCCGTGTGCAGCAGGGACACACGTTCTGATTTTTAAAACTTTTTACTGCTGTTTCAAAAGCTGACTGGTACCTCTTGGCTGCCCCACGCACCAGTGTTCTCATTACATGAGTTCCTTCTGCAACGACCTGCCCTGCCAAGAAAGCCTGTGGTGCAGTTCATGCCCTTAAACAACAGACGTTTATTCATGTATTCACAGACTCCACTCCTGCTCTTCAAAGCAAGAGCAACGGTTGCGGTCAGGTCTCTGGCGCTGTATAAGCCTAGTTGCTGCATTTCTTTTCCTTGTTAAACCACCATGGAACAAAATGGGTAAAATCAAATAAGTGAATGCATTAAGAGACTGAGAGAAGTCTGGGAGAACCTCATGGGAAGTAGTTCCATATGAACTGCTGAATGGAATGAAATACACAGGGATAATTTGAGAAGAAGTACCAGTGTTACAGTACCAAGTCCACCTGGGGATTAGCGTCAAGATAAACCATTTAAAGACCTGAGCACCCTCCCATCCCCAACATTTGGCTAGAACCCGAAGTTGTAGAGTTAGTAAAACCACATTTCAAATTTAAAAAAAAAAAAAAAAAAAAAAAAAAAAAACACACACAATGTGGAGTTACAGAAGACACTTAAAGTAAAATTAAATTATGAATTTTAAGAAGTGTGATCCACATTTTTCTGAACTACTGTATACTCCTTTCCTTTGTTGAAAGTCCAAACATTGAATCCATAGTCACCATTGTCTTAATGGGACTGCAAACACAGGCTGACAGCAGGAACACTAGATAAAATACAAACAACAGATGTATAATGAAGTCAGTGTGACTGACACTTTCCATTTTTAAGTCATCCTGGAAAGATGGGAAACAGACCAACAGGCTTCTCTAGTTTTCCTTTACAGTACTTCCCCCACTCTTTAAGGGACTGGCCCTGTCAAAATACTATTTCAAATATTTTTCAGAGTTGACAAATCCACCACAGAAATAAGGATTTTTAAAAATACGGAGCCCTTTCAAGGGGGAATACTGAACCTTTAGCTTCTGTAAATGTAAAAACAATGCGTATTTGCAAAATTCATTTTGTAATATACATGCATTATTGCTAGAGGAAAAAAAAAAAAGAGGATGAATGAAAACTGTTCTGTAGCTTTTATGGTGCCATCCAAAATGGCATCTGTTGTTTGGCTCGCTGTTGTGAGGAAGGGTACTGGTAACCCAAACTCCATCCCTGTGAAAAAGTACTTGCATTTTTATGGCCACCATGTTCCTCCTCTTCATCTGACGAATCTCCAGCATATGCCACTAATCCAAAGCCCTTTTCCGAAGTTTTCATCTTCTTAGCTTGATGATCTAGGAAGGGAAAACAAAACAGCCCCCCCAGCCCCCAAGAAGGAAAAGCAAAAATAAAAAGAGATAAAATGTCCCAAAACAAGTTAATAAAAAAAGATGTTAATTGCAAATTGTTAGTTGGACACCATTTTGAGGTCACAAGGCCAACGGTCATCCAAGGTCGAAGGCCACACGAAACAGCACCAGCAACAGCACAAGTGATCCATCAGAACCATGTAAGAGAACAGAGAAAGAAGAAACAAACACACAAAAAAGGTAGAGTTAGCAAATGGATCTAAGTGATGGCAATTTCACCGTTAAAGAGATAAATATGTAAAGAAAAGTAGAAATTTTGTTCAAAAGAAAGCTAACAGAAGAACAATCTCTGGGACCAATACTGCAGAAAAACTAAGGTTAAACAAACTAACGCAATGTGCCTGCAGATCTGATATGGAAGGCACTGAACTACTAGGAGAGTTAAAGTGATTACGTGTTTTACCAAGTTGCAAAGACTTGATGCATGAAAGCCCTATGAAAGAATGAAATCTAGTAACACTTCTGTTGCTTGCAGACAAGGTAGACATAACTCATGTCTGTAAATACACACCTGAACCATAACTCCCTCTGATACTCCTTAGTGCTTCTAGAGATAGCTGTTCACAATGAAAAACCACATGACATCTGTGTTACAAAACAATCCCATGAGATACTGTGCCTCAGCTGACTGACGGGTCAAAAAACTCAGTCACTCTGCCTTCACTTAATCACACCCTCATCATTCATATAGGTATTTAATGAAGCATTATCTGTGTATATAGTCACAGTGAACACAAGAGATTTTAGAATACGGCAGTGTTCTAAAATCCCTTTCACTGAATGCAGTATGAAGAGCAGCCAAGAAAATCACTAATTTATTTAAATGGGCAGTAAGACCAGTGCAAACTTGTCTTACAAGTGTATTTTATTCACTGCACTCACCATGGTTGCCTGGTAAAGACCCCACACCATTTCTTTCCTCAGATTCTGATTTCATCCCAGTGACCGGAAAAGCTGGTGGAGGCATCAACTGCCTATTTAAACAAGTGCAAGCCTTTATTATTATTTATTTATATATTAAGAACAAGCAGAGACAAAGGTAAGAGCAAATTCAAAATGCTGTCCTTGACTGAGTTTATCTTTTAATTAGATTCACTGTACTCTAAAATTCAGTATGGATAAGAATGTATAAAGGGTAACAGCAAACACGTGGTTCCATTTCACATAGAGCATCTTAGCACTCCAACCAACTTAAAGAGACAAAAATGTGTAATACAAGATAAACTTAAAACTTTGAAAGAGGAATAAAGCTATATAATGCTTCTTATGAAATTGCTTCTTAAATGAATTCAGGAAGCATACCACCAGCTCTCCAGATAAATTTTATTATTATTATCAGCTCTTTCATAAAATAGGTCTCATAAAACCACAGGCTATTTTTTAAATCACAGAAAATGAGTAATAACATAAGCCTTATATTTCACCCTTTCCTTTCTGTGTTTGCCTTAGACTTTACAGTCCAAATGCATGGTGCTGCACCTGGGTCGGGGCCATCCCAGACACGAGAACAGACTGGGAGAAGAACTCATTGAGAGCAGCCCTGCTGAGAAGGACTTGGGGGTTCTGGTGGGCAAAAAGCTCAGCATGAGCCAGCAGTGCTGTGCTTGCAGCCCAGAAGGCCAGCTGCATCCTGGGCTGCATCAAAAGAGGAGTGGCCAGCAGGTCAAGGGAGGGGATTGTCCCCCTCTACTCTGCCCTCTTGAGGCAGAGTACTGCATCCAGGTTTGGGGCCCCCAGCAGAAGAAAGATGTGGACCTGTTAAAATGAGTCCAGAGGAGGGCTACAAAGATGATCAGAGGGTTGGAACACCTCTCCTATGAAGGAAGGCTGAGAGAGCTGGGCATGTTCAGCCTGGAGAAGAGAAGGCTCTGGGAAAACCTCACTGCAGCCTTTCAACACTTAATGGGGCTGTATAAAAGGGAGGGAGAAGGACTCTTTATTTGGGTAGCTAATGATAGAACACGGGTGAATGGTCTTAAACTAGAAGAGGATAGATTTAGTCTAGACGTTAGAAGAAAATTCTTCACTGTAAGGGTAGTGAGGCACTGGAACAAACTGCCAAGAAAAGTGGTGGATGCCCCATCCTTGGAGGTGTTCAAGGCCAGGCTGGATGCGGCCTTGGCCAACCTGATCTAGTATGCAGCCTACGGCAGGTGGTTGGAATTAGGTTATCTTTAAGGTCCCTTCCAACCTAAGCCATTCCATGATTCTATGAAAACAAACAAAAGAAGCAAAATGCCAAGTCACAGAAGAGACGATAAAAACAGGTCTGGAATAAGCTTTCCATCAGAATTAGCAAAGGTCTGATCGTATTTCTTTCACCACTTACCTGTCCCTCTCTCTCTCCTTTCCTGAGGAACTTGCTGGCTTCGATCCGGCTCCATCGATTTCACTCTGACTGGAGAAGCCTGTACCTAAATTAGTCATATGAATGGGTCCATGCTATGAGCAGAAAAACACACGGCATTAGCAAATCTACAACTACAACATAAGCTACAGCTCCTTAATGATAATGATAGGAAACCCAACTTTTCAGAGTATATTGCCAACTACTAGAAGAAGCCACTAATCACCACTGTTAAACAAAATACTGTCTCCTAAAAATATTGAGGAGAGTAAAGCAGTAAGAAACACATCTTAGCACCAATATAGAAGACACCTCACCACTTAGTCCATCTTCATGAGGACTTATCTCCTCAATCAGCCAATTCTGAATACTATATTGGCCTCAAGCCACAGTAAACTCTGCTTGAGATACTAATATTAGGTCTGACATGTAGGCAGTTCCTTATATTCTCTAGGCAAAGATTTTATTAAGTGTTTCTGCCTATGAGCAAGGATATATCAGAAGCATTTCCAGAAATTCCCTTTTCTCACATATAAGTCTGAAGAAGTTACAACTTCTCAAAGTCATTTTTATCAAAATCAATTGTGTAACATTCGCTATCTAAAAATAAATAAATAAAATCAATCTCTTAAAACTAGGCTTCTTGTAATCCTCTCAAGTGCAACCTGCAAGAAAGGTAAATAGGAAAATCTGGAAGTTATTACCCTGCTTTCCTCCCCTCCCTTCAAACAAGCCTGCCCAAGAGACCCAACAAAGAAAGCAAAGAAGAAAAAAAAATAACGTCCCTTTAAACTAAACAGTAAAACACTATTGCCATCTCTTTGACCTGAATGCACTGCTATTCTTCATGAAAGAATGCAGGTCTGGAAAGCCAGATGCCAATTAATCAAACAAGACAGCCTGAGAACAGTGCACCCAGTCAAAGAAACTAGCATGGTCTCAATGTGTTGTAACAATGACTGTCTGCCAAAGGTCCTGCCTGTCTGGTCCTAAATAAACTGTGCTAATACCCATCCCTCTCTAGCCAAGTTCAATTTTGTTGAATTAAGTAAAATTGCTGATTTTATTCCACCTGATATCCCAGCAGTCCTGACTCTCTCTCATCTGGTAGCTCTTCAGTGAAGCGCCTCTTTTGACCTTGGGGATGGGGTTGGACTTGTGGCTGTGTACCAGTCGGCAAAGTTGTTTTTACTGGGGCAGCAGGAAGAAAAGGAGCACTCAGTGGACTCTGGCATGCAGAAGTTGGGAAAAAAAGATAATTTGATAATACATGTGTATGAAGTATAAACCCAAGGTACAGTTTCATGCATAGGATCAGAAAACACAACTAGTTTCTCTTTGCAGAACTGGAAAGCCAGAAAGGAAAATTACAATTTAAATTCACAACAAGTGTTTGATTTATGGAATGCTCCCACCTCAAAGTAATCATTATCTGCAACTCACTGTCCCTACATAGCCTGTGGTAATGCGTTTCATAAGTGACCTATCCCTGCAGATACCCTTTATGCTAACAGGTGGTTGTAATATGAAAACTGCAGTATGAAAGGGCCATACCGAAACAATGTTGCTTAGAGAGAAGCATCAAAGCAATAACCGCAGAGATTGCCTACGCATACCATAAAGAAGAATTCTCTATCTGTAAGTACTTTAAGTATTTTATTGTTAGCAAGAAACAGCTCAGTAAGTTGACAGCTATAAGGCAAACAGTCAGTTCATCTGTGGCAGTACCTGGCCAGTGCTGGCTGGAGGCTGTACTTGAGATATTGGGTATTGTGTTGGCACAGGCGGAACTCCTGTGGGTAGGGTTGTTAAGACTCCTGGTGCCAATGGCACAGCAGGTGGTACTATGCCTGGTACACCATATGGTGGCTGAACTGGTTGCTGAGGAGGGGGAACGACAGGATAACCAGACTGATATCCATTGGAAGGGTAATATGATGGCTGAGAAGGTACGCTATTTATAGCGGCAGGCTGCGCAAAGCCTGGTGAGAGAGAGGAGAAGGAACAAAAGGGTCATCTTCAATTCAGCTAGCAGTCACAAAAACAGTGAATTTAGTTACCAAGTATAAAATGCTGGACTGCTTCTCAGTTAAAGAAGTTAACACAAAAGACTTCCACAGGTAAAGAAGTTCTACAAAACCTAGCTGTAAGTATAGCTCCATCAAATGCAGCTCTGAAAACTTCATAACATTTACCTGCTAAAGGTACTGCAGTGGTTATCTGATTCACAAATCGAGAGTATTCAGCATGAACCTACAAAGGATGTCAAAGATTAGAAAATAAGCATCTATTTCCTTTATTACTCTCCTGAAGGCAAAGGGCATTTAACTATTCATCACCATAACATCGTAAGTGGACTCTGATTACAGAACACACTATGCTCAAAGCCATAACAAAAATCCAAACATGAAAACAGAAAATTGAGAACCCACAGACCAAAAGCCAGCAAAACCCTGCAGAACAAACCAATATTGGTGAGAAACTGCTGGTCTCTGTGACAAATTCATGTAAAACACAGGATACCCTTTCACGGTAAATGTAGTATAGCAAATGATTTACTTCAGTAGATGCAAAATACTTAAAATCAAAGCATCTAAAAACTTCCAGATATTTTCCAAGAGAGACTTAGTATTGATACTTGAGTATGGGCTACAAACAGAAAGACTGTCTGACAGGATTTCACTTTATTTTGGGGTGGTGCATTCATACAAATGAATTCCTTAGCTTTTGTGATATGTGTACACCATTAAATTTTCTAAAAACTCATTTGGTGCCAAGGTCAACAATCTCTTTAGGAAAGAAAGCAGGCTGTGTGTCTCTGGACAATGTTTAAAGCTAAGGCAAGGTAAGCTACAGAAATCAACCAAAAGAATCGTGCTTTTTTACGTACACAGTCAAAATTCCACAAACTCTGAGGAAAAAACTAATGGCAAGTCAGAATATACTCTTTTGCTGAGAGCATAAAGTAAAATCTTTGTTAGCCAGGCACACGCTAAAGTTATGACAGGCTCTGAAATCCCATATTTGTAAAAGCTACTCACAGTTTGCAACAGATTTTCACACAACTTTTTAGCAGCTGCCAAACCTTCTGGCTTTGGGTGACTGAAAACATATACAAAAAAGTCTCATAAGCACAAACATTACCACCAAATTTGGGAGCTAGTTCTTTCATCAGCAGCCTGCTGTCAAATCTTATCCCTTTAAAGTGCCATCAGTCACCACAACAGAACTCTAGTTGCTCTGCAGCTATTTTAGCACAATTGTGAACAACAGTGAAGAACATTTTATTTTCTAGATGACGATTCAGGGTACTCTAAATACTGAAGGAAACATGCAAAGAGCAATGATTTGTTGCTCAATGCATTTTGTTGAGCTCCTAAAGCTCAACATCACAACCCAAGCCCAAGAAGAACATAGCTTTACTGTCTTCCCAGTAAAAGTAGTACATTATAGTTAAAAGCTATGCACTATCCTTTTTCCTCTATCTTTACCACTTCACAGATATCCCTATTAAAGTAGAAGTATAAAACCTGTCTCATTTGCATTAATCAGACACAATTAAGACTTCATTCTTAAAGTCATCTTAAAGAATTTGAGACTAAGAACTCCCCACAACAATAAAAAATTAAGCTACATTCATAAGTGGTCATTAGGATTTTTTATTATTCTATTTTAAAAAGCCTCCTCATACCTGATGTAGATGTACATGGGTTCAAAGGCCTCTCTGCCTGATGCTGGTTCTATGCAACCTGAGCCTTTCCCTCGAAGAAAGACTTTGGCACCTGTTTCAATTTGAATATGCTGCAAGTAGGAGCAACCAGGCCCTTCCACCTTCTCCTTCACATTAAATGTAGGTACAGCATGTTCCAGACCAACAAATAATTTGTCCTGAACATAATGCATCTGTAAATGTAACAGTAAAGCTTATTATTTCACTCTTAGAATTAGGACGTTCATTTCACTGGAGACCAAAAATCTTACTTCTGTGAGTCAGAACAGTTAGTGTTGGATGGCACAGTAGGCCCTTTGCTTTTCTCTACGTAGGACTGCTCTCTTCCATCCCTTTTCTTCTAGGAGATTATTGTCACCTGAGTCTCACTCTTCAGACTCAGTCTGACTAGTCCTCCAGATTTCACAACATGCAAGTTTGTGTGTCCGTCCCTCCCCCCCCAGTAAATAAGACAACATTTATACTTTGCAATAGGAAAATTTTGTAATCAATGATATTCAATGAAAGACACAGAAATGAATTACTCACCCCTGACTGGAACGGAGGTTTTTGACCAACTGCTGGAGACAACGGAGTAATGGGTGCCGGCTGGTGGTAGACAGTAACTGTAGCTCCATTGAATGTTGGACTAGAACCTGTGGCAGCTTTTACTACTCCATTAGTAATAATCTCTTTAATACGGTTAACAGCTCCTATTTGACAGGATATGAAATATATTTGTATTTCAGTAGAGGGAAGTTACTAAGAGATCTTAGTTCTCTTCACAAGAAGAATTTATACTAGTGGGATACTGATCTTGGTAACTACAGCAAACTAGATTCAACACATCAATGCATAAGAGATTCCCTTCACGCCTGACTATAGAAAAAAATAATAAAATCAGGCAACTGACTTTAAAAAAACAAAGCCACAACCCCTGCCTGCCACACGCGCATGCACCATCCATCCAGAGAAATTAATTTTGAAAGCAACACTAGCTGCAGTGATCAAAGCACATACTGCGCTTTCTCGTAGTAAATTAAAGGTTTTAGTTCCATGACTTACAGGACACAGTACTTTAAAGTCTCTGCTCAAAACTAACATCAATGATTAACACTGACATTATTTATGGCACAAATCCATACCAGTCATAACAAAACCTATTAGTACGACAAGACTGTCTTAACATACTGCAAATAATTAGATAAAAGCAGAATGCTTTGCACACTTACTGTCAACCAATTCCCTTGTCTGACCCTGGACATGAAGATACAAAGGACGATCTCTAGGAAGGAAATGTCAAACACTCTATTAAATCCATACAGCACATACAGTAATGGATTCAATCTAATTCTATTACAGTCATATGGCTATATGAATTCTTCCTCAAATCTTGCAGTAGACATGAAATAGAAAAATAATCCATTCACATTTAATATCACAGCACTCAGCAGGCAAAGCTTTGCGCTAGAAACTACAAAGATTCAGAAGTTAATTACATGACAACTTATAAAAGATATTATATTGAAAACTCTAACTTGCTTGTCCACATGAAAGGACAATTAAAAGCACTGAATCTTCAAAATATTAGCTTGATTTAGAATTGGAAGGATCCCATTCTTGACGAAGTGCTCAAGAAATCTAGTATAGGGTTCAAACAGAAGAACTTCAGCACAATCTGATCTGTCACATTTGTTTTTTATTTCACCTTATCAGTTCTAAGCAGGAAGGAAAGCAGCTATAGTCAGTATTATCACAACGATAAACATATTTGAAATATTCAATAATTAATTTACTGTCACACAAACATGACACTGCTCATGAAAAACAAGAAAGCCTCATCATTGACCAGCCAATTACAAAAAAAAAAGGGGGCAGAAAAATACAAACCCAGGTCCAACTTTTGCTTTCTCTTCTGCAGTCATGAATCTCCCTCGAGTAGAGACAGCTGCTCCACTCAGTCGACTTATCTACAAACAATTAAAAAAATGACAAGTTTACCAATAATAAAACACACAAACATTAAAGCGGTTTAAGCTAAGTTGTTGTATAAAGGGAACAGAAATCATTACTAAAGTGCTAAGAGAACAAATGGTGCCTGCTAAAGGATACTGGCTATGCTACCTTACCTCGTGATATGACATCTTGTTGAACAAACTAATAAAGACACTGCTCAAGAAGCATCTTAGAAAACACAGTAAGTTTTGTAACAACAGAAGACAACCTCTGAATATAGTTTATTGCAAGCTTTCTTAACCATGCAAAAAAAGGTACAACCAACGAGCTGCCAAGCCTAACAAATCAGATGGAGCTCCCGAACTTACCTCATCCTGAGTCTGTCCTCTTGTCAGCAGGTTTCTGCACGTGAGGGGCACGTCGTTGATTTCTACCTCTGCCACCACAAGGTCATCTTTGCTTTTACTTGTAGTCGGACCTTTTCCCAGAGCCTGCAGCTTCAAAGACAACCATTGCAACAGACCAGTGGTTGGAAAGCTGAGAAAAATCACGTAACATACACATCGATCCTAGCAATCTAGGGACATTAATAGCTTTTACATGCTCCCCCTTTAGCTGCTGGACCCCAAAGCTTTACAAATATTAACAGAAAGTACATTATACCTACCTACTACTTACTAATTCACTTCTGCACAACCTCAACCTCAAACAAAAAACATTATTAGTTCTGTCCTCAGGGCGTTTTAATAATTAGTTACTTTAATAATTAGTTAATTAAATATTAGAAGGAACACACAAGGAACACACTCTTGGTTACACACAAGACGACCCAAAAATCAGACCATCGGTCTGAGAGCAGCGTTCAAACGCTTCTTGAACTCCAGCAGCCTCAGTGCCATGACCATGTCCCTGAGGAGCCTGTTCCAGTGCCCAAACAGCCTCTCAGTGAAGAACCATCTCCTAACATCCAACCCAAACCTCCTCTGTCACAGCTCCATGCCTGTGCCTCCGCTCACGAGGGCTTACTTGCTACTAAACCTTACGTGTCAAAAAGTCTGTAATCGCCATTTCAGATACATGACCAACAGCGAACCATTTGTGGTGACTACACAGCAGGGCACATCTGCCACTCTCTCTCATTATCTACAAATGATTCCATGACAAAACAGTATTCATTTTGATATCACTTCATAAGGCAACCTTTAAAAAATAACTGGCAGTCTCACCAACACTATGGATGTCAAGAAAAGATAAGATATACTGTGAAAATATACTCATATACTCTTCTTGTTAACTTCATATTTGAACCAACTAGGAAGTAAACTTGAAGTAGTCTTTTAAACTCAGCTCTAATGTAGCGTAATAACTTGCAGAAAAGCCGAATTGTTCCTGTTAGTAGAATTTAAAAAGCAGCTTTAAGCTATGCTTTCTTCGTTTAGAACATGGACATATTCTCCTACTGATAGCTTGTGTAACCACAACAGTAATTTGGTTTCCATGTTTTAAATTGTCTTGTACACAAGACAACGGTACTATTTAGAAGATACTTCAAAACTATTTATCTTCTGACCAAGAATCACTTTGGTTAAGACTTGTGGAGGAGGATTTACAGCTATGCCAGTTTTCTGTTCTTCTGCGAACACCAAGAAAACTTTTCCGGTTGTTTTTGTTACACCCTACTCCAAGAATGAAACCTCGATCTGTTCTCCGTCTTGTTGACAGACGTTTCGAAAAATAACCGCGCTGGGGCTGCAAATAAGGGACGTGACACCTGCCCTCGCTCTCCCGCCGGGCCAGGGGGTCCCAGCGGCTCCTGCCCCCCCCCCCCCCCGCTCACCCACCTTGTCCGCCGTGCTGGGCGCCGGCTTCAGCTTCCCCTTGGCCATTAACATCGCGTTAATTTTCGCCGCCACGGCGGCGGCCGCATCCAGCGCCCCGGATGGAGCCGCGGAGCTCTCGGAACCGGCCGCAGCGGGACCGCCATCCCCGCCGCCAGGAAAGGGGCGCCCGGGCAGCGGCGCCGTGCCGGGGAGGAGGAAGGCGGGGGCCGGGCCGGGCTGGTCCCACTTGCTGCGGCGCCTGGAAAACGGAGAGGCCTCAGTCCCCGCCGGCCACGGCCTCCCGGGAGTTCCAGCGCCCGAGCCGCCGCGCCTGGCAGCCGCCGCGCCGCGGCCCCTACCCGCGGGCCGCCCGCCCCGGGCCCCACCCCGGCAGCCCCAGCCTCACCCGCCGGCGGCCCCAGCATCGCGCTGCCCGGCACCTCCCGCCGACATGGCTCCGGCCCGGCTCCACCGCCTCCGCGCGAGCCGCAGCGTCACTTCCGGCCTCCCAGCGACCCTGGAAGGCCCCTTCCGGGCGTTGCCATGGCAACAGCGGTGGCGTCCTCGCTGCCTCACCTCCAGCCCCTCCCTCCCCCGCTGCCGGGGGCTCGACACGGCGCAGACCCTGCAGGGGTCCTCCACAGGTGTAGTGGGTTTACATGGCAAGGTTTTGGTAGCAGGGGGGGCCATAGGGGTGGCTTCTGTGAGAAGGATCTAGAAGCTGCCCCATGTTTGGTAAGGGCCCCACTGCTGACCAGAGCTGAGCCAATAAGCGATGTTGTTTTGCGCCTCTGTGAGAGCATATTTAAGACAGGGAAAAAACCGCTGCGCCCCTCGGCAGCTGGGAGGGTGAGAGGAGTGAGAAACAGCCTTGCAGGCGCCAAGGTCAGTGAAGAAGGAGGGGGAGAGGTGCTCCAGGCGCCGGAGCAGAATTCCCCTGCGGCCTGTGGTGAGGACCATGGTGAAGCAGGCTGTCCCCCTGCAGCCCATGGAGTACCACGGTGGAGCAGGGTTCCACGCTGCAGCCCGTGGAGGAGACCACGGTGGAGCCTGTGCCCCGAAGGAGACTGCGGCCTGTGGAAGACCCCTGCCGGAGCAGATTCCGGGCCGGACCTGCAGCCCGTGGAGAGGAGACCACGCAGGAGCAGGTGACCCGGTAGGAGCTGCTGCCCGTGGGGGACCCAGGTTGGAGCAGTTTGCTCCAAAGGGATGGACCCCGTGGTACGGACCCATATCTGGAACAGTTCTTGAAGAGCTGCTGCCTGTGGACAGCCCACGCTGGATCAGTTCAGCAAGGACTGCATCCCGTGGGTGGGACCCCACAGCACAGGGGACAAGAGTGACCGAGAAGGAGCGGCAGAGAAGAAGTGATGTAGACTGACCATAACCCCCATTCCCCCGTTCCCCTGCGCCGCTCGGGGGGAGGAGGTGGAAGAGGGTGGATGGGGGGAAGGTGCTTTTCGTTTCTTTTCTTTGTTTCTCACTTCTCTAGCTTGTTAGTATAAGCAATAAATCTTACTTTCTCTCTATGCTGAGTCTGTTTTGCCCGTCACGATAATTATTGCGCGATCTCCTAGTCCTTATCTCAACCCTTGAGCCCCTTTCATCGTATTTTCTCCTCACTCCTCTTTGAGGAGGGGGAGTGAGAGAGCGGTTGTGGTGGAACTCGGCTGCCCACCCGAGTAAAACCATCACAACAGGCCACAGCCTCCGTCAGTGCAGGTCCACCTGCTCCACCGTGGTACTCCATGGGCTGCAGGGGGACATCCTGCTTCACCATGGTCCTCACCACAGGCCGCAGGGGACTTCTGCTCCGGCGCCTGAAGCACCTCTCCCCCTCCTTCTTCACTGACCTTGGCACCTTCAAGGCTGTTACTCACTCCTCTCAATCTCTCAGATGGTGAATGGCATTTTTTTTTCTATTTCTTAAATATGCTCTCACAGAGGCGCAAACGACATCACTTATTGCCTCAGCTCTGGTCAGCAGTAGGGCAATTACCTAACACGGGGCAGCTTCTGGATTCTTCTCGCAGAAGCCACCCCTATGCCCCCCTGCTACCAAAACCTTGCCATGTAAACCCACTACAAGGGGATGCACGGGGAGGCATGTAGTACTCAGCACTTGATGGGAGAAAGCAGTGGCATACGTGTTGTCTAGGGTCCTACTTAGGGCTCAGCTCAGTGTTCCAGTTAGGATTACGTTTTGGGTTGTTTGGAAAGAGAGAAGGCACAGAGTCCTGTTGCATGTGGGGTTGCGTAAAGGTACCCCAAGGGAGTTCAGGTGTACCCAAAGGCTTCCATTGGGAGCGCTTTTTGATGGGAGAAAGTGGTGAGGGAAATCTTCCTCCATTATGAAATCATAACTGTGGATATCTGCCTAGTCCCCCTGCATTCTAGGAACACAAATCCTTTCCAGCCACCATTAAGTGATGCATTACTGACATCTCTCTATTGCCAAGACACCTGAAGTCTGCTACAGCCTCAACTATGATAGTTATAAGTCCCATTCCTATTTTTCAGAGGATGCCTGTCCAGATTCCATTAAAACAAGATAGTAGCTGCTGCCCCACCTGAAATGCATGGAGATTAATAATAACTGCTAACAACCCTTTTCATTCTGGCTTCTTTCAAGACTATCACAAGTAGATTGCAACAAAACAAAACAACAACAAAAGAAAACAAGAACCTCTAGATCTGGAAGACAGCCACTCCTCTGGATATAGCCATGTTCTAAGCATATAATGCCACCGTCTAATTTTCTTAAGTGTACTCCAGCAGCATAAGAGAACAATTCAGTGCTTCATTCCTTCTTAAAGCTTAACAAGCAAACCATCCAAAGACACCAATAAACCTTCAGCTGGACCAGTCCCCTCTAATAAAATAAAATAAAAAACAATTAAAATACCTAGTGATCAAGGTAAGTCTGATGGAGCTTGCTTCTATATATAGCAGGTTGATGAGTGCCACCCAAAATGCTGCACCCAATAGTTGTGTGATGGTGATGGAAGCTCACCTGCCTGCCTGACTGCTGAAACTAAAGGGAAGGCTGGTAAAAGAGGCTGTAATTAGAGAGAATAAAGTATTAGAATCAGCCGGAAGCTCTGATAGGTGGTAGCTCCCCTCCTGAGCTTATGCTCCTAAAGTATTTGTTACTTGTTTTGTTCTATTTTTTTTTTTTTTTTTCTTCCAGATCAAAAACAGCCACTGATGCTGCATTGTAGAAAACCAGATGTGGTTATCTACAGGTGGGAGTGTGGTTTTGATTGTATTGTAATTTTGAACACACAATAAAACTAATAATAAAGTTAAAAAACAGAACAAACAAAAAACACGTGGGGAGAGCAGCTGTGGCATGGTCCTGGGTTCAGGTTTGGGTTACTGTGAATGACTCATGGAAGCCACTGAAGTATTGCAACCAACCATAACTTTTCTGCTAAACAAAGGTGTGCTGTTCCTCCATTTCCAGGCTCATATAACCCAGAAAAATGGCCATTCAATTCCTACTGCAGGATGGTCCTTTCTTGGAGTCAGTCCAGTAATGGCCGTATCAGAATCAGAAATAAGACACTATGAAAATAAGTATCAATTAAAGGAATACTATTGCTTTATATAACGTACTGGCAACTACATTTAACTGTATCTTCTAATGCACACAGACATATTAGCAGCATGTAGTTCATTTTACATTTACATTTTACAACCCTAACCCTAGAAACCCTATAGGCCCCTCCCTAAAATAGACTAGATCCCGGCACGTGATGCAGGCGTAGCGGTGATTGGTCGGCAGGACGCGGAAGTGCAGCTCTTAGCAACACCATAGCAACGCGAGAGAAAGGAGCCTGCTGGGCCCTAAAGAGAGCCGCGAGATGCCGCGAGATTTCATTCCCGTGCACTGGACTTCCGGGCGGCCATGTTGGGAGTCCCGGGAGACCTGGGAAATGCAGTTCTCGGGCACTGGGCTTCCGGGCAGCCATTTTAATTGCCCAGAGCATGCCGGGAGGTGTTCTTTTCCGGCACTGCACTTGCGGACGCCATGTTGTGT